>JAVIAB010000156.1:86900268-87365866 GCA_032433765.1 Megaustenia siamemsis | reverse complement strand
TCATCCACTGATTGTTCCCGTCCTGCCTTGATTGACCGTGCTCATCTACTGATTGTTCCCGTCCTGCTTGATTGACCGTGCTCATCTACTGATTGTCTCCGTCCTGCCTTGATTGACCGTGCTCATCTAATGATTGTTCCCGTCCTGCCTTGATTGACCGTGCTCATCTACTGATTTTTCCCGTCCTGCTTGATTGAACATGTTCATCGAATGATTGTTCCTGTCCTGCTTTGATTGACCGTGCTCATCCACTGATGGTCCCCGTCCTGCCTTGATTGAACGTGTTCATCCAATGATTTTCCCGTCCTGCCTTGATTGACTGTGCTCATCTACTGATTGTCTCCGCACTGCCTTGATTGACCGTGTTCATCTACTGATTGTCCCCGTCTTGCCTTGATTGATCGTGCTCATTTACTGATTGTTCCCGTCCTGCCTTGATTTGCATTGCACATCCACTGATTGTTCCCGTCCTGCAGTGATTGACCGTGCTCATCCACTGATTGTTCCAGTCCTACTGTGATTGAACATGTTCATCGAATGATTGTTCCTGTCCTGCTTTGATTGACCGTGCTCATCCACTGATGGTCCCCGTCCTGCCTGATTGAACTTGTTCATCCAATGATTTTCCCCGTCCTGCCTTGATTGACTGTGCTCATCTACTGATTGTCTCCGCACTGCTTGATTGATCGTGTTCATCTACTGATTGTCCCCGTCTTGCCTTGATTGATCGTGCTCATCTACTGATTGTTCCCGTCCTGCCTTGATTGACTTTGCACATCCACTGATTGTTCCCGCCCTGCAGTGATTGACCGTGCTCATCCACTGATTGTTCCAGTCCTACTGTGATTGACCGTGCTCATCGACACATTGTTCCCACCCTGCCTCGATTGACCGTGCTCATCTACGGATTGTCAACGTCCTGCTTTGATTGACCGTGCTCATCTACTGATTGTCTCCGCCCTGTCTTGATTTACCTTGCTCATATAATGATTGTTCCCGTCCTGCCTTGATTGACCGTGCTCATCTACTGATTTTTCCCGTCCTGCCTTGATTGAACATGTTCATCGAATGATTGTTCCCGTCCTGCTTTGATTGACCGTGCTCATCCACTGATGGTCCCGTCCTGCCTTGATTGAACTTGTTCATCCAATGATTTTCCCCGTCCTGCCTTGATTGACTGTGCTCATCTACTGATTGTCTTCGCACTGCCTTGATTGACCGTGTTCATCTACTGATTGTCCCCGTCTTGCCTTGATTGATCGTGCTCATCTACTGATTGTTCCCGTCCTGCCTTGATTGACTTTGCACATCCACTGATTGTTCCCGTCCTGCAGTGATTGACTGTGCTCATCCACTGATTGTTACAGTCCTACTGTGATTGATCGTGCTCTTCGACACATTGTTCCCGTCCTGCCTTGATTGACCGTGCTCATCCACTGATTGTTCCCGTCCTGCAGTGATTGACCGTGCCCATCCACTGATTGTTCCCGTCCCGCATTGATTGACCGTGCCCATCCACTGATTGTTCCCGTCCTGCTGTGATTGACCGTGCTCAACCACTGATTGTTCCTGTCCTGCTGTGATTGATCGTGCTCATCCAATGATTTTTCCTGCACTGCAGTGATTGACCGTGTACATCCACTGATTGTTCCTGTCCTGCAGTGATTGACCGTGCTCATCCACTGATTGTTCCCGTCCTACTGTGATTGACTGTGGCCATCCACTGATTGTTCCTGTCCTGTTGTGATTGACCGTGCCCATCCACTGATTGTTCCCGTCCTGCTGTGATTGATCGTGCTCATCCACTGATTGTTCCCGTTCTGCTGTGATTGACCGTGCTCATCCACTGATTGTTCCCGTCCTGCTGTGATTGAAAGTGCTCATCCACTGATTGTTCCCGTCATGCCAATCATTGACCGAGCTCATCCACTGATTGTTCCCATCTGCATTGATTGACCGTGCTCATCCACTGATTGTTCCCGTCCTGCTGTGATTGACCGTGCTCATCCACTGATTATTCCAGGTATGTGGTGATTGACCGTGCTCATCCACTGATTGTTCCCGTCCTGCGGTGATTGATCGTGCTCATCCACTGATTGTTCCCGTACTGCGGTGATTGACCGTCCTCATCAACTGATTGTTCCCGACCTGCATTGATTGACCTTGCTCATCCACTGATTGTTCCGGTTATGTGGTGATTGACCATGCTCATCCACTGATTGTTCCCGTCCTGCGGTGATTGACCGTGCTCATCCACCGATTGTTCCCGTCCTGCGGTGATTGACCGTGCTCATCCACTGATTGTTCCTGTCCTGCTGTGATTGACCGTACTCATCCACTTATTGTTCCCGTCTTGCAGTGATTGACCGTGCTCATCTACTGATTGTTCCCGTCCTGCTGTGATTGACAGTGCTCATCCACTGATTGTTCCCGTCCTGCGGTCATTGACCGTGCTCATCCACTGATTGTTCCCATCTGCATTGATTGACCGTGCTCATCCACTAATTGTTCCCGTCCTGCTGTGATTGACCGTGCTCATCCACTTATTGTTCCGTCCTGCGGTGATTGACCGTGCTCATCCACTGATTGTTCCCGACCTGCATTGATTGACCGTGATAATCCACTGATTGTTCCTGTCCTGCTGTGATTGACCGTTCTCATCCACTGATCGTTCCCGTCCTGCAGTGATTGACCGTGCTCATCCACTGATTGTTCCCGTCCTGCCTTGATTGACCGTGCTCATGCACTGATTGTTCCCGTTCTGCTATGATTGACCGTGCTCATCCACTGATTGTTCCCGTCCTGCAGTGATTGATCGTGCTCATCCACTGATTCTTCCCGTCCTGTCTTGATTGACCGGGCTCATCCACTGATTGTTCCCGTCCAGCATTGATTGACCGTGCTCATCCACTGATTGTTCCCGTCCTGCAGTGATTGACCGTGCTCATCCATTGATTGTTCCCGTCCTGCAGTGATTGACCGTGCCCATTAACTGATTTTTCCCGTCCTGCATTGATTGACCGTGCTCATCCTCTGATTGTTCCCGTCCTGCCTTGATTGACCGTGCTCATCCACTGATTTTTCCCGTCCTGCGGTGATTGACCGTGCCCATTAACTGATTTTTCCCGTCCTGCCTTGATTGACCGTGCTCATCCTCTGATTGTTCCCGTTCTGTAGTGATTGACCGTGCTCATCCACTGATTTTACCCGTCCTGCGGTGATTGACGGTGCTCATCCACTGATTGTTCCAGTCCTGATGTAATTGACAGTGCTCATCCACTGATTGTTCCCGTCCCGCCTTCTTTGACCGTGATCATGCACTGATTGTTCGCGTCCTGCTGTGATTGACCGTGCTCATCCAATGATTGTTTCCGTCCTACCTTGATTGACCGTGCTCATCCACTGATTGTTCCCATCCTGCAGTGATTGACCGTGCCCATCCACTGATTTTTCTCGTCCTGCCTTGATTGACCGTGCTCATCCACTGTTTGTTCCCGTCCTGCAGTGATTGACCGTGTTCATCCACTGATTGCTCCCGTCCTGCGGTGATTGACCGTTTTCATCCACTCATTGTTCCGTCCTGCGGTAATTGACCGTGCTCATCCACTGATTGTTTCCGTCCTGCAATGATTGACCGTGCTTATCTACTGATTGTCCCTGTCCTGCCTTGATTGAATGTGTTCATCCAATGATTGTTCCCGTCCTGCATTGATTGACCGTGTTCATCCAATGATTGTTCCCGTCCTGCCTTGATTGACCGTGTTCATCCACTGATTGTTCCCTTCCTGCCTTGATTGACCGTGCTCATCCACTGATTGTTCGTGTCCTGCCTTGATTGACCGTGCTCATCCACTGATTGTTCCCGTCATACCTTGATGAACTTGTCCATGCAATGATTGTTCTCGTCTTGCCTTGATTGAACTTGTTCACCCACTGATTGTTCCCGTCCTGCCTTGATTGAACTTGTTCATCCACTGATTGTTCCCGTCCTGCCTTGATTGAACTTGTTCATCCACTGATTGTTCCCTTCCTGCCTTGATTGAACTTTCTCATCCAATGCTTGTTCTCGTCCTGCCTTGATTGACCGTGCTAATCCACTGATTGTTCCCGCCCTGCCTTGATTGACCGTGCTCATCTACTGATTGTCTATGCCCTGCATTGATTCACCGAGCTCATCTATTGATTGTCTCCGCCCTACCTTGATTGACCGTGCTCATCTACTGATTGTCCACGTCCTGCCTTATTTGAGCTTGTTACTCCAATGATTGTTCCTGTCCTGCCTTGATTGACCGTGTTCATCCACTGATTGTTCCCATCCTGCCTTGATTGACCGTGCTCATCTACTGATTGTTCACGTTCTGCATTGATTGACCTTGCTCATCTACTGATTGTTCCCGTCCTGCTGTGATTGACCGTGTTCATCCACTGACTGTTATCGTTCTGCCTTGATTGACCTTGCTCATCTACTGATTGTTCCCGTCCTGCCTTGATTGACCGTGCTCATCTACTGATTGTCTCCGCCCTGCCTTGATTGACCTTGCTCATCTACTGATTGTTCCCGTCCTGCCTTGATTGACCGTGCTCATCTACTGATTTTCCCGTCCTGCCTTGATTGAACATGTTCATCGAATGATTGTTCCTGTCCTGCTTTGATTGACCGTGCTCATCCACTGATGGTCCCCGTCCTGCCTTGATTGAACTTGTTCATCCAATGATTTTCCCCGTCCTGCCTTGATTGACTGTGCTCATCCACTGATTGTTCCCGTCCTGCATTGATTGACCGTGCTCATCCACTGATTGTTCCCGTCCAGCAGTGATTGACCGTGCTCATCCACTGATT
The DNA here is from genome assembly GCA_032433765.1 of Megaustenia siamemsis. Lineage (NCBI taxonomy): Eukaryota > Metazoa > Mollusca > Gastropoda > Stylommatophora > Ariophantidae > Megaustenia > Megaustenia siamemsis. The sequence continues at coordinate 87,361,026 of JAVIAB010000156.1, read as the reverse complement.
GTTCCCGTCCTGCAGTGATTGACCGTGCCCATTAACTGATTTTTCCCGTCCTGCCTTGATTGACCGTGCTCATCCTCTGATTGTTCCAGTCCTGCCTTGATTGACCGTGCTCATCCACTGATTGTTCCCGTCCTGTAGTGATTGACCGTGCTCATCCACTGATTTTTCCCGTCCTGCGGTGATTTACGGTGCTCATCCACTGATTGTTCCCGTCCTGCTGTAATTGACAGTGCTCATCCACTGATTGTTTCCGTCCTGCCTTGATTGACCGTGATCATGCACAGATTGTTCGCGTCCTGCTGTGATTGACCGTGCTCATCCAATGATTGTTTCCGTCCTACCTTGATTGACCGTGCTCATCCACTGATTGTTCGCGTCCTGCAGTGATTGACCGTACCCATCCACTGATTTTTCTCGTCCTGCCTTGATTGACCGTGCTCATCCACTGTTTGTTCCCGTCCTGCAGTGATTGACCGTGTTCATCCACTGATTGTTCCCGTCCTGCGGTGATTGACCGTTTTCATCCACTCATTGTTCCGTCCGGCGGTAATTGACCGTGCTCATCCACTGATTGTTCCCGTCCTGCAATGATTGACCGTGCTTATCTACTGATTGTTCCTGTCCTGCCTTGATTGAATGTGTTCATCCAATGATTGTTCCCGTCCTGCATTGATTGACCGTGTTGATCCAATGATTGTCTCCGCCCTGCCTTGATTTACCTTGCTCATCTACTGATTGTCTCCGCCCTGCCTTGATTGAACGTGTTCATCTACTGATTGTCTCCACCCTGCCTTGATTGAACGTGTTCATCTACTGATTGTCTCTGCCCTGCCTTGATTGAACGTGTTCATCTACTGATTGTCTCCGCCCTGCCTTGATTTACCTTGCTCATCTACTGATTTTTCCCGTCCTGCCTTGATTGAACATGTTCATCGAATGATTGTTCCTGTCCTGCCTTGATTGACCGTGCTCATCCACTGATTGTCCCCGTCCTGCCTTGATTGACCGTGTTCATCTACTGATTGTCCCCGTCCTGCCTTGATTGACCGTGCTCATCCACTGATTGTCCCCGTCCTGCCTTGATTGACCGTGTTCATCTACTGATTGTCTCCGCCCTGCCTTGATTGACCGTGTTCATCTACTGATTGTCCCGTCCTGCCTTGATTGACCGTGCCCATCCACTGATTGTTCCCGTCCTGCTGTGATTGACCGTGCTCAACCACTGATTGTTCCTGTCCTGCTGTGATTGATCGTGCTCATCCATTGATTTTTCCTGCACTGCAGTGATTGACCGTGTGCATCCACTGATTGTTCTCTTCCTGCGGGGATTGACCGTGCTCATCCATTGATTGTTCCCGTCCTGCATTGATTGGCCGTGCTCATCCACTGATTGTTCCCGTCCTGCCTTGATTGACCGTGCCCATCCACTGATTGTTCCCGTCCTGCCTTGATTGACCGTGCTCATCTACTGATTATTCCCGTCCTGCCTTGATTGACCTTGCACATTCACTGATTGTTCCCGTCCTGCAGTGATTGACCGTGCTCATCCACTGATTGTTCTCGTCCTACTGTGATTGACTGTGGCCATCCACTGATTGTTCCTGTCCTGCGGTGATTGACCGTGCCCATCCACTGATTGTTCCCGTCCTGCTGTGATTGACCGTGCTCATCCACTGATTGTTCCCGTTCTGCTGTGATTGACCGTGCTCATCCACTGATTGTTCCCGTCCTGCTGTGATTGACAGTGCTCATTAACTGATTGTTCCCGTCGTGCGGTCATTGACCGTGCTCATCCACTGATTGTTCCCATCTGCAGTGATTGACCGTGCTCATCCACTGATTGTTCCCGTCCTGCTGTGATTGACCGTGCTCATCCTCTGATTGTTCCAGGTATGTGGTGATTGACCGTGCTCATCCACTGATTGTTCCTGTCCTGCTGTGATTGAACGTGTTCATCTACTGATTGTCCCCGTCTTGCCTTGATTGATCGTGCTCATCTACTGATTGTTCCCGTCTTGCCTTGATTGACTTTGCACATCCACTGATTGTTCCCGTCCTGCAGTGATTGACCGTGCTCATCCACTGATTGTTCCAGTCCTACTGTGATTGACCGTGCTCATCGACACATTGTTCCCATCCTGCCTTGATTGACCGTGCTCATCTACGGATTGTCAACGTCCTGCTTTGATTGACCGTGCTCATCTACTGATTGTCTCCGCCCTGCCTTGATTTACCTTGCTCATCTAATGATTGTTCCCGTCCTGCCTTGATTGACCGTGCTCATCTACTGATTTTTCCCGTCCTGCCTTGATTGAACATGTTCATCGAATGATTGTTCCTGTCCTGCTTTGATTGACCGTGCTCATCCACTGATGGTCCCCGTCCTGCCTTGATTGAACTTATTCATCCAATGATTTTCCCCGTCCTGCCTTGATTGACTGTGCTCATCTACTGATTGTCTCCGCACTGCCTTGATTGACCTTGCTCATCTACTGATTGTCTCCGCCCTGCCTTGATTGAACGTGTTCATCTACTGATTGTCTCCGCCCTGCCTTGATTGAACGTGTTCATCTACTGATTGTCTCCGCCCTGCCTTGATTGAACGTGTTCATCTACTGATTGTCTCCGCCCTGCCTTGATTGACCTTGCTCATCTACTGATTTTCCCGTCCTGCCTTGATTGAACATGTTCATCGAATGATTGTTCCTGTCCTGCCTTGATTGACCGTGCTCATCCACTGATTGTCCCCGTCCTGCCTTGATTGACCGTGTTCATCTACTGATTGTCCCCGTCCTGCCTTGATTGACCGTGCTCATCCACTGATTGTCCCCGTCCTGCCTTGATTGACCGTGTTCATCTACTGATTGTCTCCGCCCTGCCTTGATTGAACGTGTTCATCTACTGATTGTCTCCGCCCTGCCTTGATTTACCTTGCTCATCTACTGATTTTTCCCGTCCTGCCTTGATTGAACATGTTCATCGAATGATTGTTCCTGTCCTGCCTTGATTGACCGTGCTCATCCACTGATTGTCCCGTCCTGCCTTGATTGACCGTGTTCATCTACTGATTGTCCCCGTCCTGCCTTGATTGACCGTGCTCATCCACTGATTGTCCCCGTCCTACCTTGATTGACCGTGTTCATCTACTGATTGTCTCCGCCCTGCCTTGATTGACCGTGTTCATCTACTGATTGTCCCCGTCCTGCCTTGATTGACCGTGCCCATCCACTGATTGTTCCCGTCCTGCTGTGATTGACCGTGCTCAACCACTGATTGTCCCCGTCCTGCCTTGATTGACCGTGCTCATCCACTGATTGTCCCCGTCCTGCCTTGATTGACCGTGTTCATCTACTGATTGTCTCCGCCCTGCCTTGATTGACCGTGTTCATCTACTGATTGTCCCCGTCCTGCCTTGATTGACCGTGCCCATCCACTGATTGTTCCCGTCCTGCTGTGATTGACCGTGCTCAACCACTGATTGTTCCTGTCCTGCTGTGATTGATCGTGCTCATCCATTGATTTTTCCTGCACTGCAGTGATTGACCGTGTGCATCCACTGATTGTTCTTTTCCTGCGGTGATTGACCGTGCTCATCCATTGATTGTTCCCGTCCTGCATTGATTGACCGTGCTCATCCACTGATTGTTCCCGTCCTGCCTTGATTGACCGTGCCCATCCACTGATTGTTCCCGTCCTGCCTTGATTGACCGTGCTCATCTACTGATTGTTCCCGTCCTGCCTTGATTGACCGTGTTCATCTACTGATTGTCCCCGTCCTGCCTTGATTGACCGTGCTCATCCACTGATTGTCCCCGTCCTGCCTTGATTGACCGTGTTCATCTACTGATTGTCTCCGCCTGCCTTGATTGACCGTGTTCATCTACTGATTGTCCCGTCCTGCCTTGATTGACCGTGCCCATCCACTGATTGTTCCCGTCCTGCTGTGATTGACCGTGCTCATCCACTGATTGTTCCTGTCCTGCTGTGATTGATCGTGCTCATCCATTGATTTTTCCTGCACTGCAGTGATTGACCGTGTGCATCCACTGATTGTTCTCTTCCTGCGGGGATTGACCGTGCTCATCCATTGATTGTTCCCGTCCTGCATTGATTGGCCGTGCTCATCCACTGATTGTTCCCGTCCTGCCTTGATTGACCGTGCCCATCCACTGATTGTTCCCGTCCTGCCTTGATTGACCGTGCTCATCTACTGATTGTTCCCGTCCTGCCTTGATTGACCTTGCACATTCACTGATTGTTCCCGTCCTGCAGTGATTGACCGTGCTCATCCACTGATTGTTCTCGTCCTACTGTGATTGACTGTGGCCATCCACTGATTGTTCCTGTCCTGCGGTGATTGACCGTGCCCATCCACTGATTGTTCCCGTCCTGCTGTGATTGACCGTGCTCATGCACTGATTGTTCCCGTTCTGCTGTGATTGACCGTGCTCATCCACTGATTGTTCCCGTCCTGCTGTGATTGACCGTGCTCATCCACTGATTGTTCCCGTCGTGCGGTGATTGACCGTGCTCATCCACTGATTGTTCCCATCTGCAGTGATTGACCGTGCTCATCCACTGATTGTTCCCGTCCTGCTGTGATTGACCGTGCTCATCCACTGATTGTTCCAGGTATGTGGTGATTGACCGTGCTCATCCACTGATTGTTCCTGTCCTGCTGTGATTGAACGTGTTCATCTACTGATTGTCCCCGTCTTGCCTTAATTGATCGTGCTCATCTACTGATTGTTCCCGTCTTGCCTTGATTGACTTTGCACATCCACTGATTGTTCCTGTCCTGCAGTGATTGACCGTGCTCATCCACTGATTGTTCCAGTCCTACTGTGATTGACCGTGCTCATCGACACATTGTTCCCATCCTGCCTTGATTGACCGTGCTCATCTACGGATTGTCAACGTCCTGCTTTGATTGACCGTGCTCATCTTCTGATTGTCTCCGCCCTGCCTTGATTTACCTTGCTCATCTAATGATTGTTCCCGTCCTGCCTTGATTGACCGTGCTCATCTACTGATTTTTCCCGTCCTGCCTTGATTGAACATGTTCATCGAATGATTGTTCCTGTCCTGCTTTGATTGACCGTGCTCATCCACTGATGGTCCCCGTCCTGCCTTGATTGAACTTATTCATCCAATGATTTTCCCCGTCCTGCCTTGATTGACTGTGCTCATCTACTGATTGTCTCCGCACTGCCTTGATTGACCGTGTTCATCTACTGATTGTCCCCGTCTTGCCTTGATTGATCGTGCTCATCTACTGATTGTTCCCGTCCTGCCTTGATTGACTTTGCACATCCACTGATTGTTCCCGTCCTTCATTGATTGACCGTGCCCATCCACTGATTGTTCCCGTCCTGCCTTGATTGACTCTGCACATCCACTGATTGTTCCCGTCCTGCAATGATTGACCGTGCTTATCTACTGATTGTTCCTGTCCTGCCTTGATTGAATGTGTTCATCCAATGATTGTTCCCGTCCTGCATTGATTGACCGTGTTCATCCAATGATTGTCTCCGCCCTGCCTTGATTTACCTTGCTCATCTACTGATTGTCTCCGCCCTGCCTTTATTGAACGTGTTCATCTACTGATTGTCTCCGCCCTGCCTTGATTGAACGTGTTCATCTACTGATTGTCTCCGCCCTGCCTTGATTGAACGTGTTCATCTATTGATTGTCTCCGCCCTGCCTTGATTTACCTTGCTCATCTACTGATTTTTCCCGTCCTGCCTTGATTGAACATGTTCATCGAATGATTGTTCCTGTCCTGCCTTGATTGACCGTGCTCATCCACTGATTGTCCCCGTCCTGCCTTGATTGACCGTGTTCATCTACTGATTGTCCCCGTCCTGCCTTGATTGACCGTGCTCATCCACTGATTGTCCCCGTCCTGCCTTGATTGACCGTGTTCATCTACTGATTGTCTCCGCCCTGCCTTGATTGACCGTGTTCATCTACTGATTGTCCCCGTCCTGCCTTGATTGACCGTGCCAATCCACTGATTGTTCCCGTCCTGCTGTGATTGACCGTGCTCAACCACTGATTGTTCCTGTCCTGCTGTGATTGATCGTGCTCATCCATTGATTTTTCCTGCACTGCAGTGATTGACCGTGTCATCCACTGATTGTTCTCTTCCTGCGGTGATTGACCGTGCTCATCCATTGATTGTTCCCGTCCTGCATTGATTGCCGTGCTCATCCACTGATTGTTCCCGTCCGGCCTTGATTGACCGTGCCCATCCACTGATTGTTCCCGTCCTGCCTTGATTGACCGTGCTCATCTACTGATTGTTCCCGTCCTGCCTTGATTGACCTTGCACATTCACTGATTGTTCCCGTCCTGCAGTGATTGACCGTGCTCATCCACTGATTGTTCTCGTCCTACTGTGATTGACTGTGGCCATCCACTGATTGTTCCTGTCCTGCGGTGATTGACCGTGCTCATCCACTGATTGTTCCCGTCCTGCTGTGATTGACCGTTTTCATCCACTGATTGTTCCCGTTCTGCTGTGATTGACCGTGCTCATCCACTGATTGTTCCCGTCCTGCTGTGATTGACAGTGCTCATCCACTGATTGTTCCCGTCGTGCGGTCATTGACCGTGCACATCCACTGATTGTTCCCATCTGCATTGATTGACCGTGCTCATCCACTGATTGTTCCCGTCCTGCTGTGATTGACCGTGCTCATCCACTGATTGTTCCAGGTATGTGGTGATTGACCGTGCTCATCCACTGATTGTTCCTGTCCTGCTGTGATTGACCGTACCCATCCACTGATTTTTCTCGTCCTGCCTTGATTGACCGTGCTCATCCACTGTTTGTTCCCGTCCTGCAGTGATTGACCGTGTTCATCCACTGATTGTTCCCGTCCTGCGGTGATTGACCGTTTTCATCCACTCATTGTTCCGTCCTGCGGTAATTGACCGTGCTCATCCACTGATTGTTCCCGTCCTGCAATGATTGACCGTGCTTATCTACTGATTGTTCCTGTCCTGCCTTGATTGAATGTGTTCATCCAATGATTGTTCCCGTCCTGCATTGATTGACCATGTTGATCCAATGATTGTCTCCGCCCTGCCTTGATTTACCTTGCTCATCTACTGATTGTCTCCGCCCTGCCTTGATTGAACGTGTTCATCTACTGATTGTCTCCACCCTGCCTTGATTGAACGTGTTCATCTACTGATTGTCTCTGCCCTGCCTCTATTGAACGTGTTGATCTACTGATTGTCTCCGCCCTGCCTTGATTACCTTGCTCATCTACTGATTTTTCCCGTCCTGCCTTGATTGAACATGTTCATCGAATGATTGTCCCCGTCTTGAATTGATTGACCGTGCTCATCCACTGATTGTCCCCGTCCTGCCTTGATTGACCGTGTTCATCTACTGATTGTCCCCGTCATGCCTTGATTGACCGTGCTCATCCACTGATTGTCCCCGTCCTGCCTTGATTGACCGTGTTCATCTACTGATTGTCTCCGCCCTGCCTTGATTGACCGTGTTCATCTACTGATTGTCCCCGTCCTGTCTTGATTAACCGTGCCCATCCACTGATTGTTCCCGTCCTGCTGTGATTGACCGTGCTCAACCACTGATTGTTCCTGTCCTGCTGTGATTGATCATGCTCATCCATTGATTTTTCCTGCACTGCAGTGATTGACCGTGTGCATCCACTGATTGTTCTCTTCCTGCGGGGATTGACCGTGCTCATCCATTGATTGTTCCCGTCCTGCATTGATTGGCCGTGCTCATCCACTGATTGTTCCCGTCCTGCCTTGATTGACCGTGCCCATCCACTGATTGTTCCCGTCCTGCCTTGATTGACCGTGCTCATCTACTGATTGTTCCCGTCCTGTCTTGATTGACTTTGCACATTCACTGATTGTTCCCGTCCTGCAGTGATTGACCGTGCTCATCCACTGATTGTTCTCGTCCTACTGTGATTGACTGTGGCCATCCACTGATTGTTCCCGTCCTGCGGTGATTGACCGTGCTCATCCACTGATTGTTCCTGTCCTGCTGTGATTGACCGTGCTCATCCACTTTTTGTTCCCGTCTTGCAGTGATTGACCGTGCTCATCCACTGATTGTTCCCGTCCTGCTGTGATTGACAGTGCTCATCAACTGATTGTTCCCGTCCTGCGGTCATAGACCGTGCTCATGCACTGATTGTTCCCATCTGCATTGATTGACCGTGCTCATCCACTGATTGTTCCCGTCCTGCTGTGATTGACCGTGCTCATCCACTTATTGTTCCCGTCCTGCGATGATTGACCGTGCTCATCCACTGATTGTTCCCGACCTGCATTGATTGACCGTGCTAATCCACTGATTGTTCCTGTCCTGCAGTGATTGACCGTGCTCATCCACTGATTGTTCTCGTCCTGCCTTGATTGACCGTGCTCATGCACTGATTGTTCCCGTTCTGCTATGATTGACCGTGCTCATCCACTGATTGTTCCCGTCCTGCTGTGATTGACCGTGCTCATCCACTGATTGTTCCAGGTATGTGGTGATTGACCGTGCTCATCCACTGATTGTTCCTGTCCTGCTGTGATTGAACGTGTTCATCTACTGATTGTCCCCGTCTTGCCTTGATTGATCGTGCTCATCTACTGATTGTTCCCGTCTTGCCTTGATTGACTTTGCACATCCACTGATTGTTCCCGTCCTGCAGTGATTGACCGTGCTCATCCACTGATTGTTCCAGTCCTACTGTGATTGACCGTGCTCATCGACACATTGTTCCCATCCTGCCTTGATTGACCGTGCTCATCTACGGATTGTCAACGTCCTGCTTTGATTGACCGAGCTCATCTACTGATTGTCTCCGCCCTGCCTTGATTTACCTTGCTCATCTAATGATTGTTCCCGTCCTGCCTTGATTGACCGTGCTCATCTACTGATTTTTCCCGTCCTGCCTTGATTGAACATGTTCATCGAATGATTGTTCCTGTCCTGCTTTGATTGACCGTGCTCATCCACTGATGGTCCCCGTCCTGCCTTGATTGAACTTATTCATCCAATGATTTTCCCCGTCCTGCCTTGATTGACTGTGCTCATCTACTGATTGTCTCCGCACTGCCTTGATTGACCGTGTTCATCTACTGATTGTCCTCGTCTTGCCTTGATTGATCGTGCTCATCTACTGATTGTTCCCGTCCTGCCTTGATTGACTTTGCACATCCACTGATTGTTCCCGTCCTTCATTGATTGACCGTGCCCATCCACTGATTGTTCCCGTCCTGCCTTGATTGACTTTGCACATCCACTGATTGTTCCCGTCCTGCAATGATTGACCGTGCTTATCTACTGATTGTTCCTGTCCTGCCTTGATTGAATGTGTTCATCCAATGATTGTTCCCGTCCTGCATTGATTGACCGTGTTCATCCAATGATTGTCTCCGCCCTGCCTTGATTTACATTGCTCATCTACTGATTGTCTCCGCCCTGCCTTGATTGAACGTGTTCATCTACTGATTGTCTCCGCCCTGCCTTGATTGAACGTGTTCATCTACTGATTGTCTCTGCCCTGCCTTGATTGAACGTGTTCATCTACTGATTGTCTCCGCCCTGCCTTGATTTACCTTGCTCATCTACTGATTTTTCCCGTCCTGCCTTGATTGAACATGTTCATCGAATGATTGTTCCTGTCCTGCCTTGATTGACCGTGCTCATCCACTGATTGTCCCCGTCCTGCCTTGATTGACCGTGTTCATCTACGGATTGTCCCGTCCTGCCTTGATTGACCGTGCTCATCCACAGATTGTCCCCGTCCTGCCTTGATTGACCGTGTTCATCTACTGATTGTCTCCGCCCTGCCTTGATTGAACGTGTTCATCTACGGATTGTCCCCGTCCTGCCTTGATTGACCGTGCTCATCCACAGATTGTCCCCGTCCTGCCTTGATTGACCGTGTTCATCTACTGATTGTCTCCGCCCTGCCTTGATTGAACGTGTTCATCTACTGATTGTCTCCGCCCTGCCTTGATTTTCCTTGCTCATCTACTGATTTTTCCCGTCCTGCCTTGATTGAACATGTTCATCGAATGATTGTTCCTGTCCTGCCTTGATTGACCGTGCTCATCCACTGATTGTCCCCGTCCTGCCTTGATTGACCGTGTTCATCTACTGATTGTCCCCGTCCTGCCTTGATTGACCGTGCTCATCCACTGATTGTCCCCGTCCTGCCTTGATTGACCGTGTTCATCTACTGATTGTCTCCGCCCTGCCTTGATTGACCGTGTTCATCTACTGATTGTCCCCGTCCTGCCTTGATTGACCGTGCCCATCCACTGATTGTTCCCGTCCTGCTGTTATTGACCGTGCTCAACCACTGATTGTTCCTGTCCTGCTGTGATTGATCGTGCTCATCCATTGATTTTTCCTGCACTGCAGTGATTGACCGTGTGCATCCACTGATTGTTCTCTTCCTGCGGGGATTGACCGTGCTCATCCATTGATTGTTCCCGTCCTGCATTGATTGGCCGTGCTCATCCACTGATTGTTCCCGTCCTGCCTTGATTGACCGTGCCCATCCACTGATTGTTCCCGTCCTGCCTTGATTGACCGTGCTCATTTACTGATTGTTCCCGTCCTGCCTTGATAGACCTTGCACATTCACTGATTGTTCCCGTCCTGCAGTGATTGACCGTGCTCATCCACTGATTGTTCTCGTCCTACTGTGATTGACTGTGGCCATCCACTGATTGTTCCTGTCCTGCGGTGATTGACCGTGCCCATCCACTGATTGTTCCCGTCCTGCTGTGATTGACCGTGCTCATCCACTGATTATTCCCGTCCTGCTGTGATTGACCGTGCTCATCCACTGATTGTTCCAGGTATGTGGTGATTGACCGTGCTCATCCACTGATTGTTCCTGTCCTGCTGTGATTGAACGTGTTCATCTACTGATTGTCCCCGTCTTGCCTTGATTGATCGTGCTCATCTACTGATTGTTCCCGTCTTGCCTTGATTGACTTTGCACATCCACTGATTGTTCCCGTCCTGCAGTGATTGACCGTGCTCATCCACTGATTGTTCCAGTCCTACTGTGATTGACCGTGCTCATCGACACATTGTTCCCATCCTGCCTTGATTGACCGTGCTCATCTACGGATTGTCAACGTCCTGCTTTGATTGACCGTGCTCATCTACTGATTGTCTCCGCCCTGCCTTGATTTACCTTGCTCATCTAATGATTGTTCCCGTCCTGCCTTGATTGACCGTGCTCATCTACTGATTTTTCCCGTCCTGCCTTGATTGAACATGTTCATCGAATGATTGTTCCTGTCCTGCTTTGATTGACCGTGCTCATCCACTGATGGTCCCCGTCCTGCCTTGATTGAACTTATTCATCCAATGATTTTCCCCGTCCTGCCTTGATTGACTGTGCTCATCTACTGATTGTCTCCGCACTGCCTTGATTGACCGTGTTCATCTACTGATTGTCCCCGTCTTGCCTTGATTGATCGTGCTCATCTACTGATTGTTCCCGTCCTGCCTTGATTGACTTTGCACATCCACTGATTGTTCCCGTCCTTCATTGATTGACCGTGCCCATCCACTGATTGTTCCCGTCCTGCCTTGATTGACTTTGCACATCCACTGATTGTTCCCGTCCTGCAATGATTGACCGTGCTTATCTACTGATTGTTCCTGTCCTGCCTTGATTGAATGTGTTCATCCAATGATTGTTCCCGTCCTGCATTGATTGACCGTGTTCATCCAATGATTGTCTCCGCCCTGCCTTGATTTACCTTGCTCATCTACTGATTGTCTCCGCCCTGCCTTGATTGAACGTGTTCATCTACTGATTGTCTCCGCCCTGCCTTGATTGAACGTGTTCATCTACTGATTGTCTCCGCCCTGCCTTGATTGAACGTGTTCATCTACTGATTGTCTCCGCCCTGCCTTGATTTACCTTGCTCATCTACTGATTTTTCCCGTCCTGCCTTGATTGAACATGTTCATCGAATGATTGTTCCTGTCCTGCCTTGATTGACCGTGCTCATCCACTGATTGTCCCCGTCCTGCCTTGATTGACCGTGTTCATCTACTGATTGTCCCCGTCCTGCCTTGATTGACCGTGCTCATCCACTGATTGTCCCCGTCCTGCCTTGATTGACCGTGTTCATCTACTGATTGTCTCCGCCCTGCCTTGATTGACCGTGTTCATCTACTGATTGTCCCCGTCCTGCCTTGATTGACCGTGCCCATCCACTGATTGTTCCCGTCCTGCTGTGATTGACCGTGCTCAACCACTGATTGTTCCTGTCCTGCTGTGATTGATCGTGCTCATCCATTGATTTTTCCTGCACTGCAGTGATTGACCGTGTGCATCCATTGATTGTTCCCGTCCTGCATTGATTGGCCGTGCTCATCCACTGATTGTTCCCGTCCGGCCTTGACTGACCGTGCCCATCCACTGATTGTTCCCGTCCTGCCTTGATTGACCGTGCTCATCTACTGATTGTTTCCGTCCTGCCTAGATTGACCTTGCACATTCACTGATTGTTCCCGTCCTGCAGTGATTGACCGTGCTCATCCACTGATTGTTCTCGTCCTACTGTGATTGACTGTGGCCATCCACTGATTGTTCCTGTCCTGCGGTGATTGACCGTGCTCATCCACTGATTGTTCCCGTCCTGCTGTGATTGACCGTTTTCATCCACTGATTGTTCCCGTTCTGCTGTGATTGACCGTGCTCATCCACTGATTGTTCCCGTCCTGCTGTGATTGACAGTGCTCATCCACTGATTGTTCCCGTCGTGCGGTCATTGACCGTGCTCATCCACTGATTGTTCCCATCTGCATTGATTGACCGTGCTCATCCACTGATTGTTCCCGTCCTGCTGTGATTGACCGTGCTCATCCACTGATTGTTCCAGGTATGTGGTGATTGACCGTGCTCATCCACTGATTGTTCCTTTCCTGCTGTGATTGACCGTGTTCATCTACTGATTGTCCCCGTCTTGCCTTGATTGATCGTGCTCATCTACTGATTGTTCCCGTCCTGCCTTGATTGACTTTCACATCCACTGATTGTTCCCGTCCTGCAGTGATTGACCGTGCTCATCCACTGATTGTTCCAGTCCTACTGTGATTGACCGTGCTCATCGACACATTGTTCCCATCCTGCCTTGATTGACCGTGCTCATCTACGGATTGTCAACGTCCTGCTTTGATTGACCGTGCTCATCTACTGATTGTCTCCGCCCTGCCTTGATTTACCTTGCTCATCTAATGATTGTTCCCGTCCTGCCTTGATTGACCGTGCTCATCTACTGATTTTTCCCGTCCTGCCTTGATTGAACATGTTCATCGAATGATTGTTCCTGTCCTGCTTTGATTGACCGTGCTCATCCACTGATGGTCCCCGTCCTGCCTTGATTGAACTTGTTCATCCAATGATTTTCCCCGTCCTGCCTTGATTGACTGTGCTCATCTACTGATTGTCTCCGCCCTGCCTTGATTGAACGTGTTCATCTACTGATTGTCTCCGCCCTGCCTTGATTTACCTTGCTCATCTACTGATTTTTCCCGTCCTGCCTTGATTGAACATGTTCATCGAATGATTGTTCCTGTCCTGCCTTGATTGACCGTGCTCATCCACTGATTGTCCCCGTCCTGCCTTGATTGACCGTGTTCATCTACGGATTGTCCCCGTCCTATCTTGATTGACCGTGCTCATCCACAGATTGTCCCCGTCCTGCCTTGATTGACCGTGTTCATCTACTGATTGTCTCCGCCCTGCCTTGATTGAACGTGTTCATCTACTGATTGTCTCTGCCCTGCCTTGATTGAACGTGTTCATCTACTGATTGTCTCCGCCCTGCCTTGATTTTCCTTGCTCATCTACTGATTTTCCCGTCCTGCCTTGATTGAACATGTTCATCGAATGATTGTTCCTGTCCTGCCTTGATTGACCGTGCTCATCCACTGATTGTCCCCGTCCTGCCTTGATTGACCGTGTTCATCTACTGATTGTCCCCGTCCTGCCTTGATTGACCGTGCTCATCCACTGATTGTCCCCGTCCTGCCTTGATTGACCGTGTTCATCTACTGATTGTCTCCGCCCTGCCTTGATTGACCGTGTTCATCTACTGATTGTCCCCGTCCTGCCTTGATTGACCGTGCCCATCCACTGATTGTTCCCGTCCTGCTGTGATTGACCGTGCTCAACCACTGATTGTTCCTGTCCTGCTGTGATTGATCGTGCTCATCCATTGATTTTTCCTGCACTGCAGTGATTGACCGTGTACATCCACTGATTGTTCTCTTCCTGCGGGGATTGACCGTGCTCATCCATTGATTGTTCCCGTCCTGCATTGATTGGCCGTGCTCATCCACTGATTGTTCCCGTCCTGCCTTGATTGACCGTGCCCATCCACTGATTGTTCCCGTCCTGCCTTGATTGACCGTGCTCATTTACTGATTGTTCCCGTCCTGCCTTGATAGACCTTGCACATTCACTGATTGTTCCCGTCCTGCAGTGATTGACCGTGCTCATCCACTGATTGTTCTCGTCCTACTGTGATTGACTGTGGCCATCCACTGATTGTTCCTGTCCTGCGGTGATTGACCGTGCCCATCCACTGATTGTTCCCGTCCTGCTGTGATTGACCGTGCTCATCCACTGATTGTTCCCGTCCTGCTGTGATTGACCGTGCTCATCCACTGATTGTTCCAGGTATGTGGTGATTGACCGTGCTCATCCACTGATTGTTCCTGTCCTGCTGTGATTGAACGTGTTCATCTACTGATTGTCCCCGTCTTGCCTTGATTGATCGTGCTCATCTACTGATTGTTCCCGTCTTGCCTTGATTGACTTTGCACATCCACTGATTGTTCCCGTCCTGCAGTGATTGACCGTGCTCATCCACTGATTGTTCCAGTCCTACTGTGATTGACCGTGCTCATCGACACATTGTTCCCATCCTGCCTTGATTGACCGTGCTCATCTACGGATTGTCAACGTCCTGCTTTGATTGACCGTGCTCATCTACTGATTGTCTCCGCCCTGCCTTGATTTACCTTGCTCATCTAATGATTGTTCCCGTCCTGCCTTGATTGACCGTGCTCATCTACTGATTTTTCCCGTCCTGCCTTGATTGAACATGTTCATCGAATGATTGTTCCTGTCCTGCTTTGATTGACAGTGCTCATCCACTGATGGTCCCCGTCCTGCCTTGATTGAACTTATTCATCCAATGATTTTCCCCGTCCTGCCTTGATTGACTGTGCTCATCTACTGATTGTCTCCGCACTGCCTTGATTGACCGTGTTCATCTACTGATTGTCCCTGTCTTGCCTTGATTGATCGTGCTCATCTTCTGATTGTTCCCGTCCTGCCTTGATTGACTTTGCACATCCACTGATTGTTCCCGTCCTTCATTGATTGACCGTGCCCATCCACTGATTGTTCCCGTCCTGCCTTGATTGACTTTGCACATCCACTGATTGTTCCCGTCCTGCAATGATTGACCGTGCTTATCTACTGATTGTTCCTGTCCTGCCTTGATTGAATGTGTTCATCCAATGATTGTTCCCGTCCTGCATTGATTGACCGTGTTCATCCAATGATTGTCTCCGCCCTGCCTTGATTTACCTTGCTCATCTACTGATTGTCTCCGCCCTGCCTTGATTGAACGTGTTCATCTACTGATTGTCTCCGCCCTGCCTTGATTGAACGTGTTCATCTACTGATTGTCACGGCCTGCCTTGATTGAACGTGTTCATCTACTGATTGTCTCCGCCCTGCCTTGATTTACCTTGCTCATCTACTGATTTTTCCCGTCCTGCCTTGATTGAACATGTTCATCGAATGATTGTTCCTGTCCTGCCTTGATTGACCGTGCTCATCCACTGATTGTCCCCGTCCTGCCTTGATTGACCGTGTTCATCTACTGATTGTCCCGTCCTGCCTTGATTGACCGTGCTCATCCACTGATTGTCCCCGTCCTGCCTTGATTGACCGTGTTCATCTACTGATTGTCTCCGCCCTGCCTTGATTGACCGTGTTCATCTACTGATTGTCCCCGTCCTGCCTTGATTGACCGTGCCCATCCACTGATTGTTCCCGTCCTGCTGTGATTGACCGTGCTCAACCACTGATTGTTCCTGTCCTGCTGTGATTGATCGTGCTCATCCATTGATTTTTCCTGCACTGCAGTGATTGACCGTGTGCATCCATTGATTGTTCCCGTCCTGCATTGATTGGCCGTGCTCATCCACTGATTGTTCCCGTCCGGCCTTGACTGACCGTGCCCATCCACTGATTGTTCCCGTCCTGCCTTGATTGACCGTGCTCATCTACTGATTGTTTCCGTCCTGCCTAGATTGACCTTGCACATTCACTGATTGTTCCCGTCCTGCAGTGATTGACCGTGCTCATCCACTGATTGTTCTCGTCCTACTGTGATTGACTGTGGCCATCCACTGATTGTTCCTGTCCTGCGGTGATTGACCGTGCTCATCCACTGATTGTTCCCGTCCTGCTGTGATTGACCGTTTTCATCCACTGATTGTTCCCGTTCTGCTGTGATTGACCGTGCTCATCCACTGATTGTTCACGTCCTGCTGTGATTGACAGTGCTCATCCACTGATTGTTCCCGTCGTGCGGTCATTGACCGTGCTCATCCACTGATTGTTCCCATCTGCATTGATTGACCGTGCTCATCCACTGATTGTTCCCGTCCTGCTGTGATTGACCGTGCTCATCCACTGATTGTTCCAGGTATGTGGTGATTGACCGTGCTCATCCACTGATTGTTCCTGTCCTGCTGTGATTGACCGTGTTCATCTACTGATTGTCCCGTCTTGCCTTGATTGATCGTGCTCATCTACTGATTGTTCCCGTCCTGCCTTGATTGACTTTGCACATCCACTGATTGTTCCCGTCCTGCAGTGATTGACCGTGCTCATCCACTGATTGTTCCAGTCCTACTGTGATTGACCGTGCTCATCGACACATTGTTCCCATCCTGCCTTGATTGACCGTGCTCATCTACGGATTGTCAACGTCCTGCTTTGATTGACCGTGCTCATCTACAGATTGTCTCCGCCCTGCCTTGATTTACCTTGCTCATCTAATGATTGTTCCCGTCCTGCCTTGATTGACCGTGCTCATCTACTGATTTTTCCCGTCCTGCCTTGATTGAACATGTTCATCGAATGATTGTTCCTGTCCTGCTTTGATTGACCGTGCTCATCCACTGATGGTCCCCGTCCTGCCTTGATTGAACTTGTTCATCCAATGATTTTCCCCGTCCTGCCTTGATTGACTGTGCTCATCTACTGATTGTCTCCGCCCTGCCTTGATTGAACGTGTTCATCTACTGATTGTCTCCGCCCTGCCTTGATTTACCTTGCTCATCTACTGATTTTTCCCGTCCTGCCTTGATTGACTTTGCACATCCACTGATTATTCCCGTCCTGCAGTGATTGACCGTGCTCATCCACTGATTGTTCCAGTCCTACTGTGATTGACCGTGCTCATCGACACATTGTTCCCGTCCTGCCTTGATTGACCGTGCTCATCCACTGATTGTTCCCGTCCTGCAGTGATTGACCGTGCCCATCCACTGATTGTTCCCGTTCTGCATTGATTGACCGTGCCCATCCACTGATTGTTCCCGTCCTGCTGTGATTGACCGTGCTCAACCACTGATTGTTCCTGTCCTGCTGTGATTGATCGTGCTCATCCATTGATTTTTCCTGCACTGCAGTGATTGACCGTGTGCATCCACTGATTGTTCTCTTCCTGCGGTGATTGACCGTGCTCGTCCATTGATTGTTCCCGTCCTGCATTGATTGGCCGTGCTCATCCACTGATTGTTCCCGTCCTGCCTTGATTGACCGTGCCCATCCACTGATTGTTCCCGTCCTGCCTTGATTGACCGTGCTCATCTACTGATTGTTCCCGTCCTGCCTTGATTGACCTTGCACATCCACTGATTGTTCCTGTCCTGCACTGATTGACCGTGCTCATCCACTGATTGTTCCCGTCCTACTGTGATTGACTGTGGCCATCCACTGATTGTTCCTGTCCTGTTGTGATTGACCGTGCCCATCCACTGATTGTTCCCGTCCTGCTGTGATTGATCGTGCTCATCCACTGATTGTTCCTGTTCTGCTGTGATTGACCGTGCTCATCCTCTGATTGTTCCCGTCCTGCTGTGATTGACAGTGCTCATCCACTGATTGTTCCCGTCCTGCGGTCATTGACCGTGCTCATCCACTGATTGTTCCCATCTGCATTGATTGACCGTGCTCATCCACTGATTGTTCCCGTTGTGCTGTGATTGACCGTGCTCATCCACTGATTGTTCCATGTATGTGGTGATTGACCGTGCTCATCCACTGATTGTTCCCGTCCTGCTCTGATTGACCGTGCCCATCCACTGATTGTTCCCGTCCTGCTGTGATTGATCGTGCTCATCCACTGATTGTTCCTGTTCTGCTGTGATTGACCGTGCTCATCCTCTGATTGTTCCCGTCCTGCTGTGATTGACAGTGCTCATCCACTGATTGTTCCCGTCCTGCGGTCATTGACCGTGCTCATCCACTGATTGTTCCCATCTGCATTGATTGACCGTGCTCATCCACTGATTGTTCCCGTTGTGCTGTGATTGACCGTGCTCATCCACTGATTGTTCCATGTATGTGGTGATTGACCGTGCTCATCCACTGATTGTTCCCGTCCTGCATTGATTGACCTTGCTCATCCACTGATTGTTCCGGTTATGTGGTGATTGACCATGCTCATCCACTGATTGTTCCCGTCCTGCGGTGATTGACCGTGCTCATCCACCGATTGTTCCCGTCCTGCGGTGATTGACCGTGCTCATCCACTGATTGTTCCTGTCCTGCTGTGATTGACCGTGCTCATCCACTTTTTGTTCCCGTCTTGCAGTGATTGACCGTGCTCATCCACTGATTGTTCCCGTCCTGCTGTGATTGACAGTGCTCATCCACTGATTGTTCCCGTCCTGCGGTCATAGACCGTGCTCATCCACTGATTGTTCCCATCTGCATTGATTGACCGTGCTCATCCACTGATTGTTCCCGTCCTGCTGTGATTGACCGTTCTCATCCACTTATTGTTCCCGTCCTGCGATGATTGACCGTGCTCATCCTCTGATTGTTCCCGTCCTGCCTTGATTGACCGTGCTCATCCACTGATTTTTCCCGTCCTGCGGTGATTGACCGTGCCCATTAACTGATTTTTCCCGTCCCGCCTTGATTGACCGTGCTCATCCTCTGATTGTTCCCGTCCTGTAGTGATTGGCCGTGCTCATCCACTGATTTTTCCCGTCCTGCGGTGATTGACGGTGCTCAGCCACTGATTGTTCCCGTCCTGCTGCAATTGACAGTGCTCATCCACTGATTGTTCCCGTCCTGCCTTGATTGACCGTGATCATGCACTGATTGTTCGCGTCCTGCTGTGATTGACCGTGCTCATCCAATGATTGTTTCCGTCCTACCTTGATTGACCGTGCTCATCCACTGATTGTTCCCGTCCTGCAGTGATTGACCGTGCCCATCCACTGATTTTTCTCGTCCTGCCTTGATTGACCGTGCTCATCCAACTTTTGTTCCCGTCCTGCAGTGATTGACCGTGTTCATCCACTGATTGTTACCGTCCTGCGGTGATTGACCGTTTTCATCCACTCATTGTTCCGTCCTGCGGTAATTGACCGTGCTCATCCACTGATTGTTCCCGTCCTGCAATGATTGACCGTGCTTATCTACTGATTGTTCCTGTCCTGCTTTGATTGAATGTGTTCATCCAATGATTGTTCCCGTCCTGCATTGATTGACCGTGTTCATCCAATGATTGTTCCCGTCCTGCCTTGATTGAACGTGTTCATCCAATGATTGTTCCCGTCCTGCCTTGATTGACCGTGTTCATCCACTGATTGTTCCCTTCCTGCCTTGATTGACCGTGCTCATCCACTGATTGTTCACGTCCTGCCTTGATTGACAGTGCTCATCCACTGATTGTTCCCGTCCTACCTTGGATGAACTTGTCCATGCAATGATTGTTCCCGTCCTGCCTTGATTGAACTTGTTCACCCACTGATTGTTCCCGTCCTGCCTTGATTGAACTTGTTCATCCACTGATTGTTCCCGTCCTGCCTTGATTGAACTTGTTCATCCACTGATTGTTCCCTTCCTGCCTTGATTGAACTTTTTCATCCAATGCTTGATCTCGTCATGCCTTTATTGACCGTGCTAGTCCACTGATTGTTCCCGCCCTGCCTTGATTGACCGTGCTCATCTACTGATTGTCTATGCCCTGCCTTGATTCACCGAGCTCATCTATTGATCGTCTCCGCCCTACCTTGATTGACCGTGCTCATCTACTGATTGTCCACGTCCTGCCTTATTTGAGCTTGTTACTCCAATGATTGTTCCTGTCCTGCCTTGAGTGACCGTGTTCATCCACTGATTGTTCCCATCCTGCAGTGATTGACCGTTCTCATCCACTGATTGTTCCCGTCCTGCATTGATTGACCGTTCTCATCTACTGATTGTTCCCGTCCTGCTGTGATTGACCGTGTTCATCCACTGATTGTTATCGTCCTGCCGTGATTGACCTTGCTCATCTACTGATTGTTCCCGTCCTGCCTTGATTGACCGTGCTCATCTACTGATTGTCTCCGCCCTGCCGTGATAGACCTTGCTCATCTACTGATTGTTCCCGTCCTGCCTTGATTGACCGTGCTCATCTACTGATTTTTCCCGTCCTGCCTTGATTGAACATGTTCATCGAATGATTGTTCCTGTCCTGCTTTGATAGACCGTGCTCATCCACTGATGGTCCCCGTCCTGCCTTGATTGAACTTGTTCATCCAATGATTTTCCCCGTCCTGCCTTGATTGACTGTGCTCATCCACTGATTGTTCCCGTCCTGCATTGATTGACCGTGCTCATCCACTGATTGTTCCCGTCCTGCAGTGATTGACCGTGCTCATCCACTGATTGTTCCCGTCCTGCAGTGATTGACCGTGCCCATTAACTGATTTTTCCCGTCCTGCCTTGATTGACCGTGCTCATCCTCTGATTTTTCCCGTCCTGCGGTGATTGACGGTGCTCATCCACTGATTGTTCCCGTCCTGCTGTAATTGACAGTGCTCATCCACTGATTCTTCCCGTCCTGCCTTGATTGACCGTGATCATGCACTGATTGTTCGCGTCCTGCTGTAATTGACCGTGCTCATCCAACGATTGTTTCCGTCCTACCTTGATTGACCGTGCTCATCCACTGATTGTTCGCGTCCTGCAGTGATTGACCGTACCCATCCACTGATTTTTCTCGTCCTGCCTTGATTGACCGTGCTCATCCACTGTTTGTTCCCGTCCTGCAGTGATTGACCGTGTTCATCCACTGATTGTTCCCGTCCTGCGGTGATTGACCGTTTTCATCCACTCATTGTTCCGTCCTGCGGTAATTGACCGTGCTCATCCACTGATTGTTCCCGTCCTGCAATGATTGACCGTGCTTATCTACTGATTGTTCCTGTCCTGCCTTGATTGAATGTGTTTATCCAATGATTGTTCCCGTCCTGCATTGATTGACCGTGTTCATCCAATGATTGTCTCCGCCCTGCCTTGATTTACCTTGCTCATCTACTGATTGTCTCCGCCCTGCCTTGATTGAACGTGTTCATCTACTGATTGTCTCCGCCCTGCCTTGATTGAACGTGTTCATCTACTGATTGTCTCCGCCCTGCCTTGATTGAACGTGTTCATCTACTGATTGTCTCCGCCCTGCCTTGATTTACCTTGCTCATCTACTGATTTTTCCCGTCCTGCCTTGATTGAACATGTTCATCGAATGATTGTTCCTGTCCTGCCTTGATTGACCGTGCTCATCCACTGATTGTCCCCGTCCTGCCTTGATTGACCGTGTTCATCTACTGATTGTCGCCGTCCTGCCTTGATTGACCGTGTTCATCTACTGATTGTCTCCGCCCTGCCTTGATTGACCGTGTTCATCTACTGATTGTCCCCGTCCTGCCTTGATTGACCGTGCCCATCCACTGATTGTTCTCGTCCTGCCTTGATTCACCGTGCTCATCTACTGATTGTTCCTGTCCTGCCTTGATTCACCGAGCTCATCTACTGATTGTTCCCGTCCTGCCTTGATTGACAGTGCTCATCTACTGATTGTTCCTGTCCTGCCTTGATTCACCGTGCTCATCTACTGATTGTTCCTGTCCTGCCTTGATTCACCGTGCTCATCTACTGATTGTTCCTGTCCTGCCTTGATTCACCGTGCTCATCTACTGATTGTTCCTGTCCTGCCTTGATTCACCGTGCTCATCTACTGATTGTTCCCGTCCTGCCTTGATTCACCGAGCTCATCTACTGATTGTTCCCGTCCTGTCTTGATAGACCGTGCTCATCTACTGACTGTTCCCGTCCTGCCTTGATTGAACTTGTTCATCCAATGATTGTTCCTGTCCTGCCTTGATTGACATTGCTCTTCCACTGATTGTCCACGTCCTGCCTTAATTGAACTTGTTCATCCAATGATTGTTCCTGTCCTGCCTTGATTGACCGTGTTCATCCACTGATTGTTCCCATCCTGCCTTGATTGACCGTGCTCATCTACTGATTGTTCACGTTGTGCACTGATTGACCTTGCTCATCTACTGATTGTTCCAGTCCTGCTGTGATTGACCGTGCTCATCTACGGATTGTCCCCGTCCTGCCTTGATTGACCTTGCTCATCTACTGATTGTCTCCGCCCTGCCTTGATTTACCTTGCTCATCTACTGATTGTTCCCGTCCTGCCTTGATTGACCGTGCTCATCTACTGATTTTTCCCGTCCTGCCTTGATTGAACATGTTCATCCAAAGATTGTTCCTGTCCTGCCTTGATTGACCGTGCTCATCCACTGATTTTCCCCGTCCTGCCTTGATTGACCGTGCTCATTTACTGATTGTCTCCGTCCTGCCTTGATTGACCGTGCTCATCTACTTATTGTTTCCGTCCTGCCTTGATTGACCTTGCACATCCACTGATTGTTCCCGTCCTGCAGTGATTGACCGTGCTCATCCACTGATTGTTCCCGTCCTAATGTGATTGACTGTGGCCATCCACTGATTGTTCCTGTCCTGTTGTGATTGACCGTGCCCATCCACTGATTGTTCCCCTCCTGCTGTGATTGACCGTGCTCATCCACAGATTGTTCCCGTTCTACTGTGATTGACCGTGCTCATCCACTGATTGTTCCCGTCCTGCTGTGATTGACAGTGCTCATCCACTGATTGTTCCCGTCCTGCGGTCATTGACCGTGCTCATCCACTGATTGTTCCCATCTGCATTGATTGACCATGCTCATCCACTGATTGTTCCCGTCCTGCTGTGATTGACCGTGCTCATCCACTGATTGTTCCCGGTATGTGGTGATTGACCGTGCTCATCCACTGATTGTTCCCGTCCTGTGGTGATTGACCGTGCTCATCCACTGATTATTCCCGTCCTGCGCTGATTGACCGTCCTCATCCACTGATTGTTCCGTCCTGCGGAGATTGACCGTGCTCATCCACTGATTGTTCCCGTCCTGCAGTGATTGACCGTGCTCATCCACTGATTGTTCCCGTTCTGCCTTGATTGAACGTGTTCATCCACTTATTGTTCCCGTCCTACCTTGATTGAACGTGCTCATCTACTGATTGTTCCCGTCCTGCCGTGATTGAACTTGTTCATCCACTGATTGTTCACGTCCTGCTGTTATTGACCGTGCCCATCCACTGATTGTTCCCGTCCTACCTTGATTGAACGTGTTCAGCCACTGATTGTTCCTGTCCTGCCGTGATTGAACTGGTTCATCCACTGATTGTTCCCGTCTTCCGGTGATTGACCGTGCTCATCCAATGATTGTTCTCGTCATGCCTTGATTGTACGTGTTCATCCACTGAATTTTCCCGTCATGCCTTGATTGAACGAGTTCATCCACTGATTGTTCCCGACCTGCCTTGATTGAACGCGTTCATCCACTGATTGTTCCCGTCCTGCAGTGATTGACCGTTCTCATCCACTGATTGTTCCCGTCCTGCAGTGATTGACCGTTCTCATCCACTGATTGTTCCCGTCCTGCATTGATTGACCGTGCTCCTCCACAGATTGTTCCCGTCCTGCAGTGATTGACCGTTCTCATCCACTGATTGTTCCCGTCCTGCATTGATTGACCGTGCTCATCCACTGATTGTTTCCGTCCTGCTGTGATTGACCGTGCTCATCCACTGATTGTTCCCGTCCTACCTTGACTGAATGTGCTCATCTACTGATTGTTCCCGTCCTGCCTTGATTGACCGTGCTCATCTACTGATTGTCTCCGCCATACCTTGATTGACCTTGCTCATCTACTGATTGTCTCCGCCATACCTTGATTGACCTTGCTCATCTACTGATTTTATCCGCCATACCTTGATTGACCTTGCTCATCCAATGATTGTTCCCGTCCTACCTTGACTGAATGTGCTCATCTACTGACTGTTCCCGTCCTGCCTTGATTGACCATGTTCATCCAATGATTGTTCCTGTCCTGCCTTGATTGACCGTGCTCATCTACTGATTGTTCCCGTCCGGCCTTGATTGAACTTGTTCATCCAATGATTGTTCCTGTCCTGCCTTGATTGACCGTGCTCATCCACTGATTGTCCACGACCTGCCTGGATGAACTTGTTCATCAAATGATTTTCCCCGTCCTGCCTTGATTGACCGTGCTTATCTACTGATTGTCCCCGTCCTGCTTTGATTGACCTTGCTCATCTACTGATTGTCCCCGTCCTGCCTTGATTGACCGTGTTCATCTACTGATTATTCCCGTCCTGCCTTGATTGAACATGTTCATCCAATGATTGTTCCCATCGTGCCATGATTGAACAAGTTCGTTAAGTGGCGGAAACTTTGATAGTTTCTGGAAAGGGCGGCACAGCGGATATGGGGAAGCCCAGTAATGTGGTGACGTCACACCGAAATAAAGACTTAGCAATGAAAACAAAAATACAGCATTCAACTGCAGCCCGTCACAGTAGAAGACACGAAATATTCAGCTATAGCCTGACACAGTAGAAGACACGAAATATTCAGCTATAGCCTGACACAGTAGTACTCGGTAGCCCAGTTGGGAAAACCACTCGACTGGACTAGCGACGTTCTGCCAACCCGTGTTGATTCCCGCTGGGAGCAGTGTGAATTGTACCCGTGGTTGGAAAAAAAAAAATACCCCTACGGTCGATCCAGTTGTTGGCAGAAATGGGTACCAGGGTATTACCCTGGGAAGGTGAGGAATGTTGGTTCGCATCTGAGTTTCGATGCGAACATTTCTGGATAGGCGTCCGAGCACATATGGGTGTAAACTCGCGTGCTAAGATAGGCGTCCGAGCACATATGGGTGTAAACTCGCGTGCTAAGATAGGCGGCCGAGCACATATGGGTGTAAACTCGCGTGCTAAGATAGGCGGCCGAGCACATATGGGTGTAAACTCGCGTGCTAAGATAGGCGTCTGAGCACATATGGGTGTAAACTCGCGTGCTAGGATAGGCGTCCGAGCACATATGGGTGTAAACTCGCGTGCTAAGATAGGCGTCCGAGCACATATGGGTGTAAACTCGCGTGCTAAGATAGGCGGCCGAGCACATATGGGTGTAAACTCGCGTGCTAAGATAGGCGTCCGAGCACATATGGGTGTAAACTCGCGTGCTAAGATAGGCGTCCGAGCACATATGGGTGTAAACTCGCGTGCTAAGATAGGCGTCCGAGCACATATGGGTGTAAACTCGCGTGCTAAGATAGGCGGCCGAGCACATATGGGTGTAAACTCGCGTGCTAAGATAGGCGTCCGAGCACATATGGGTGTAAACTCGCGTGCTAAGATAGGCGTCCGAGCACATATGGGTGTAAACTCGCGTGCTAAGATAGGCGTCCGAGCACATATGGGTGTAAACTCGCGTGCTAAGATAGGCGTCCGAGCACATATGGGTGTAAACTCGCGTGCTAAGATAGGCGTCCGAGCACATATGGGTGTAAACTCGCGTGCTAAGATAGGCGTCCGAGCACATATGGGTGTAAACTCGCGTGCTAAGATAGGCGTCCGAGCACATATGGGTGTAAACTCGCGTGCTAAGATAGGCGTCCGAGCACATATGGGTGTAAACTCGCGTGCTAAGATAGGCGGCCGAGCACATATGGGTGTAAACTCGCGTGCTAAGATAGGCGGCCGAGCACATATGGGTGTAAACTCGCGTGCTAAGATGGGCGTCCGAGCACATATGGGTGTAAACTCGCGTGCTAAGATAGGCGGCCGAGCACATATGGGTGTAAACTCGCGTGCTAAGATAGGCGTCCGAGCACATATGGGTGTAAACTCGCGTGCTAGGATAGGCGTCCGAGCACATATGGGTGTAAACTCGCGTGCAAAGATAGGCGTCCGAGCACATATGGGTGTAAACTCGCGTGCAAAGATAGGCGTCCGAGCACATATGGGTGTAAACTCGCGTGCTAAGATAGGCGGCCGAGCACATATGGGTGTAAACTCGCGTGCTAAGATAGGCGGCCGAGCACATATGGGTGTAAACTCGCGTGCAAAGATAGGCGTCTGAGCACATATGGGTGTAAACTCGCGTGCTAAGATAGGCGTCCGAGCATATATGGGTGTAAACTCGCGTGCTAAGATAGGCGTCCGAGCACATATGGGTGTAAACTCGTGTGCTAAGATAGGCGTCCGAGCACATATGGGTGTAAACTCGCGTGCTAAGATAGGCGTCCGAGCACATATGGGTGTAAACTCGCGTGCTAAGATAGGCGTCCGAGCACATTTGGGTGTAAACTCGCGTGCTAAGATAGGCGTCCGAGCACATTTGGGTGTAAACTCGCGTGCTAAGACGCCGGTTCAAGTCTCGTACTTTACTTTTACATTAGAAGACACGGAATATTCAGCTACAGCCTGTCACAGTAGAAGACACGAAATATTCAGCTACAGCCTGTCACAGTAGAAGACACGAAATATTCAGCTACAGCCTGTCACAGTAGAAGACACGAAATATTCAGCTACAGCCTGTCACAGTAGAAGACATGAAATATTCAGCTACAGCCTGTCACAGTAGAAGACACGAAATATTCAGCTACAGCCTGTCACAGTAGAAGACACGAAATATTCAGCTACAGCCTGTCACAGTAGAAGACACGAAATATTCAGCTACAGCCTGTCACAGTAGAAGACATGAAATATTCAGCTACAGCCTGTCACAGTAGAAGACATGAAATATTCAGCTACAGCCTGTCACAGTAGAAGACATGAAATATTCAGCTACAGGCAGTCACAGTAGAAGACATGAAATATTCAGCTACAGGCAGTCACAGTAGAAGACATGAAATATTCAGCTACAGCCTGTCACAGTAGAAGACATGAAATATTCAGCTACAGCCTGTCACAGTAGAAGACATGAAATATTCAGCTACAGCCTGTCACAGTAGAAGACATGAAATATTCAGCTACAGCCTGTCACAGTAGAAGACATGAAATATTCAGCTACAGCCTGTCACAGTAGAAGACACGAAATATTCAGCTACAGCCTGTCACAGTAGAAGAGACTTGAAGCAGATTGAGTTTACTTGACTCCAATCATTTAAATTTATCATAGTAACGACTGAGGGCAGTTATCTTCTCTTCGTCACAGGAAAAACTTAGTTTACGTCAGTTGGTCACAGGAAAGACCTGGTAAAGTTCACTTCGTTTCGTCACAGGAAAGACCTGGTAAAGTTAACTTCGTTTCGTCACAGGAAAAACCTGGTAAAGTTAACTTCGTTTCGTCACAGGAAAGACCTGGTAAAGTTAACTTCGTTTCGTCACAGGAAAGACCTGGTAAAGTTCACTTCGTTTCGTCACAGGAAAAACCTGGTAAAGTTCACTTCGTTTCGTCACAGGAAAGACCTGGTAAAGTTCACTTCGTTTCGTCACAGGAAAGACCTGGTAAAGTTCACTTCGTTTCGTCACAGGAAAGACCTGGTAAAGTTAACTTCGTTTCGTCACAGGAAAAACCTGGTAAAGTTAACTTCGTTTCGACACATGAACACAAGAAAGCCTGATATTTACTAGTTCCTACTTGCTAGCAACAGAGAAATTCCAGGGATAAAAATGTAAAGAATCCAAGCCTACATGTTGGGGAGACGAACTAATGTTGACAATGAGACGGAGCAATCATCTCTGAGAGAGGAACTAATGTTGACAATGAGACGGAGTAATCATCTCTGAGAGAGGAACTAATGGTAACAATGAGACGGAGTAATCATCTCTGAGAGAGGAACTAATGTTGACAATGAGACGGAGTAATCATCTCTGAGAGAGGAACTAATAGTAACAATGAGACGGAGTAATCATCTCTGAGAGAGGAACTAATGGTAACAATGAGACGGAGTAGTCATCTCTGAGAGAGGAACTAATGTTGACAATGAGACGGAGTAATCATCTCTGAGAGAGGAACTAATGGTAACAATGAGACGGAGTAATCATCTCTGAGAGAGGAACTAATGGTAACAATGAGACGGAGTAATCATCTCTGAGAGAGGAACTAATGGTAACAATGAGACGGAGTAATCATCTCTGAGAGAGGAACTAATGTTGACAATGAGACGGAGTAATCATCTCTGAGAGAGGAACTAATAGTAACAATGAGACGGAGTAATCATCTCTGAGAGAGGAACTAATGGTAACAATGAGACGGAGTAGTCATCTCTGAGAGAGGAACTAATGTTGACAATGAGACGGAGTAATCATCTCTGAGAGAGGAACTAATGGTAACAATGAGACGGAGTAATCATCTCTGAGAGAGGAACTAATGGTAACAATGAGACGGAGTAATCATCTCTGAGAGAGGAACTAATGGTAACAATGAGACGGAGTAATCATCTCTGAGAGAGGAACTAATGTTGACAATGAGACGGAGCAATCATCTCTGAGAGAGGAACTAATGTTGACAATGAGACGGAGTAATCATCTCTGAGAGAGGAACTAATGGTAACAATGAGACGGAGTAATCATCTCTGAGAGAGGAACTAATGTTGACAATGAGACGGAGCTATCATCTCTGAGAGAGGAACTAATGTTGACAATGAGACGGAGCAATCATCTCTAAGAGAGGAACTAATATTGACAATGAGACGGAACTATCATCTCTGAGAGAGGAACTAATGTTGACAATGAGACGGAGCTATCATCTCTGAGAGAGGAACTAATGTTGACAATGAGACGGAGCAATCATCTCTGAGAGAGGAACTAATGTTGACATTGACACGTAGCAATCATCTGTGAGAGAGGAACTAATGTTGACAATGAGACGGAGTAATCATCTCTAAGAGAGGAACTAATGCTGACAATGAGACGGAGCAATCATCTCTGAGAGAGGAACTAATGTTGACAATGAGACGGAGCAATCATCTCTGAGAGAGGAACTAATGTTGACATTGACACGTAGCAATCATCTCTGAGAGAGGAACTAATGTTGACAATGAGACGGAGCTATGATCTCTGAGAGATGAACTAATGTTGACAATGAGACGGAGCTATCATCTCTAAGAGAGGAACTAATGTAGCGATACTGCAGCAACAACAGTCCATGTTGATCTAAAGACATGCTGGACGTTGTATCCAGAAGACGAGCCAGGAACCCTGGTCTGCTTGCTAGCCACGCCTCGTTGTTGCTGCACGAACTAGTAGTGGCCTCTCTCCCCCCATCGCTTTCTCAAGTCTGCACTTATCGAGCAGATGCCGCGATTCCGCCAATCTTTAATTCTCGCATGTCGCAGATATCTGGAGATTACAAGACGTGTTTTAAGCATACGATCATGTCAGGATTAGATGTGTGAATGTTGTGTGGACAATGCTTCATGGACAAGCTATCACGCTAGATTGCGCTGATGAACAAATACACTTAAGTTGCAGTTCTTGAAGTGTTATCACAGATCGATATGTGACTGTGTTTGTTCCCATGCAGGTGTTCTAGTGCAATGTCATTCATATTGTCATCATGGCATATGGTGTTATATTTCCCGAAGGTGTGGTGACATCAGAATGTGACATCAACTTTTGTCAAGTGAGTATTACAGAGCGGCAGGAGTGGAATATGTGCGTGTTTGTTGTTGTTGTGTGTGTGTTTGCGTCTGTGTTTTTGTGGTTGTTTCTGTGGGTGTTTATGTATGTTTGTGTGTGCATTTGTGTGGGTGTTTATGTGTGTGTGTGTGTGTGTGTGTTTGTATGTGTGTCACTGATGGCAGGGTGTATTGCAGTCTGTGTGCGTTCGTTGTGTGTGAATGTTTATGTGTGTGCTTGTGTGTCACTGATGACAGTGTGTAACTGTCTGTGTGTGTTTTTGTGTGTTACTGATGACAGTGTTTATTGATGTTTGTGTGTGTGTGTTCTGTGTGCGAGTTTGTGTGTGTTTGTGTGTATGTGTATGTCAATGATGACAGGGTGTATTGTTGTTTGTGTGTGAGAGATATAAAAGGACATTGTTCGTGTGGTGTGTGAGAGATATAAAGTGACATTGTTCGTGTTGTGTGTGAGAGATATAAAGTGACATTGTTCGTGTTGTGTGCGAGAGATATAAAGTGACATTGTTCGTGTTGTATGTGAGAGATATAAAGTGACATTGTTCGTGTTGTGTGCGAGAGATATAAAGTGACATTGTTCGGTTGTGTGTGAGAGATATAAAGTGACATTGTTCGTGTTGTGTGTGAGAAATATAAAGTGACATTGTTCGGTTGTGTTGAGAGATATAAAGTGACATTGTTCGTGTTGTGTGTGAGAAATATAAAGTGACATTGTTCGGTTGTGTGTTAGAGATATAAAGTAACATTGTTCGTGTTGTGTGTGAGAGATATAAAGGGACATTGCTCGTGTTGTGTGTGAGAGATATTAAGTGACATTGTTCGTGTTGTATGTGAGAGATATAAAGTGACATTGTTCGTGTTGTATGTGAGAGATATAAAGTGACATTGTTCGTGTTGTATGTGAGAGATATAAAGTGACATTGTTCGTGTTGTATGTGAGAGGTATAATGTGACATTGTTCGTGTTGTATGTGAGAGATATAAAGTGACATTGTTCGTGTTGTATGTGAGAGATATAAAGTGACATTGTTCGTGTTGTATGTGAGAGATATAAAGTGACATAGTGACATTGTTCGTGTTGTATGTGAGAGATATAAAGTGACATTGCCCGTGTTGTATGTGAGAGATATAGAGTGACATTGTTCGTGTTGTATGTGATAGATATAAAGTGACATTGTCCGTGTTGTATGGGAGAGATATAAATTGACATTGTTCGTGTTGTATGTGATAGATATAAAGTGACATTGTCCGTGTTGTATGGGAGATATATAAAGTGACATTGTCCGTGTTGTATGGGAGAGATCTAAAGTGACATTGTTCGTGTTGTATGTGAGAGATATAAAGTGACATTGTCCGTGTTGTATGGGAGAGATATAAAGTGACATTGTCCATGTTGTATGGGAGAGATATAAAGTGACATTGTTCGTGTTGTATGGGAGAGATATAAAGTGGCATTGTTCGGTTGTGTGTGAGAGAGATAAAGTGTCATTATTCGTGTTGAGTGTGAGAGATATAAAGTGACAATGTTCGTGTTGTATGTGGGAGATATAAAGTGACATTGTCCGTGTTGTATGTGAGAGATATAAAGTGGCATTGTCCATGTTGTATGTGAGAGATTTAAAGTGACATTTTCCGTGTTTGTATGTGTGAGATATAGAGTGACAATGTTCATGTTGTATGTGAGAGATATAGAGTGACATTGTTCGTGTTGTATGTGTGAGATATAGAGTGACAATGTTCATGTTGTATGTGAGAGATATAGAGTGACAAAGTTCGTGTTGTATATGAAAGATATAGAGTGACATTGTTCGTGTTGTATTTGAGAGATATAAAGTGACATTGTTCGTGTTGTATGTGGGAGATATAGAGTGACATTGTTCGTGTTGTATGTGGGAGATATAGAGTGACATTGTTCGTGTTGTATGTGGGAGATATAAAGTGACATTGTTCGTGTTGTATGTGAGAGATATAAAGTGACATTGTTCGTGTTGTATGTGAGAGATATAGAATGACATTGTTCGTGTTGTATGTGAGAGATATAAAGTGACATTGTTCGTGTTGTATGTGGGAGATATAGAGTGACATTGTTCGTGTTGTATGTGAGAAATATAAAGTGACATTGTTCGTGTTGTATGTGAGAGATATAAAGTGACATTGTTCGTGTTGTACGTGAGAGATATAAAGTGACATTGTTCGTGTTGTTTGTGAGAGATATAAAGTGACATTGTTCGTGTTGTATGTGGGAGATATAAAGTGACATTGTTCGTGTTGTATGTGAGAGATATAAAGTGACATTGTTCGTGTTGTATGTGATAGATATAAAGTGACATTGTTCGTGTTGTATGTGAGAGATATAAAGTGACATTGTTCGTGTTGTATGTGAGAGATATAAAGTGACATTGTTCGTGTTGTATGTGAGAGATATAAAGTGACATTGTTCGTGTTGTATGTGAGAGATATAAAGTGACATTGTTCGTGTTGTATGTGAGAGATATAAAGTGACATTGTTCGTGTTGTATGTGAGAGATATAGAGTGACATTGTTCGTGTTGTATGTGGGAGATATAAAGTGACATTGTTCGTGTTGTATGTGAGAGATATAAATTGACATTGTTCGTGTTGTATGTGATAGATATAAAGTGACATTGTTCGTGTTGTATGTGAGAGATATAAAGTGACATTGTTCGTGTTGTATGTGAGAGATATAAATTGACATTGTTCGTGTTGTATGTGAGAGATATAAATTGACATTGTCCGTGTTGTATGTGAGAGATATAAAGTGACATTGTTCGTGTTGTATGTGAGAGATATAAAGTGACATTGTTCGTGTTGTATGTGAGAGATATAAAGTGACATTGTTCGTGTTGTATGTGAGAGATATAAAGTGACATTGTTCGTGTTGTATGTGAGAGATATAAAGTGACATTCTTCGTGTTGTATGTGAGAGATATAATGTGACATGAAAAAATAAATGAAGAAAGTGATGTTTTAAGAGACCTGAAAGGTTGGATAAACAATAAAGAGATTTGAGGCTATGGGTCGGTTAGCCTAATGATGGAGTGAATGTAACAGCAAAGAAAGAGACGATGAGTGCTACATTGTCTCCCTCTACTATGGTTCGTACAAACAACACGACCCTGTGATAGCTAGTAACAAAGTTCTCTCAAAATAGGGAACAGGCAAATAATTTCAGTGCTCTGGTAATGCCTGTAGCAATGAGCCAGTAGTGGTATGTAATGTACAGCCCTATAAAGTATGGTGGCAGCTTTACAATAAAGAAATACAACAAAATACTCAAGTTTCGGCCTACATGCGGCCGTCCCCAGAAAACGAGAACAGCATTTAAAATAATCATTGAAAAGCAGATAGATTGTACAACATTTAGAATGGCGGGACATATCCTCATATGAGGAGAAGTAAACAGAGGGACAAGAGATGAGATAAGAGAGAGAGATGTGCTACATATTAGAGGCTACAAGTAATATGTTAAAATATGTGAGTAAAATATGTGAGTAAATTATGTGAGTAAAATATGTTTAAATATGTAAGTAAAATATGTGACTAAAATATGTTAAAATATATGAGTAAAATATGTGAGTAAAATATGTATGGAATTGAAGCAAGACTTAGCTTTACACACGTTCCAACATCTCCCAGTGAGAAGGCTGTCACATGTAAGTTTAGTGGGAGGGAGGAGAAAGGCTTGTCAGTCACGTGATTGGACAGGTCAGACGAGATAACAAGATAGTGGAATTAGGTGTGAATCAGTCAAGCGTGACACATGTAATCACTAGAGGAGCGTTATTGAGTTATTTGCGGGTCATCATCATTGCATTCCGAACGTGTCCATAAGTGCTCAGATCCCCTCCTCAGCAAGTCTTACAGTGATGATGTTGATGATGTCCGCCCGATCCATTGGTTGACCGTCCTCAAAAATAGCGCAGCTAGCCAACCAGTCCGCTCTTTCATTTCCCCGTACTCCGTACTAGAGGAGTGTGACCCTATAGAGTGTGAAAGCGTATAGTAGTAGCGCATGTTGTATGGTCCCTACATTTCCTGTTGAGTGTGACAATACACGAGAATGTGTCCCTGAATGACGTAGACACCGGTATACACTCCTTGCTAGCGTTGATATTGGTAAGCTCACAGACCTGTTTGGTGGCATCTTCTGCTCAGCCCACCCATGATTTGCCTCTTTTTAGCCTGACACCTGTCCCTGTATTGAGCTCGTGGTGCAATGGATGCCTTTATTTGCACTTATCTTCAGGTATGCTCGCGCCCTCCAGATCTTGATCCTGTCATCCATGGTTGGAAAGTCAAGAAGATACCTCATTGTTACACAGGGCGTGTCCCTTGTACAACCCAAGATAATGCGCATGGCTTCATTTTGTATTTTCTCCAGCCTATCAATTTGAGTCGTACTGACAGTAAGAATGGCCAGGGCATGCTCGATTGGTGCGAGGACTAATCCCTGGAACAGAAGAGTAAGTAGCCTCTGCTCGATGTTGGCAGCTGCCATGACTTTCAAAGGCGGCTAATCCTTTGTGGGATTTTGTTATCACATGGTCGACGTAGTTATAGAAAACACAGTCTGCGATCAAACTTAACTCCGAGGTACGTCATCAATCTGTCCCTGGTCACCTCATGAGCTCCCATTCCTACCACCGGTTTTTTACCATAGAAGCTTTATAGGGTTGACCAAGGCGCCTGATATTCCACACCAGCAGGAAGTGATGCCATCGACTTGCTTTTGCATTGAGGTAGTTTCCCCATCTGCCTCTTTCCTATCGATATACCATAATATCAGCAAAAGCCATAGTTCTTCCCCTCCCATCCAGCTGTTATTCCGTGATCGTTATTGTGTACACGTTAAATAGAACTGGTGAGCTTTCAGTTGTCTTTTTATTTGTTTAATTGTTTATTTGTTTATTATTTTATTTTGTTTATTTCCTAAATATAGTCTGTAGACTTTGTTTGGTCACGTGATAAAACAGAAAAATCCTAACACAACGAGACTTCAACAAAAACTGCGAGAATACCAGACCCAAGGGCCGACCACGAAAACATGGATTGATGAAATGTTAGAAATGTTAGGAAACATAACAGCAGGAGAGACCAACAGAAGAGCAGACGACCGGGAATTATATCTCCCCGCGACGCTGAAAGGCAAATGAAGAAGGAAAGAAGAATGTGTAGAGAACTCTTCTGTGATAGAAGAAACGATTAGAGAGACTTCATTGCAGACTGCAATCATTTTGTGATGGACAATGTCACGTGATGTCATCACACATAGGTTCATGTCCGTGGCAATGTCACGTGATGTCATCACACATAGGTTCATGTCCGTGGCAATGTCACGTGATGTCATCACACATAGGTTCATGTCCGTGGCAATGTCACGTGATGTCATCACACATAGGTTCATGTCCGTGGCAATGTCACGTGATGTCATCACACATAGGTTCATGTCCGTGGCAATGTCACGTGATGTCATCACACATAGGTTCATGTCCGTGGCAATGTCACGTGATGTCATCACACATAGGTTCATGTTCGATCTGGCGGACAAGGCTTCTGGGTCTACCCTGCCTCTGGGTACCAGAGATGTTCTAGCAAGCTAGGGCGGCCTTGCGTTGTACCGACCACATTCTCAATAAATATGCTGCCGGTCATGGAATAACATATCTTACGTCGCATGTCATGTCGTGGACAAAAATGTTATTTACATCGCATGTCAATTCATGGACAAACATGTCATTAACATCGCATGTCAGGTCGTGGAGGTAACCTTTGCCGTTCAGTGGGAGGAGTCCAAGCTAATGTAACAGCCAGCTCCGTCAGACCGTGCAAGGTTCAGCACGTGACCAGAATCTCGGCGCCCGCACTAAAATAGCAGAAATGTATCAACAGAATTGCTCACAGTCTGACACGCGCTCAGACAGCAACTCGGATCGAATCCGTCAGTCTTCACAAAGTTAGCACAGAACCTATACTGGGAAAGTGTTAACCATATATGGCTGAGAAAATACAAGAGATTACCCTGGGTCTATGCCGCTGAAACAACAAACTGCCGTGGGTCCATGCCGGTGATACAACAAACTGCCGTGGGTCCATGACGCTGATACAAGAAACTGCCGTGGGTCTATGCCGCTGAAACAAGAAACTGCCGTGGGTCCATGACGCTGATACAAGAAACTGCCGTGGGTCTATGCCGCTGAAACAAGAAACTGCCGTGGGTCCATGACGCTGATACAAGAAACTGCCGTGGGTCTATGCCGCTGATACAAGAAACTGCCGTGGGTCCATGCCGGTGATACAACAAACTGCCGTGGGTCTATGCCGCTGAAACAAGAAACTGCCGTGGGTCCATGCCGCTGATACAACAAACTGCCGTGGGTCTATGCCGCTGATACAACAAACTGCCGTGGGTCTATGCCGCTGATACAACAAACTGCCGTGGGTCTATGCCGCTGATACAACAAACTGCCGTGGGTCTATGCCGCTGATACAACAAACTGCCGTGGGTCCATGCCGCTGATACAACAAACTGCCGTGGGTCTATGCCGCTGATACAACAAACTGCCGTGGGTCTATGCCGCTGATACAAGAAACTGCCGTGGGTCCATGCCGCTGATACAACAAACTGCCGTGGGTCCATGCCGCTGATACAAGAGACTGCCGTGGGTCCATGCCGCTGATACAAGAAACTGCCGTGGGTCTATGCCGCTGATACAAGAAACTGTCGTTGGTCTATGCCGCTGATACAAGAAACTGTCGTTGGTCTATGCCGCTGATACAAGAAACTGTCGTTGGTTTATGCCGCTGATACAAGAAACTGTCGTTGGTCTATGCCGCTGATACAAGAAACTGTCGTTGGTCTATGCCGCTGATACAAGAAACTGTCGTTGGTCTATGCCGCTGATACAAGAAACTGTCGTTGGTCCATGCGGCTGATACAAGAGACTGCCGTGGGTCTATGCCGCTGATACAAGAGACTGTCGGTGGTCCATGCCGCTGATACAAAAAACTGCCGTGGGTCTATGCCGCTGATACAAGAAACTGCCGTGGGTCCATGCCGCTGATACAAAAAGCTGCCGTGGGTCCATGCCGCTGATACAAGTAAATGCCGTGGGTCCATGACGCTGATACAAAAAACTGCCGTGGGTCCATGAGGCTGATGCAAGAAACTGCCGTGGGTCCATGCCGCTGATACAAGAAACTGTCGTTGGTCTATGCTGCTGATACAAGAAACTGCCTTGGGTCCATGACGCTGATGCAAGAAACTGCCGTGGGTCCATGCGGCTGATACAAGAAACTTCCGTGGGTCCATGCCGCTGATACAAGAAACTGTCGTTGGTCCATGCGGCTGATACAAGAAACTGTCGGTGGTCTATCCCGCTGATAGAAGAAACTTCCGTGGGTCCATGCCGCTGATACAAGAAACTGTCGTTGGTCCATGCCGCTGATACAAGAAACTGTCGTTGGTCCATGCGGCTGATACAAGAGACTGTCGGTGGTCTATCCCGCTGATAGAAGAAACTGTCGTTGGTCTATACCGCTGATACAAGAAACTGCCGTGGGTCCATGCCGCTGATACAAGAGACTGTCGGTGGTCTGTCCCGCTGATAGAAGAAACTGTCGTTGGTCTATGCCGCTGATACAAGAGACTGTCGGTGGTCTGTCCCGCTGATAGAAGAAACTGTCGTTGGTCCATGCCGCTGATACAAGAGACTGCCGTGGGTCCATGCCGCTGATAGTAGAGACTGTCGTTGGTCTATGCCACTGATACAAGAAACTGCCGTGGGTCCATGCCGCTGATAGTAGAGACTGTCGTTGGTCTATGCCACTGATACAAGAAACTGCCGTGGGTCCATGCCGCTAATAGTAGAGACTGTCGTTGGTCTATGCCACTGATACAAGAAACTGCCGTGGGTCCATGCCGGTGATACAACAAACTGCCGTGGGTCTATGCCGCTGATACAAGAAACTGCCGTGGGTCCATGCCGCTGATACAAGAAATTGTCGTGGGTCCATGCAGCTGATATAAGAGACTGTCGTAGGTCTGTGCCGCTGATACAAGAAACTGCCGTGGGTCTATGCCGCTGATACAAGAAACTGCCGTGGGTCCATGCCGCTGATACAAGAAACTGCCGTGGGTCTATGCCGCTGATACAAGAAACTGCCGTGGGTCCATGCCGCTGATACAAGAGACTGCTGTGGGTCTATCCCGCTGATACAAGAAACTGCCGTTGGTCCATGCCGCTGATACAAGAAACTGCCGTGGGTCCATGCCGCTGATACAAGTAAATGCCGTGGGTCCATGACGCTGATGCAAGAAACTGCCGTGGGTCCATGCCGCTGATACAAGAAACTGTCGTTGGTCTATGCTGCTGATACAAGAAACTGCCTTGGGTCCATGACGCTGATGCAAGAAACTGCCGTGGGTCCATGCGGCTGATACAATAAACTACCGTGGGTCCATGCCGCTGATACAAGAAACTGTCGTTGGTCCATGCGGCTGATACAAGAGACTGCCGTGGGTCCATGCCGCTGATACAAGAGACTGCTGTGGGTCTATGCCGCTGATAGAAGAAACTGTCGTTGGTCTATGCAGCTGATACAAGAAACTGTCGTTGGTCTATGCCGCTGATACAAAAACTGTCGTTGGTCTATACCGCTGATACAAGAAACTGTCGTTGGTCCATGCCGCTGATACAAGAAACTGCCGTTGGTCTATGCCGCTGATACAACAAACTGTCGTTGGTCTATGCCACTGATACAAGAAACTGTCGTTGGTCTATACCATTGATACAAGAAACTGTCGTTGGTCTATACCGCTGATACAAGAAACTGTCGTTGGTCCATGCCGCTGATACAAGAAACTGTCGTTGGTCTATACCGCTGATACAAGAAACTGTCGTTGGTCTATGCCACTGATACAAGAAACTGTCGTTGGTCTATACCGCTGATACAAGAAACTGTCGTTGGTCCATGCCGCTGATACAAGAAACTGTCGTTGGTCTATACCGCTGATACAAGAAACTGTCGTTGGTCTATACCGCTGATACAAGAAACTGTCGTTGGTCTATGCCACTGATACAAGAAACTGTCGTTGGTCTATACCGCTGATACAAGAAACTGTCGTTGGTCCATGCCGCTGATACAAGAAACTGCCGTTGGTCTATGCCACTGTTACAACAAACTGCCGTGGGTCTATACCGCTGATACAAGAATCTGTCGTTGGTCTATACCGCTGATACAAGAAACTGTCGTTGGTCCATGCCGCTGATACAACAAACTGTCGTGGGTCTATGCCACTGATACAAGAAACTGCCGTGGGTCTATGCCACTGTTACAACAAACTGCCGTGGGTCTATACCGCTGATACAAGAATCTGTCGTTGGTCTATACCTCTGATACAAGAAACTGTCGTTGGTCCATGCCGCTGATACAACAAACTGTCGTGGGTCTATGCCACTGATACAAGAAACTGCCGTGGGTCCATGCCGCTGATACAACAAACTGTCGTGGGTCTATGCCGCTGATACAACAAACTGTCGTGGGTCTATGCCGCTGATACAAGAAACTGTCGTGGGTCCATGCCGCTGATACAAGAGGCTGTCGTGGGTCCATGTCGCTGATACAAGAGACTGTCGTAGGTCTATGCAGCTGATACAACAAACTGCCGTGGGTCCATGCCGCTGATACAAGAGACTGTTGTGGGTCCATGTCGCTGATACAAGAGACTGTCGTAGGTCTATGCCGCTGATACAAGAGACTGTCGTTGGTCTATGCCGCTGATACAAGACTGAAAGTGGAGCAGGTTCTGTGTGTGGTGGTCATGTAATGATCGCACAGTCTAGAGTATATAAAGGAGTTCTTAAGGATGTTATCGTTAGAAGTATAACACAGACAGGATTTCTTAGATCTATGCCGCTGCCAGGAGAAGGTCACTGAACTGTAACAGATGTACTTACATCTAACAACTAACAAGAGATTATCACTGAAGCTATTTGTAGTTTCTGCAAATAACTAAAAAGAGACTAACATTAAAACTATAACAGGACTAAATATTGATAATTACTAACGGAAAGACAAGCACAGAAGCCATAAGAAAATCACTCAATGATAATGACATTTAGAGAAGACTAGCACTGACACTATATGAGAATCACTCATAGATAATGACATTTAGAGAAGACTAGCACTGACACTATATGAGAATCACTCATAGATAATGACATTTAGAGAAGACTAGCACTGACACTATATGAGAATCACTCATAGATAATGACATTTAGAGAAGACTAGCACTGACACTATATGAGAATCACTCATAGATAATGACATTAAGATATAGAAACACAGACATTATAACAAAATCTCGCGTAGACAGAG
Organism: Megaustenia siamemsis; assembly: GCA_032433765.1. Classification (NCBI taxonomy): domain Eukaryota; kingdom Metazoa; phylum Mollusca; class Gastropoda; order Stylommatophora; family Ariophantidae; genus Megaustenia; species Megaustenia siamemsis. The sequence continues at coordinate 87,320,485 of JAVIAB010000156.1, read as the reverse complement.
ATGAGGCGAGCCCAATACCTGTACCAAATAAGATAGTAGCAGGCAACAATCAAAGAAATTATAAAATAATATCTGGTAGAATAAGGGAACTAGACACACATAAACTGTGAAAGAATATCTGGTAACCACAGGGAACTATATGCACATAAACTGTGAAAGAATATCTGGTACCAACAGGGAACTAGAAGCACAAAAACTGTGAAAGAATGTCTGGTAGCCACAGGGAAATAGACGCACATAAACTGTGAAAGAATATCTGGTAGCCACAGGGAACTAGACGCACAGAAACTGTGATAGAATTTCTGGTAGCCACAGGGAACTAGACGCGCATAAACTATGAAAGAATGTGTGGTAGCCACAGGGAAATAGACGCACATCAACTGTGAAAGAATATCTGGTAGCCACAGGGAACTAGACGCACAGAAACTGTGAAAGAATGTCTGGTAGCCACAGGGAACTAGACGAACATCAACTGTGAAAGAATGTCTGGTAGCCACATAGAATTAGACGCACAGAAACTGTGAAAGAATGTCTGGTAGCCACAGGGAACTAGACGCACATAAACTGTGAAAGATTATCTGGTAGCCACAGGGAACTAGACACACAGAAACTGTGAAGGAATATCTGGTAGCCACAAGGAACTAGACGCACAGAAACTGTGAGAGAATGTCTGGTAGCCACAGGGAACTAGACGGACATAAACTGTGAGAGAATGTCTGGGAGCCACAGGGAACTAGAAGCACAGAAACTGTGAGAGAATGTCTGGTAGAAATAGAGAACTAGACGCAGAGAAACGGGGAAAGAATATCTGGTAGCCACAAGGAACTAGACGCACAGAAACTGTGAAAGAATATCTGGTAGCCAGAGAGAACTAGACGCACATAAACTATGAAAGAATGTCTGGTACCAACAGGGAAATAGACGCACATCAACTGTGAAAGAATATCTGGAAGCCACAGGGAACTAGACGCACAGAAACTGTGAGAGAATGTCTGGTAGGCACAGAAGAACTAGACGCACAGAAACTGTGAAAGAATGTCTGGTATCCACAGGGAACTAGACGCACAGAAAATGTGAAAGAATGTCTGGTAGCCACAGGGAAATAGACGAACATAAACTGTTAAAGAATATATGGTACCAACAGGGAACTAGCCGAACAGAAACTGTGAAAGAATGTCTTATAGCCACAAGGAACTAGACGCACATAAACTGTGAAAGAATATCTGGTTGCCACAGGGAACTAGACGCACAGAAACTGTGAAAGAATGTCTGGTAGCCACAGGGAACTAGACGCACAGAAACTGTGAAAGAATGTCTGGTAGCCAGTAGGAATTAGCCGCACATAAACTGTGAAAGAATGTCTAGTATCCACAGGGAACTAGACGCACAGAAATTGTGAAAGAATGTCTGGTAGCCACAGGGAAATAGACGAACATAAACTGTTAAAGAATATCTGGTACCAACAGGGAACTAGCCGAACAGAAACTGTGAAAGAATGTCTTATAGCCACAGCGAACTAGACGCACATAAACTGTGAAAGAATATCTGGTAGCCACAGGGAACTAGACGCACAGAAACTGTGAAAGAATGTCTGGTAGCCACAGGGAACTAGACGCACAGAAACTGTGAAAGAATGTCTGGTAGCCACAAGGAATTAGCCGCACATAAACTGTGATAGAATGTCTGGTAGCCACACGGAACTAGCCGCACAGAAACCGTGAAAGAATGTCTGGTAGCCACAGGGAACTAGACGAACATTAACTGTGAAAGAATGTCTGGTAGCCACAGGGAACTAGACGCACAGAAACTGTGAAAGAATGTCTGGTAGCCATAGGGAACTGGACGAACATAAACTTTGAAAGAATGTCTGGTAGTCACAGGTAACTAGACGCACAGAAACTGTGAAAGAATGTCTGGTAGCCATAGGGAACTGGACGAACATAAACTGTGAAAGAATGTCTGGTAGCCACAGGGAACTAGACGCACATAAACTGTGAAAGAATATCTGGTAGCCACAGGGAACTAGACGCTCATAAACTATGAGAGAATGTCTGGTTGCCACAGGGAACTCGACGAACATAAACTGTGAAAGAATGTCTGGTAGCCACAGGGAACTAGACGCACAGAAACTGTGAAAGAATGTCTGGTTGCCACAGGGAACTAGACGCTCATAAACTGTGAAAGAATGTCTGGTAGCCACAGGGAACTAGACGCACAGAAACTGTGAAAGAATGTCTGGTAGCCACAGGGAACTAGACGCACAGAAACTGTGAAAGAATGTCTGGTAGCCACAGGGAACTAGACGCACAGAAACGGTGAAAGAATGTCTGGTTGCCACAGGGAACTAGACGCTCATAAACTGTGAAAGAATGTCTGGTAGCCACAGGGAAATAGACGCACAGAAACTGTGAAAGAATATCTGGTAGCCACAGTGAACTAGACGCACAGAAACTGTCAAAGAATGTCTGGTAGCCACAAGGAACTAGACGCACAGAAACTGTGAGAGAATGTCTGGTAGCCACAGGGAACTAGACGCACAGAAACTGTCAAAGAATATCTGGTAGCCACAGGGAACTAGACGCACAGAAACTGTCAAAGAATGTCTGGTAGCCACAGGGAACCAGACGGACATAAACTGTGAAACAATATCTGGTACGCACATGGAACTAGACGCACATAAACCGTGAAAGAATATCTGGTTGCCACAAGGAACTAGACGCACAGAAACTGTGAAAGAATATCTGGTAGCCACAAGGAACTAGACGCACAGAAACTGTGAAAGAATATCTGGTAGCCACAGGGAACTAGACGCACAGAAACTGTGAAAGAATATCTGGTAGCCACAGGGAAATAGACGAACATAAACTGTTAAAGAATATATGGTACCAACAGGGAACTAGCCGAACAGAAACTGTGAAAGAATGTCTTATAGCCACAAGGAACTAGACGCACATAAACTGTGAAAGAATATCTGGTAGCCACAGGGAACTAGACGCACAGAAACTGTGAAAGAATGTCTGGTAGCCACAGGGAACTAGACGCACAGAAACTGTGAAAGAATGTCTGGTAGCCAGTAGGAATTAGCCGCACATAAACTGTGAAAGAATGTCTAGTATCCACAGGGAACTAGACGCACAGAAATTGTGAAAGAATGTCTGGTAGCCACAGGGAACTAGACGCACAGAAACTGTTAAAGAATATCTGGTACCAACAGGGAACTAGCCGAACAGAAACTGTGAAAGAATGTCTTATAGCCACAGCGAACTAGACGCACATAAACTGTGAAAGAATATCTGGTAGCCACAGGGAACTAGACGCACAAAAACTGTGAAAGAATGTCTGGTAGCCACAGGGAACTAGACGCACAGAAACTGTGAAAGAATGTCTGGTAGCCACAAGGAATTAGCCGCACATAAACTGTGATAGAATGTCTGGTAGCCACACGGAACTAGCCGCACAGAAACTGTGAAAGAATGTCTGGTAGCCACAGGGAACTAGACGAACATTAACTGTGAAAGAATGTCTGGTAGCCACAGGGAACTAGACGCACAGAAACTGTGAAAGAATGTCTGGTAGCCATAGGGAACTGGACGAACATAAACTTTGAAAGAATGTCTGGTAGTCACAGGTAACTAGACGCACAGAAACTGTGAAAGAATGTCTGGTAGCCATAGGGAACTGGACGAACATAAACTGTGAAAGAATGTCTGGTAGCCACAGGGAACTAGACGCACAGAAACTGTGAAAGAATGTCTAGTAGCCACAGGGAACTAGACGCACATAAACTGTGAAAGAATATCTGGTAGCCACAGGGAACTAGACGCTCATAAACTATGAGAGAATGTCTGGTTGCCACAGGGAACTAGACGAACATTAACTGTGAAAGAATGTCTGGTAGCCACAGGGAACTAGACGCACAGAAACTGTGAAAGAATGTCTGGTTGCCACAGGGAACTAGACGCTCATAAACTGTGAAAGAATGTCTGGTAGCCACAGGGAACTAGACGCACAGAAACTGTGAAAGAATGTCTGGTAGCCACAGGGAACTAGACGCACAGAAACTGTGAAAGAATGTCTGGTAGCCACAGTTAACTAGACGCACAGAAACGGTGAAAGAATGTCTGGTTGCCACAGGGAACTAGACGCTCATAAACTGTGAAAGAATGTCTGGTAGCCACAGGGAAATAGACGCACAGAAACTGTGAAAGAATATCTGGTAGCCACAGTGAACTAGACGCACAGAAACTGTCAAAGAATGTCTGGTAGCCACAAGGAACTAGACGCACAGAAACTGTGAGAGAATGTCTGGTAGCCACAGGGAACTAGACGCACAGAAACTGTCAAAGAATATCTGGTAGCCACAGGGAACTAGACGCACAGAAACTGTCAAAGAATGTCTGGTAGCCACAGGGAACCAGACGGACATAAACTGTGAAACAATATCTGGTAGGCACATGGAACTAGACGCACATAAACCGTGAAAGAATATCTGGTTGCCACAAGGAACTAGACGCACAGAAACTGTGAAAGAATATCTGGTAGCCACAAGGAACTAGACGCACAGAAACTGTGAAAGAATATCTGGTAGCCACAGGGAACTAGACGCACAGAAACTGTGAAAGAATATCTGGTAGCCACAGGGAACTAGACGCACAGAAACTGTGAAAGAATATCTGGTAGCCAAAGGGAACTAGACGCACAGAAACTGTGTGAGAATGTCTGGTTGCCACAGGGAACTAGACGCACAGAAACTGTGAAAGAATGTCTGGTAGCCAGTAGGAATTAGCCGCACATAAACTGTGAAAGAATGTCTAGTATCCACAGGGAACTAGACGCACAGAAATTGTGAAAGAATGTCTGGTAGCCACAGGGAAATAGACGAACATAAACTGTTAAAGAATATCTGGTACCAACAGGGAACTAGCCGAACAGAAACTGTGAAAGAATGTCTTATAGCCACAGCGAACTAGACGCACATAAACTGTGAAAGAATATCTGGTAGCCACAGGGAACTAGACGCACAGAAACTGTGAAAGAATGTCTGGTAGCCACAGGGAACTAGACGCACAGAAACTGTGAAAGAATGTCTGGTAGCCACAAGGAATTAGCCGCACATAAACTGTGATAGAATGTCTGGTAGCCACACGGAACTAGCCGCACAGAAACCGTGAAAGAATGTCTGGTAGCCACAGGGAACTAGACGAACATTAACTGTGAAAGAATGTCTGGTAGCCACAGGGAACTAGACGCACAGAAACTGTGAAAGAATGTCTGGTAGCCATAGGGAACTGGACGAACATAAACTTTGAAAGAATGTCTGGTAGTCACAGGTAACTAGACGCACAGAAACTGTGAAAGAATGTCTGGTAGCCATAGGGAACTGGACGAACATAAACTGTGAAAGAATGTCTGGTAGCCACAGGGAACTAGACGCACATAAACTGTGAAAGAATATCTGGTAGCCACAGGGAACTAGACGCTCATAAACTATGAGAGAATGTCTGGTTGCCACAGGGAACTAGACGAACATAAACTGTGAAAGAATGTCTGGTAAGCACAGGGAACTAGACGCACAGAAACTGTGAAAGAATGTCTGGTTGCAACAGGGAACTAGACGCTCATAAACTGTGAAAGAATGTCTGGTAGCCACAGGGAACTAGACGCACAGAAACTGTGAAAGAATGTCTGGTAGCCACAGGGAACTAGACGCACAGAAACTGTGAAAGAATGTCTGGTAGCCACAGGGAACTAGACGCACAGAAACGGTGAAAGAATGTCTGGTTGCCACAGGGAACTAGACGCTCATAAACTGTGAAAGAATGTCTGGTAGCCACAGGGAAATAGACGCACAGAAACTGTGAAAGAATATCTGGTAGCCACAGTGAACTAGACGCACAGAAACTGTCAAAGAATGTCTGGTAGCCACAAGGAACTAGACGCACAGAAACTGTGAGAGAATGTCTGGTAGCCACAGGGAACTAGACGCACAGAAACTGTCAAAGAATATCTGGTAGCCACAGGGAACTAGACGCACAGAAACTGTCAAAGAATGTCTGGTAGCCACAGGGAACCAGACGGACATAAACTGTGAAACAATATCTGGTAGGCACATGGAACTAGACGCACATAAACCGTGAAAGAATATCTGGTTGCCACAAGGAACTAGACGCACAGAAACTGTGAAAGAATATCTGGTAGCCACAAGGAACTAGACGCACAGAAACTGTGAAAGAATATCTGGTAGCCACAGGGAACTAGACGCACAGAAACTGTGAAAGAATATCTGGTAGCCACACGGAAATAGACGAACATAAACTGTTAAAGAATATATGGTACCAACAGGGAACTAGCCGAACAGAAACTGTGAAAGAATGTCTTATAGCCACAAGGAACTAGACGCACATAAACTGTGAAAGAATATCTGGTAGCCACAGGGAACTAGACGCACAGAAACTGTGAAAGAATGTCTGGTAGCCACAGGGAACTAGACGCACAGAAACTGTGAAAGAATGTCTGGTAGCCAGTAGGAATTAGCCGCACATAAACTGTGAAAGAATGTCTAGTATCCACAGGGAACTAGACGCACAGAAATTGTGAAAGAATGTCTGGTAGCCACAGGGAACTAGACGCACAGAAACTGTTAAAGAATATCTGGTACCAACAGGGAACTAGCCGAACAGAAACTGTGAAAGAATGTCTTATAGCCACAGCGAACTAGACGCACATAAACTGTGAAAGAATATCTGGTAGCCACAGGGAACTAGACGCACAAAAACTGTGAAAGAATGTCTGGTAGCCACAGGGAACTAGACGCACAGAAACTGTGAAAGAATGTCTGGTAGCCACAAGGAATTAGCCGCACATAAACTGTGATAGAATGTCTGGTAGCCACACGGAACTAGCCGCACAGAAACTGTGAAAGAATGTCTGGTAGCCACAGGGAACTAGACGAACATTAACTGTGAAAGAATGTCTGGTAGCCACAGGGAACTAGACGCACAGAAACTGTGAAAGAATGTCTGGTAGCCATAGGGAACTGGACGAACATAAACTTTGAAAGAATGTCTGGTAGTCACAGGTAACTAGACGCACAGAAACTGTGAAAGAATGTCTGGTAGCCATAGGGAACTGGACGAACATAAACTGTGAAAGAATGTCTGGTAGCCACAGGGAACTAGACGCACAGAAACTGTGAAAGAATGTCTAGTAGCCACAGGGAACTAGACGCACATAAACTGTGAAAGAATATCTGGTAGCCACAGGGAACTAGACGCTCATAAACTATGAGAGAATGTCTGGTTGCCACAGGGAACTAGACGAACATTAACTGTGAAAGAATGTCTGGTAGCCACAGGGAACTAGACGCACAGAAACTGTGAAAGAATGTCTGGTTGCCACAGGGAACTAGACGCTCATAAACTGTGAAAGAATGTCTGGTAGCCACAGGGAACTAGACGCACAGAAACTGTGAAAGAATGTCTGGTAGCCACAGGGAACTAGACGCACAGAAACTGTGAAAGAATGTCTGGTAGCCACAGTTAACTAGACGCACAGAAACGGTGAAAGAATGTCTGGTTGCCACAGGGAACTAGACGCTCATAAACTGTGAAAGAATGTCTGGTAGCCACAGGGAAATAGACGCACAGAAACTGTGAAAGAATATCTGGTAGCCACAGTGAACTAGACGCACAGAAACTGTCAAAGAATGTCTGGTAGCCACAGGGAACCAGACGGACATAAACTGTGAAACAATATCTGGTAGGCACATGGAACTAGACGCACATAAACCGTGAAAGAATATCTGGTTGCCACAAGGAACTAGACGCACAGAAACTGTGAAAGAATATCTGGTAGCCACAAGGAACTAGACGCACAGAAACTGTGAAAGAATATCTGGTAGCCACAGGGAACTAGACGCACAGAAACTGTGAAAGAATATCTGGTAGCCAAAGGGAACTAGACGCACAGAAACTGTGAAAGAATATCTGGTAGCCAAGGGAACTAGACGCACAGAAACTGTGTGAGAATGTCTGGTTGCCACAGGGAACTAGACGCACAGAAACTGTGAAAGAATATCTGGTAGCCACAGGGAACTAGACGCACAGAAACTATGAGAGAATGTCTGGTTGCCACAAGGAACTAGACGCACAGAAACTGTGAAAGAATATCTGGTAGCCACAGGGAACTAGACGCACAGAAACTATGAGAGAATGTCTGGTTGACACAGGGAACTAGCCGCACATAAACTGTGAAAGAATATCTGGTAGCCACAGGGAACTAGACGCACAGAAACTATGAGAGAATGTCTGGTAGAAATAGGGAACTAGACGCAGAGAAACGGGGAAAGAATATCTGGTAGCCACAGGGAACTAGACGCACAGAAACTGTGAAAGAATATCTGGTAGCCAGAGAGAACTAACCACACATAAACTGTGAAAGAAAATCTGGTAGCCAGAGGGAACTAGCCGCACATAAACTGTGAAAGAATATCTGGTAGCCACAGGGAATTAGACGCACAGAAATGTGAAATAATATCTTGTTGGTAGCCACATGGAACTAGACGCACTAAAACTATGAAAAAATGTTTGTTAGCCACAGGGAACTAGACGCACAGAAACTGTGAAAGAATGTCTGGTAACCGCAAGGAACTATCCGCACAGAAACTGAAAGAATGTCTGGTAGCCACAGGGAACTAGACGCACAGAAACTGTGAAAGAATGTTTGGTAGCCACAAGGAACTAGACGCACAGAAACTGTGAAAGAATGTCTGGAAGCCACAGGGAACTGGACGAACATAAACTGTGAAAGGATGTCTAGTAGCCACAAGGAACTAGCCGCACAGAAACTGTGAAAGAATGTCTGGTAGCCACAATGAACTAGCCGCACATAAACTGTGAAAGGATGTCTAGTAGCCACAAGGAACTAGCCGCACAGAAACTGTGAAAGAATGTCTGGTAGCTACAGGAAACTAGACGCACATAAACTGTGAATGAATGTCTGGTAGCCACAAGGAACTAGCGGCACAGAAACTGTGAAAGAATGTCTGGTAGCTACAGGAAACTAGACGAACATAAACTGTGAAAGAATGTCTGGTAGCCGATGGGAACTAGACGAACATTAACTGTGAAAGAATGTCTGGTAGCCACAGGGAACTAGACACACATAAACTGTGAAAGAATATCTCGTAGCCACAAGGAACTAGACGCACAGAAACTGTGAGAGAATGTCTGGTAGAAAAAGGACATAGACGCACAGAAACCGTGAAAGAATAAATGGTAGCCACAGGGAACTAGACGCACATAAACTGTGAAAGAATGTCTGTTAGCTACAGGGAACTAGACGCACATAAACTGTGAAAGAGTATCTGGTAGCCACAGGGAACTAGACGCACATAAACTGTGAAAGAATGTCTGGTAGCCACAAGGAAGTAGCCGCACAGAAACTGTGAAATGAAAGAATGTCTGGTAGCTGCAGGAAACTAGACGAACATAAACTGTAAAAGAATGTCTGGTAGCCACAGAGAACTAGACGCACATAAACTGTGAAAGAATGTCTGGTAGCCACAGGGAACTAGACGAACATCAACTGTGAAAGAATGTCTGGAAGCCACAGGGAACTAGACGCACAGAAACTGTGAAAGAATGTCTGGTAGCCACAGGGAACTAGACGAACACAAACTATGAAAGAATATTTGGTAGTCACAGGGAACTAGACGCACATAAACTGTGCCTGATGGTCTGGTTGCCACAGGGAACTAGACGAACATAAACTATGAAAGAATGTCTGGTAGTCACAGGGAACTAGTCGCACATTAACTGTGAAAGAATGTCTGGTAGTCACAGGGAACTTGACGCACATAAACTGTGAAAGAATGTCTGGTAGCCACATGGAACTAGACGCACAGAAACTGTGAAAGAATGTCTGGTAGCTACAGGGAACTAGACGCACATAAACTGTGAAAGAATGTCTGGTAGCCAAAGGGAACTAGACGAACATAAACTGTGAAAGAATGTCTGGTAGAAGTAGGGAACTAGACGCAGAGAAACGGGGAAAGAATATCTGGTAGCCACAGGGAACTAGACGCACAGAAACTGTGAAAGAATGTCTGGTAGCCACAGCGAACTAGACGCACATAAACTGTGAAAGAATGTCTGGTTGCCACAGGGAACTAGAAGCACAGAAACTGTGAAAGAATGTCTGCAAGCCACAGGGAACTAGCCGCACAGAAACTGTGAAATGAAAGAATTTCTGGTAGCTACAGGAAACTAGACGAACATAAACTGTGAAAGAATGTCTGGCAGCCACAGAGAACTAGACGCACATAAACTGTGAAAGAATGTCTGGTAGTCACAGGGAACTAGACGCACAGAAACTGTGAAATACTGTCTGGTAGCCACAGGGAACTAGACGAACATCAACTGTGAAAGAATATCTGGAAGCCACAGGGAACTAGACGCACAGAAACTGTGAATGAATGGCTGCTAGCCACAACGAACTAGCCGCACATAAACTGTGAAAGAATGTCTGGTAGCCACAGGGAACTAGACGCACAGAAACTGTGAAAGTATGTCTAGTAGCCACAGGGAACTAGACTCACTGAAACTGTGAAAGAATGTATGGTAGCCACATGGAACTAGACGCACATAAACTTTGAGAGAATGTCTGGTAGCCACAGGGAACTAGACGAACATAAACTGTGAAAGAATGTCCGGTAGCCACATGGAACTAGACGCACATAAACTGTGAAAGAATGTCTGGTAGCCACAAGGAACTAGCAGCACAGAAACTGTGAAATGAAAGAATGTCTGGTAGCTACAGGAAACTAGACGAACATAAACTGTGAAAGAATGTCTGGCAGCCACAGAGAACTAGACGCACATAAACTGTGAAAGAATGTCTGGTAGTCACAGGGAACTAGACGCACAGAAACTGTGAAATAATGTCTGGTAGCCACAGGGAACTAGACGAACATCAACTCTGAAAGAATGTCTGGAAGCCACAGGGAACTAGACACACAGAAACTGTGAAAGAATGTCTGGTAGCCACAGGGAACTAGACGAACATCAACTGTGAAAGAATGTCTGGAAGCCACAGGGAACTAGACGCACAGAAACTGTGAATGAATGGCTGCTAGCCACAACGAACTAGCCGCACATAAACTGTGAAAGAATGTCTGGTAGCCACAGGGAACTAGACGCACAGAAACTGTGAAAGTATGTCTAGTAGCCACAGGGAACTAGACTCACAGAAACTGTGAAAGAATGTCTGGTAGCCACATGGAACTAGACGCACATAAATTTTGAGAGAATGTCTGGTAGCCACAGGGAACTAGACGAACATAAACTGTGAAAGAATGTCTGGTAGCCACAGGGAACTAGACGCACAGAAACTGTGAAAGAATATCTGGTAGTCACAGGGAACTAGACGCACAGAAACTGTGAAAGAATGTCTGGTAGCCATAGGGAACTAGACGCACAGAAACTGTGAAAGAATGTCTAGTAGCCACAGGGAACTAGACGCACAGAAACTGTGAAAGAATGTCTGGTAGCCACAGGGAACTAGACGAACATAAACTGTGAAAGAATGTCTGGTTGCCACATGGAACTAGACGAACATAAACTGTGAAAGAATGTCTCGTAGTCACAAGGAACTAGTCGCACATTAACTGTGAAAGAATGTCTGGTAGTCACAAGGAACTAGACGAACATAAACTGTGAAAGAATGTCTGGTAGATACAGGGAACTAGACGCACAGAAACTGTGAAAGAATGTCTGGTAGCCACAGGGAACTAGACGCACAGAAACTTTGAAAGAATGTCTGGTAGCCACAGGGAACTAGACGAACATAAACTGTGAAAGAATGTCTGGTTGCCACCGGGAACTAGACGAACATAAACTGTGAAAGAATGTCTGGTTGCCACCGGGAACTAGACGAACATAAACTGTGAAAGAATGTCTGGTTGCCACAGGGAACTAGACGCACATAAACTGTGAGAGAATGTCTGGTAGACACAGGGAACTAGACGAAACATAAACTATGAAAGAATGTCTGGTAGTCACAAGGAACTATTCACACATTAACTGTGAAAGAATGTCTGTTAGTCACAAGGAACTAGTCGCTCATTAACTGTGAAAGAATGTCTGGTAGTCACAAGGAACTAGTCGCACATTAACTGTGAAAGAATGTCTGGTAGTCACAGGGAACTAGACGCACAGAAACTGTGAAAGAATGTCTGGTAGCCACATGGAACTAGACGCACAGAAACTATGAAAGAATGTCTAGTAGCCTCAGAGAACTAGACTCACAGGAACTGTGAAAGAATATCTGGTAGCCACAGGGAACTAGACGCACAGAAACTGTGAGAGAATGTCTGGTAATCACAGAGAATTAGACACACATAAACTGTGAAAGAATATCTGGTAATCACAGAGAATTAGACACATAGAAACTGTGAGAGAATATCTGGTAGCCACAGGGAACTAGACGCACATAAACTGTGAAAGAATATCTGGTAGCCACAGGGAACTAGACACACATAAACTGTGAAAGAATGTCTTGTAGCCACAGAGAACTAGTCGCACATAAACCGTGAAAGAATATCTGGTATCCACAGGGAACTAGACACACATAAACTGTGAAAGAATGTCTTGTAGCCACAGAGAACTAGACGCACATAAACCGTGAAAGAATATCTGGTATCCACAGGGAACTAGGCACACATAAACTGTGAAAGAATGTCTGGTAGCCACAGGGAACTAGACGCACAGAAACTGTGAGAGAATGTCTGGTAGACACCGGGAACTAGAGGCACAGAAACTGTGAGAGAATGTCTGGTAGCCACCGGGAACTAGACGGACAGAAACTGTGAAAGCAAATATCTGGCAGCCAGAGGGAACTAGACGCACAGAAACTGTGACAGAATGTCTGTTAGAAACAGTGAACTAGACTCACAGAAACCGTGAAAGAATATCTGGTAGCCACAGGGAACTAGACGCACAGAAACTGTGAAACAATATCTGGTAGCCACAAGGAACTAGACGCACAGAAACCGGGAAAGTATATCTGGTAGCCAGAGGGAATTAGCCGCACAGACAATGTGAAAGAATATAAGGTAGCCAGAGGGAACTAGACGCACAGAAAATGTGAAAGAATATATGGTTGCCACATGGAACTAGACGCACAGAAACTGTGAAAGAATATCTATTAGCCAGAGGGAACTAGCCGCACAAAAACTGTGAAAGAATATCTGGTAGCCACAGGGAACTAGACACACAGAAACTGTGAAAGAATATCTGGTAGCCACAGGGAACTAGACGCACAGACAATGTGAAAGAATATATGTTAGCCACAGGGAACTAGACGCACAGAAACTGTGAAAGAATATCTGGTAGCCGTAGTGAACTAGACGCACAGAAACTGTGAAAGAATATCTGGTAGCCGTAGTGAACTAGACGCACAGAAACTGTGAAAGAATATCTGATAGCCGTAGTGAACTAGACGCACAGAAACTGTGAGTGAATGTCTGGTAGACACAGGGAACTAGACGGACAGAAACTGTGAAAGAATATCTGGTAGCCACAGGGAACTAAACGCAAAGAAACTGTGAAAGAATATCTGGTAGCCACAGGGAACTAAACGCACAGAAACTGTGAAAGAATATCTGGTAGCCACAGGGAACTAAACGCACAGAAACTGTGAAAGAATATCTGGTAGCCACAGGGAACTAGACGCACAGACAATGTGAAAGAATATATGTTAGCCACAGGGAACTAGACGCACAGAAACTGTGAAAGAATATCTGGTAGCCGTAGTGAACTAGACGCACAGAAACTGTGAAAGAATATCTGGTAGCCGTAGTGAACTAGACGCACAGAAACTGTGAAAGAATATCTGATAGCCGCAGTGAACTAGACGCACAGAAACTGTGAGTGAATGTCTGGTAGACACAGGGAACTAGACGGACAGAAACTGTGAAAGAATATCTGGTAGCCACAGGGAACTAAACGCAAAGAAACTGTGAAAGAATATCTGGTAGCCACAGGGAACTAAACGCACAGAAACTGTGAAAGAATATCTGGTAGCCACAGGGAACTAAACGCACAGAAACTGTGAAAGAATATCTGGTAGCCACAGGGAACTAGACGGACAGAAACTGTGAGAGAATGTCTGGTAGAAACAGGGAACTAGACGCATAGAAACCGTGAAAGAATATCTGGTAGCCACAGGGAACTAGACGCACAGAAAATGTGAAAGAATATCTGGTGGCCACAGGGAACTAGACGCACATAAACTGTGAAAGAATATTTGGTAGCCTCAAAGAAACTAGACGCATATAAACTGTGTAGAATATCTTTTAGCCACAGGGAACTAGACGCACAGAAACAGTGAAAGAATGTCTGGTAGACACAGGGAACTAGACGCACATAAACTGTGAGAGAATGTCTGGTTGCCATAGGGAACTAGACGCACATAAACTGTGAGAGAATGTCTGGTAGACACAGGGAACTGGACCCACATAAACTGTGAGAGAATGTCTTGTAGACACAGGGAACTAGACGCACAGAAACTGTGAGAGAATGTCTGGTAATCACAGAGAATTAGACACACATAAACTGTGAAAGAATATCTGGTAATCACAGAGAATTAGACACATAGAAACTGTGAGAGAATATCTGGTAGCCACAGGGAACTAGACGCACATAAACTGTGAAAGAATGTCTTGTAGCCACAGAGAACTAGACGCACATAAACCGTGAAAGAATATCTGGTATCCACAGGGAACTAGACACACATAAACTGTGAAAGAATGTCTTGTAGCCACAGAGAACTAGACGCACATAAACCGTGAAAGAATATCTGGTATCCACAGGGAACTAGGCACACATAAACTGTGAAAGAATGTCTGGTAGCCACAGGGAACTAGACGCACAGAAACTGTGAGAGAATGTCTGGTAGACACCGGGAACTAGAGGCACAGAAACTGTGAGAGAATGTCTGGTAGCCACCGGGAACTAGACGGACAGAAACTGTGAAAGCAAATATCTGGCAGCCAGAGGGAACTAGACGCACAGAAACTGTGACAGAATGTCTGTTAGAAACAGTGAACTAGACTCACAGAAACCGTGAAAAAATATCTGGTAGCCACAGGGAACTAGACGCACAGAAACTGTGAAACAATATCTGGTAGCCACAAGGAACTAGACGCACAGAAACCGGGAAAGTATATCTGGTAGCCAGAGGGAATTAGCCGCACAGACAATGTGAAATAATATAAGGTAGCCAGAGGGAACTAGACGCACAGAAAATGTGAAAGAATATATGGTTGCCACATGGAACTAGACGCACAGAAACTGTGAAAGAATATCTATTAGCCAGAGGGAACTAGCCGCACAAAAACTGTGAAAGAATATCTGGTAGCCACAGGGAACTAGACACACAGAAACTGTGAAAGAATATCTGGTAGCCACAGGGAACTAGACGCACAGACAATGTGAAAGAATATATGTTAGCCACAGGGAACTAGACGCACAGAAACTGTGAAAGAATATCTGGTAGCCGTAGTGAACTAGACGCACAGAAACTGTGAAAGAATATCTGGTAGCCGTAGTCAACTAGACGCACAGAAACTGTGAAAGAATATCTGATAGCCGTAGTGAACTAGACGCACAGAAACTGTGAGTGAATGTCTGGTAGACACAGGGAACTAGACGGACAGAAACTGTGAAAGAATATCTGGTAGCCACAGGGAACTAAACGCACAGAAACTGTGAAAGAATATCTGGTAGCCACAGGGAACTAAACGCACAGAAACTGTGAAAGAATATCTGGTAGCCACAGGGAACTAAACGCACAGAAACTGTGAAAGAATATCTGGTAGCCACAGGGAACTAGACGGACAGAAACTGTGAGAGAATGTCTGGTAGAAACAGGGAACTAGACGCATAGAAACCGTGAAAGAATATCTGGTAGCCACAGGGAACTAGACGCACAGAAAATGTGAAAGAATATCTGGTGGCCACAGGGAACTAGACGCACATAAACTGTGAAAGAATATATGGTAGCCTCAAAGAAACTAGACGCATATAAACTGTGTAGAATATCTTTTAGCCACAGGGAACTGGACCCACATAAACTGTGAGAGAATGTCTTGTAGACACAGGGAACTAGACCCACATAAACTGTGAGAGAATATCTGGTAGACACAGGGAACTAGACGCACAGAAACTGCAAGAGAATGTCTTGTAGCCACAGGAAACTAGACGCACAGAAACTGTGAATGAATTTCTGGTAGACACATGGAACTAGACACACACAGAAACTGTGAGAGAATGTCTGGTAGACACAGAGAACTAGACCCACATACACTGTGAGAGAATGTCTGGTAGACACAGGGAACTAGACGCACATAAACTTTGAGAGAATATCTGGTAGACACAGGGAACTAGACGCACATAAACGGTGAGAGAATGTCTGGTAGACACAGGGAACTAGACGCACATAAACGGTGAGAGAATATCTGGTAGACACAGGGAACTAGACGCACATAAACGGTGAGAGAATGTCTGGTAGACACAGTGAACGAGACACACAGAAACTGTGAGAGAATGTCTGGTAGACACAGGGAACTAGACACACAGAAACTGTAAGAGAATGTCTGGTAGCCACAGGGAACTAGACGCACAGAAACTGTGAAAGAATGTCTGGTAGACACATGGAACTAGACACACACAGAAACTGTGAGAGAATGTCTGGTAGACACATGGAACTAGACACACACAGAAACTGTGAGAGAATGTCTGGTAGACACATGGAACTAGACACACACAGAAACTGTGAGAGAGTGTCTAATCTTTAGATGTAGCTGCCCAATGACGTCACCAAATGACGTCAGCTCACTCCAGGGTTGCTTCCCGTGCATCTGTTCCCCTTCTGCCGGTGAAATGCGACTATCTAGGCGCATAGATCTCTGCGCTGGACATGCGACCTTTATTCTTTTACCCTATAATTCCCACGCATACCTACGTTAATGGTCTGGCAGGGCTGACATTATAACTTGGCTGTAGGGTTAAACGTTGGTTGGACATCATTATAACATGGCTGGAGAGACATCCGGCTACACAGAGAGTGGACATTGTAGTATTACTGGATGTCTACGTGTAGGGCAGACATTATAACATTACTGGATGTCTACACGCATGGCTGACATTATAGCATGACGGGATGTCTACACGCAGGGCTGACATTACAGCTTGACTGGATGACTACACGTATGGCAGACATTATAACATGACTGGATGACTACACGTATGGCTGACATTATAACATGACTAGATGTCTACACGTATGGCTGACATAGCATGATTGGAGGACTACACGTATGGCTGACAATATAACATGACTGGAGGACTACACGTATGGCTGACATTATAACATGACTGGAGGACTACACGTATGGCTGACAATATAACATGACTGGATGTCCACACGTAGGGCTGACATTATAACATGACTAGATGTCTACACGTATGGCTGACATAGCATGACTGGAGGACTACACGTATGGCTGACATTATAACATGACTGGAGGACTACACGTATGGCTGACAATATAACATGACTGGAGGACTACACGTAGGGCTGACATTTCAGCATAACTGGAGGGATATAGGGCTACACAAAGGGTGGATATTATAACATGACTGGAGGGCTACACATAGGGGGGACATTATAGAATGACTGGATGGCTACATGTAGGGCTGACATTATATCATGATTGGAGGACTACACGTAGGGCTGACATTATATCATGACTGGATGGATACAGGGCTACACATAGGGTGGACATTATAACATGACTGGATGGATATAGGGCTACACATAGGGTGGACATTTTCGAATGACTGGATGGCTACACGTAGTGTGGACATTATAACATGAATGGAGGGCTACACATAGGGTGGACATTATAGCATGACTGGAGGACTTCATGTAGGGCTGACATTATATCATGACTGGAGGACTACACGTAGGGCTGACATTATATCATGACTGGAGGACTACATGTAGGGCTGACATTATATCATGACTGGAGGACTACATGTAGGGCTGACATTATATCATGACTGGAGGACTACATGTAGGGCTGACATTATATCATGACTGGAGGACTACACGTAGGGCTGACATTATAACATGACTGGATGGATATAAGGCTACACGCAGGGTGGGCATTATAACATAGCTGGAGTGCCATCACACGATTATACGTAAGGCATATTCTATAACATAGACGGAGAGATATAGGGCTATCACATAGCTACATGTATAACATATTCTATAAGATATTTCGTTGTCTATGAGACCGTCAGATAGACTAGCACATATTCTATATGAGATAGACTAGCACATATTCTATGTCAGATAGACTAGCACATAATCTATGTCAGATAGAATAGCACATAATCTATGTCAGATAGACTAGCACATAATCTATGTCAGATAGACTAGCACATAATCTATGTCAGATAGATTAGCACATAATCTATATCAGATAGACTAGCACATAATCTATATCACGACTAGCACATAATCTATATCCGACAGACTAGCACATAATATATATCACATAGACTAGCACATAATCTATATCACATAGACTAGCACATAATCTATATCACTTAGACTAGCACATAATCTATATCACATAGACTAGCACATAATCTATATCAAATAGACTAGCACATAATCTATATCAGATAGACTAGCACATAATCTATATCAAATAGCCTAGCACATAATCTATATCACATAGACTAGCACATAATCTATATCACATAGACTAGCACATAATCTATATCAGATAGACTAGCACATAATCTATATCAGATAGACTAGCACATAATCTATATCACATAGACTAGCACATAATCTATATCAGATAGACTAGCACATAATCTATATCAGATAGACTAGCACATAATCTATATCAGATAGACTAGCACATAATCTATATCAGATAGACTAGCACATAATCTATAACAGATAGACTAGCACATAATCTATAACAGATAGATTAAGAGAAGAGAGAAGCAATAAAGCAAGAGCAACGTCTGGAACCAAGTCCGTGATTGCTGCGAGGAAAGAAACGACGGGAACAACTGGAGATGGAAATGTTACAAGAAAAAAAAAATAGCCAGCTGATTGTGTATCTGTGAGCAAGCAGAAAATGATTGAATGATTGATTGATTGATTGAATGATTGTTAAATGAAGTTATCACACTCAGGTGACCAAGATCAGATAAGGATAATCAAGTTACCTCAGTTCTTTCAAAAGTTGATGTAAACACATTCACACTATTCATTGATATGAATCTGTCAGGCCCTCTTCGCATTGCTCGTTCATCACACCGCCGCCTTTTGTTGCTGCTTTGTTGTCGCAAGTCAGTTCCTCTTTTTGGCTGGACGCAATCTAGCGGTGTAGCGTTGCGCTAGCTAGCTGATTGTTTATAGCCGTGGCCAGCGTTGTCTTGTCTTTCTGGAGCTCTGCTTAATGTCGCCTATCCGCCCTTCTATTGATCTACGCCTGGCGCTACTGCCAGGCCACGGCCAACTGTACACAAGGCCCACCTACTTCGCCCGCCCTCCGATCTCTGAGGCACTGCTCTCCGATGTGACGTCATCACCTTAGGGCGGTCTAATTAAATGATGCCCTGACATTCTCCGACCTTCCTAGAATATATCTCTTTAAGCATTTTGCCGATACACCTACCGCAATGACTTGTTACAATCACTCACTCTGTGCTAGTCTCCTGCAACTTCAGTCAGTGAACTCGATGGAGATCTCATGTCACCAAACACACGTCACCGAACACACGTCATTGTATTTGAACAGAACGTGAACAGTTGAGCAGAAAGCCAATCAATGTTCGGTTATGAATCTATTCCCTTTCTGATCAGCTTCATGAAGCCCTCATTAATGTAATGACAGGTCGAGTTTGTCCAGAGACAAGAAAGTTACCCAGGGGACACTAACAGGCGCTCAAAATTAATACAGAGGGATATTAGAACAACTGCATACTCGGTACAAATGTAGATACCGATATAGACATGAATATTTGTTGATCACGATATAGACATGAATCACAATGTAGACACGAATCGCGATATAGACATGCATCAATGATAGGGAATATCCCCACAGAAAGGGACTGTGAAGTAAGGTATAAACATAAGCTCTTGAAGTGACAGGAATGGACCGTAATATTAGAGGCAAATATTGACATTTATCATTAAAGACAGCAAATGTAAAAGACATATTTCTGAAAAACATAGGCAGATAGAATTCTGGGTTGAAAGGATCCACAATAAAATGTTCTTGATCGCAAATGTTAGAGAAGATGACTCAGACATCCACCAGACACGGCTATGGCCAGGCACATAATGACTCAGACATCCACCAGACACGGCTATGGCCAGGCACATAATGACTCAGACATCCACCAGACACGGCTATGGCTAGGTACATACTGCCAGAACTTCTTCTCTGGTAGTACTTTGATGACGCAGATAAAAGCAAGGACATGAGAAGCTTTGTTTGATGTCTAGAGTTGGTTGTTGGGTGTTTTCTAGTTAGACTAGACCATTGGTCAGATGATTACAACTGTTGTACACCAGCTGAGATTGGATATAGGGGAGAAATGTAGTCATTCAGAATGTATGCAAGGATATAGGGGAGAAATGTAGTCATTCAGAGTGTATGCAAGGATATAGGGGAGAAATGTAGTCATTCAGAGTGTAGGCAAGGATATAGGGGAGAAATGTAGTCATTCAGAGTGTAGGCAAGGATATAGGGAAGAAATGTAGTCATTCAGAGTGTAGGCAAGGATATAGGGGAGAAATTTAGTCATTCAGAGTTTATGCAAGGATATAGGGGAGAAATGTAGTCATTCAGAGTGTATGCAAGGATATAAGGGAGAAATGTAGTCATTCAGAGTGTAGGCAAGGATATAGGGGAGAAATGTAGTCATTCAGAGTGTAGGCAAGGATATAGGGGAGAAATGTAGTCATTCAGAGTGTATGCAAGAATATAGGGGAGAAATGTAGACATTCAGAGTTTATGCAAGGATATAGGGGAGAAATGTAGTCATTCAGAGTGTAGGCAAGGATATAGGGGAGAAATGTAGTCATTCAGAGTGTAGGCAAGGATATAGGGGAGAAATGTAGTCATTCATAGTGTATGCAAGGGTATAGGGGAGAAATGTAGTCATTCAGAGTGTAGGCAAGGATATAGGGGAGAAATGTAGTCATTCAGAGTGTAGGCAAGGATATAGGGGAGAAATGTAGTCATTCAGAGTGTATGCAAGGGTATAGGGGAGAAATGTAGTCATTCAGAGTGTAGGCAAGGATATAGGGGAGAAATGTAGTCATTCAGAGTGTAGGCAAGGATATAGGGGAGAAATGTGGTCATTCAGAGTGTAGGCAAGGATATATGGGAGAAATGTAGTCATTCAGAGTGTATGCAAGGATATAGGGGAGAAATGTAGTCATTCAAAGTGTATGCAAGAATATAGGGGAGAAATGTAGTCATTCAGAGTTTATGCAAGGATATAGGGGAGAAATGTAGTCATTCAGAGTGTATGCAAGGATATAGGGGAGAAATGTAGTAATTCAGAGTGTAGGCAAGGATATAGGGGAGAAATGTTGTCATTCAGAGTGTAGGCAAGGATATATGGGAGAAATGTAGTCATTCAGAGTGTAGGCAAGGATATAGGGGAGAAATGTAGTCATTCCGAGTGTATGCAAGGATTTAGGGGAGAAATGTAGTCATTCAGAGTGTAGGCAAGGATATAGGGGAGAAATGTAGTCATTCAGACTGTATGCAAGGATATAGGGGAGAAATGTGGTCATTCAGAGTGTAGGCAAGGATATATGGGAGAAATGTAGTCATTCAGAGTGTATGCAAGGATATAGGGGAGAAATGTAGTCATTCAAAGTGTATGCAAGAATATAGGGGAGAAATGTAGTCATTCAGAGTTTATGCAAGGATATAGGGGAGAAATGTAGTCATTCAGAGTGTATGCAAGGATATAGGGGAGAAATGTAGTAATTCAGAGTGTAGGCAAGGATATAGGGGAGAAATGTAGTCATTCAGAGTGTAGGCAAGGATATATGGGAGAAATGTAGTCATTCAGAGTGTAGGCAAGGATATAGGGGAGAAATGTAGTCATTCCGAGTGTATGCAAGGATTTAGGGGAGAAATGTAGTCATTCAGAGTGTAGGCAAGGATATAGGGGAGAAATGTAGTCATTCAGACTGTATGCAAGGATATAGGGGAGAAATGTAGTCATTCAGAGTGTAGGCAAGGATATAGGGAAGAAATGTAGTCATTCAGAGTTTATGCAAGGATATAGAGTGGCAAGGATATAAATGTAGTCATTCAGAGTGTATGCAAGGATATAGGGGAGAAATGTAGTCATTCAGAGTGTAGGCAAGGATATATGGGAGAAATGTAGTCATTCAGAGTGTAGGCAAGGATATAGGGGAGAAATGTAGTCATTCAGAGTCTAGGCAAGAATATAGGGGAGAAATGTAGTCATTCAGAGTGTATGCAAGAATATAGGGGAGAAATGTAGTCATTCAGAGTTATGCAAGGATATAGGGGAGAAATGTATTCATTCAGAGTGTAGGCAAGGATATAGGGGAGAAATGTAGTCATCCAGAGTGTAGGCAAGGATATAGGGGAGAAATGTAGTCATTCAGAGTGTAGGCAAGGATATAGGGGAGAAATGTAGTCATTCAGAGTGTAGGCAAGGATATAGGGGAGAAATGTAGTCATTCAGAGTGTAGGCAAGGATATAGGGGAGAAATGTAGTCATTCAGAGTTTATGCAAGGATATAGGGGAGAAATGTAGTCATTCAGAGTTTATGCAAGGATATAGGGAGAAATGTAGTCATTCAGAGTGTAGGCAAGGGTATAGGGGAGAAATGTAGTCATTCAGAGTGTAGGCAAGGATATAGGGGGGGAAATGTAGTCATTCAGAGTGTAGGCAAGGATATAGGGGAGAAATGTAGTCATTCAGAGTGTATGCAAGGATATAGGGGAGTAATGTAGTCACTTGGAATGTAGGTATGAATATAGGGTAGAAATGTAGTCATTTGGTGTGTATGCATAATGTAGGGGAGAAAGTCGTTTGGAGTGTAGGCATGAAAATAGGGGAGAAATGTTTATAGAGTGTAGGCGAATATATAGGGGAGAAATGTTGTCACTTAGAGTGTCGGCGTGGATATAGGTGATAAATGTAGTTAGAGTGTAGGCGTGGATGTAGGGGAGAAATGTCAATTCAGGTATAGGCGTAGGTGGTGGGATGTATTTATATAAGAGAAACATTAACAATAGCACTAGACAGCCAGGGGATGTAGTGTAGATTTATATAGGACGTGGACAAGATAGTTTTATGAATGTGGGATGTAGGACGTGGACAAGATAGTTTTATGAATGTGGGATGTAGGACGTGGACAAGATAGTTTTATGAATGTGGGATGTAGGACGTGGACAGATAGTTTTGTGAATAAGAGATGTAGGACGTGGACAGATAGATTTGTGAATGTGGGATGTAGGACGTGGACAGATAGATTTGTGAATGTGGGATGTAGGACGTGGACAGATAGATTTGTGAATGTGGGATGTAGGACGTGGACAGATAGATTTGTGAATGTGGGATGTAGGACGTGGACAGATAGATTTGTGAATGTGAGATGTAGGACGTGGACAGATAGTTTTGTGAATAAGAGATGTAGGGCGTGGACCGATAGATTTGTGAATGTGGGGTGTAGGACGTGGACAGATAGATTTGTGATGTGGGATGTAGGACGTGGACAGATAGATTTGTGAATGTGGGATGTAGGACGTGGACAGATAGATTTGTGAATGTGGGATGTAGGACGTGGACAGATAGATTTGTGAATGTGGGATGTAGGACGTGGAAAGATAGTTTTGTGAATATTAGATGTAGGACGTTGACAGATAGATTTGTGAATAAGAGATGTAGGACGTGGACAGATAGATTTGTGATTGTGGGATGTAGGACGTGGACAGATAGATTTGTGAATAAGAGATGTAGGACGTGGACAGATAGATTTGTGAATGTGGGATGTAGGACGTGGACAGATAGATTTGTGAATGTGGGATGTAGGACGTGGAAAGCTAGTTTTGTGAATGTGGAAAGTAGGACGTGGACAGATAGATTTGTGAATGTGGGATGTAGGACGTAGACAGATAGTTTTGTGAATGTGGGATGTATTACGTGGACAGATAGTTTTGTGAATAACAGATGTAGGACGTGGACAGATAGTTTTATGAATAAGAGATGTAGGACGTGGACAGATAGTTTTATGAATAAGAGATGTAGGACGTGGACAGATAGTTTTATGAATAAGAGATGTAGGACGTGGACAGATAGTTTTATGAATAAGAGATGTAGGACGTGGACAGATTGTTTTGTGAATAAGAGATGTAGGACGTGGACAGATAGATTTGTTAATAAGAGATGTAGGACGTGGACAGATTGTTTTGTGAATAAGAGATGTAGGACGTGGACAGATAGATTTGTGAATGTGGGATGTAGGACGTAGACATATAGTTTTATGAATATGGGATGGAGGACGTGGACAGATAGTTTTATGAATGTGGGATGTAGGACGTGGACATATAGTTTTATGAATGTGGGATGTGGGACGTGGACATATAGTTTTATGAATGTGGGATGTAGGACGTGGACATATAGTTTTATGAATGTGTGATGTTGGTAAAGAACATTGATAGTGTTATGAATTTGGGATGTAGGACGTGGACATATAGTTTTGTGAATGTGGGATGGAGGACGTGGACAGTTAGTGTCGTTTAGTATCTTTTCACTCTACCTCTTTTTAGTACCTCCTCGCTGTATCTCCTTTTAGTACCTCCTCGCTGTGTCTCCTTTTAATACATCCTCGCTGTATCTCCTTTTAGTACATCCTCGCTGTACCTCCTTTTAGTACATCCTCGCTGTATCTCCTTTTAGTACATCCTCGCTGTATCTCCTTTTAATACCTCCTCGCTGTATCTCCTTTTAATACCTCCTCGCTGTATCTCCTTTTAGTACATCCTCGCTGTATCTCCTTTTAGTACATCCTCGCTGTATCTCCTTTTAATACCTCCTCGCTGTATCTCCTTTTAATACCTCCTCGCTGTATCTCCTTTTAATACCTCCTCGCTGTATCTCCTTTTAGTACATCCTCGCTGTATCTCCTTTTAATACCTCCTCGCTATATCTCCTTTTAATACCTCCTCGCTGTATCTCCTTTTAGTACATCCTCGCTGTATCTCCTTTTAGTACCTCCTCGCTGTATCTCCTTTTAATACCTCCTCGCTGTATCTCCTTTTAGTACCCCCTCGCTGTATCTCCTTTTAGTACCTCCTCGCTGTATCTCCTTTTAGTACCTCCTCGCTGTATCTCCTTTTAGTACCTCCTCGCTGTATCTCCTTTTAGTACCTCCTCGCTGTATCTCCTTTTAGTACCTCCTCGCTGTATCTCCTTTTAATACCTCCTCGCTGTATCTCATTTTAGTACCCCCTCGCTGTATCTCCTTTTAGTACCTCCTCGCTGTATCTCCTTTTAGTACCTCCTCGCTGTATCTCCTTTTAGTACCTCCTCGCGGTATCTCCTTTTAGCACCTCCTCGCTGTATCTCCTTTTAGTTCATCCTCGCTGTATCTCCTTTTAGCACTTCCTCGCTGTATCTCCTTTTAGTTCATCCTCGCTGTATCTCCTTTTAATACCTCCTCGCTGTATCTCCTTTTAGTACCTCCTCGCTGTATCTCCTTTTAGTACCTCCTCGCTGTATCTCCTTTTAGTACCCCCTCGCTGTATCTCCTTTTAGTACCTCCTCGCGGTATCTCCTTTTAGCACCTCCTCGCTGTGTCTCCTTTTAGTTCATCCTCGCTGTATCTCCTTTTAGCACTTCCTCGCTGTATCTCCTTTTAGTTCATCCTCGCTGTATCTCCTTTTAATACCTCCTCGCTGTATCTCCTTTTAGTACCTCCTCGCTGTATCTCCTTTTAATACCTCCTCGCTGTATCTCCTTTTAGTACCTCCTCGCTGTATCTCCTTTTAGTTCATCCTCGCTGTATCTCCTTTTAGTACCACCCTTTATCCATCCTCGCTGTATCTCCTTTTTACAACCCTTTATCCATCCTCGCTGTATCTCCTTTTAGAATTCCTCGCTGTACTTATTTTTGTTCCCTCCTCGTTATATTTCCTCTTATTCTTTTTTTGCTTTAATTCCTTCTTTTCACTCCTCGCCGTACCTTCTTGTATTCCCTCCTCGCTGTACCTCCTTTCAGCACCTGCTTGCTGAGCATTCTTTCTATTCATTCTACTCGTCGTTGTATTTGTTGTTTATTGTCCATGATTTGCAACCATAACGTAGCACTGGTTCAATGTTGCGTGGCAGAACTCTCTCAATGATGATGACCTCCAAGACCCATCGACGACCATAACTATGGCTGGACCATCAAACACACAAAACCCACCGACGACCATAACTATGGCTGGACCATCAAACACACAAAACCCACCGACGACCATAACTATGGCTGGACCATCAAACACACAAACCCACCGACGACCATAACTATGGCTGGACCATCAAACACACAAAACCCACCGACGACCATAACTATGGCTGGACCATCAAACACACAAAACCCACCGACGACCATAACTATGGCTGGACCATCAAACACACAAAACCCACCGACGACCATAACTATGGCTGGACCATCAAACACACAAAACCCACCGACGACCATAACTATGGCTGGACCATCAAACACACAAAACCCACCGACGACCATAACTATGGCTGGACCATCAAACACACAAAACCCACCGACGACCATAACTAGGGCTGGACCGTCCAACTGGTTTCAGTTACTGTAAACATTCTCAAAACTCGGCCCTTACTTCCACACGCACCGTGTTGACCCTTCGTTACCCCCCCCCCCCACCCCCCACTAAAGGCACGAATGTCATCGAGGTTACCTGCAAACAAAATTACACTCCCGCAGATGACTTAAACAATCAGAAACAAGATTTGCTGTCATGTGACTTGTGTCCAATCAGATCAGTTTGTTGATCAGTTGTACATTGTCCTCTGGTGTTATCTTCAAACTGGGTCTATCGGAATAACAATCCCAGTTTTGGTAACTGAATAAACACTGCTGGGCGTCAGAAGTTGATTCGCTTACTGGTGGAAATCAGGAGTGGGCGGCGAGCGATATTGTTGCCCAACAGACTTGAGTAGGCAAATATTGGAACTCGTTTCATCGACACGGCACCTGATGAAACTGTCTTCGTATAACAGACACTAGAACACAATAATTCTGTCTTGTTTTATCTGTCTTCCTCTCTGTCTCCTTCTCTCAACTCTTGTGCATTCTCTCCTGCCTGCACTTCTATAGACCAAGCCATCATTTGTTTATCTGTGGCACCAACTTCTTCAGCTCACCCAGGACCTACAAGTGTAGGCGTTTACGATCTCAAGTGTTGAAGGTTTTAGCTCGCGTGTGGACAAGTGTCATGAAATGTAGGCAAGACAAGTCTAAATTATTGATGTGTAGGGGAGACAAGTCTAAAGTATTGATGTGTAGGGGAGACAAGTCTAAAGTATTGATGTGTAGGGGAGACACGTCTAAAGTATTGATGTGTAGGGGAGACAAGTATAAAGTATTGATGTGTAGGGGAGACAAGTCTAAAGTATTAATGTGTAGGGGAGACAAGTCTAAATTATTGATGTGTAGGGGAGACAAGTCTAAATTATTGATGTGTAGGGAAGACAAGTCTGAAGTATTGATGTTTAGGGGAGACAAGTCTAAAGTATTGATGTGTAGGTAAGGCAAGTCTAAAGTATTGATGTGTAGGTAAGGCAAGTCTAAAGTATTGATGTGTAGGTAAGGCAAGTCTAAAGTATTGATGTGTAGGTAAGGCAAGTCTAAAGTATTGATGTGCAGGGAAGACAAGTCTAAAGTATTGATGTGTAGGGAAGACAAGTCTAAAGTATTGATGTGTAGGTAAGACAAGTCTAAAGTATTGATGTGTAGGGAAGACAAGTCTAAATTATTGATGTGTAGGGAAGACAAGTCTAAAGTATTGATGTGTAGGGAAGGCAAGTCTAAAGTATTGATGTGTAGGGAGACAAGTCTAAAGTATTGATGTGTAGGTAAGGCAAGTCTAAAGTAATGATGTGTAGGTAAGACAAGTCTAAATTATTGATGTGTAGGGGAGACAAGTCTAAAGTATTGATGTGTAGGGAAGACAAGTGTAAAGTATTGATGTGTAGGGAAGGCAAGTCTAAAGTATTGATGTGTAGGTAAGACAAGTCTAAATTATTTATGGGTAGGTAAGGCAAGTCTAAATTATTGATGTGTAGGGGAGACAAGTCTAAAGTATTGATGTGTAGGGAAGACAAGTCTAAAGTATTGATGTGTAGGGAAGACAAGTCTAAAGTATTGATGTGTAGGTAAGGCAAGTCTGAAGCATTGATGTCAAGACAAACAGGCACAAATGTCTGTACAAGAAAATAAATATAAAAGTGTCCATGTTTTTGCCGCGTTTCTTGTGCTTATCTGTAAAGCCGCCATGTTTATTCTGCATATCCCTAAATATTTCCCTCCACATACACACACACACACACAAACAAAAACACACACATGATGTAAACCCCTACATTGGGTCTGACATGAATGTACCGATCCAATCCCCCGGGTTATGTGTGCAGGTTTACTCCCGTTGCCTCCGATCTATTTCATGTCTTCCCACAAGGCAGTGGGTGAGCTGGACAGCAGAGTGGAAGTTATTAAAGTATTGTAATAAGAGAAACAGAGAAACTAGGAAGTTACTGAAGTATTGTAATAAGAGAAACAGAGAAACTAGGAAGTTATTGAAGTATTGTAATAAGAGAAACAGAGAAACTAGGAAGTTATTAAAGTATTGTAATAAGAGAAACAGATAAACTAGGAAGTTATTAAAGTATTGTAATAAGAAAAACAGAGAAACTAGGAAGTTATTAAAGTATTGTAATAAGAGAAACACAGAAACTAGGAAGTTATCGAAGTATTGTAATAAGAGAAACACAGAAACTAGGAAGTTATTAAAGTATTGTAATAAGAGAAACAGAGAAACTAGGAAGTTATTAAAGTATTGTAATAAGAGAAACAGAGAAACTAGGAAGTTATTAAAGTATTGTAATAAGAGAAACAGAAACTAGGAAGTTATTAAAGTATTGTAATAAGAGAAACAGAGAAACTAGGAAGTTATTAAAGTATTGTAATGAGAGAAACAGAGAAACTAGGAAGTTATTGAAGTATTGTAATAAGAGAAACAGAGAAACTAGGAAGTTATTAAAGTATTGTAATAAGAGAAACAGAGAAACTAGGAAGTCATTGAAGTATTGTAATAAGAGAAACAGAGAAACTAGGAAGTTATTAAATTATTGTAATAAGAGAAACAGAGAAACTAGGAAGTTATTAAAGTATTGTAATAAGAGAAACAGAGAAACTAGGAAGTTATTAAAGTATTGTAATAAGAGAAACAGAGGAACTAGGAAGTTATTAAAGTATTGTAATAAGAGAAACAGAGAAACTAGGAAGTTATTGAAGTATTGTAATAAGAGAAACAGAGAAACTAGGAAGTTATTGAAGTATTGTAATAAGAGAAAGAGAGAAACTAGGAAGTTATTGAAGTATTGTAATAAGAGAAACAGAGAAACTAGGAAGTTATTAAAGTATTGTAATAAGAGAAACAGAGAAACTAGGAAGTTATTAAAGTATTGTAATAAGAGAAACAGAGAAACTAGGAAGTTATTGAAGTATTGTAATAAGAGAAACAGAGAAACTAGGAAGTTATTGAAGTATTGTAATAAGAGAAACAGAGAAACTAGCAAGTTATTGAAGTATTGTAATAAGAGAAACAGAGAAACTAGGAAGTTATTGAAGTATTGTAATAAGAGAAACAGAGAAACTAGCAAGTTATTGAAGTATTGTAATAAGAGAAACAGAGAAACTGGGAAGTTATTTAAGTATTGTAATAAGAGAAACACTTCAGTAATAAAGAAAAGACGATGTCATATGCTTGGACATGTGATGTGAAGAGATAATAACCGAATAGCAAAGCAAGCCCTCATATGGGAAACAACAGGTAAGAAGAAAAGAGGAAGACCCAGAGAGACACTAAGAAGAACATTGATGACAGAGGCAAGAGCAGCAGGATTCGGCTCCCTCAATGAGATAGAGCTGCTTGCTCAGAACAGAGACAAATGGCGAGATTTGATGAAATATCTTTACAAGAATTGAAAACTGGTAGAACAAAAATTCTGATAAGAGAAGGAGTATCTAGGTCTACGCCCTATAGGCCGGCTACGGCTCGAATGGTCAATAGATAGATAGATAGAATAAGAGATACAGAGGAGCTAGACAGTTATTGAAGCATTGTTATAAAAGAAACAGAGAAACTAGACAGTTATTGAAGTACTGTAATAAGGGAAACAGAGAAACTAGGAAGTTATTAAAGTATTGTAATAAGATAAACAAAGAAACTTAGAAGTTATCGAAGTATTGTAATAAGAGAAACAGAGAAAATAGAAAGGTATTAAAGTATTGTAATAAGAGAAAAGGATAAACTAGGAAGTTATTGAAGTACTGTAATAAGGGAAAAGGAGAAACTGGGCAGTTATTAAAGTATTGTAATAAGAGAAACAGAGAAACTAGGCTGATATTGAAGTATTGTAATAAGAGAAACGGAGAAACTACGCAGTTATTGAGGTAATGTAATAAGAGAAAATAGACAGTTATTGAAATATTGTAATAAGAAAAACAGAGAAACTAGACAGTTATTGAAGTATTGTATTAAGAGAAACAGAGAAACTAGACAGTTATTGAAGTATTGTAAAAAGAGAAACAGAGAAACTAGACAGTTGTTGCAGTATTGTAATAAGAGAAACTAGACAGTTATTGAAGTATTGTAAAAAGAGAAACAGAGATACTAGACAGTTATTGAAGTATTGTAAAAAGAGAAACAGAGAAACTACGCAGTTATTGAAGTATTGTAAGAAGAGAAACAGAGAAACTACGCAGTTATTGAAGGGCTGTATTAAGAGAAACAGAGAATAGACCGTTATTAAAGTATTGTAAAAAGAAAAACAGAGAAACTAGACAGTTATTGAAGTATTGTAAAAAGAGAAACAGAGAAACTAGACAGTTGTTGCAGTATTGTAATAAGAGAAACTAGACATTTATTGAAGTATTGTAAAAAGAGAAACAGAGAAACTAGACAGTTATTGAATTATTGTATTAAGAAAAACAGAGAAACTAGACAGTTATTGAAGTATTGCATTAAGAGAAACAGAGAAACTAGACAGTTGTTTCAGTATTGTAATAAGAGAAACAGAGAAACTAGACAGTTGTTGCAGTATTGTAATAAGAGAAACTAGACAGTTATCGAAGTATTGTAATAAGAGAAACACAGAAACTAGGAAGTTATTAAAGTATTGTAAAAAGAGAAACAGAGAAACTAGGAAGTTATTGAAGTATTGTAATAAAAGAAACAGAGAAACTTGACAGTTGTTGCAGTATTGTAATAAGAGAAACAGAGAAAATAGGAAATAATTAAAGTATTGTAATAAGAGAAACAGAGAAACTAGGAAATTATTAAAGTATTGTAATAAGAGAAACAGAGAAACTAGGAAGTTATTAAAGTATTGTAATAAGAGAAACAGAGAAACTAGGAAGTTATTAAAGTAATGTAATAAAAGAAACAGAGAAACTAGGAAGTTATTAAAGTATTGTAATAAGAGAAACAGAGAAACTAGGAAGTTATTGAAGTATTGTAATAAGAGAAACAGAGAAACTAGGAAGTTATTGAAGTATTGTAATAAGAGAAACAGAGAAACTAGGAAGTTATTAAAGTATTGTAATAAGAGAAACAGAGAAACTAGGAAGTTATTGAAGTATTGTAATAAGAGAAACAGAGAAACTAGGAAGTTATTAAAGCATTATAATAAGAGAAACAGAGAAACTAGGAAGTTATTGAAGTATTGTAATAAGAGAAACAGAGAAACTGGGAAGTTATTTAAGTATTGTAATAAGAGAAACACTTCAGTAATAAAGAAAAGACGATGTCATATGTTGGACATGTGATGTGAAGAGATAATAACCGAATAGCAAAGCAAGCCCTCATATGGGAAACAACAGGTAAGAAGAAAAGAGGAAGACCCAGAGAGACACTAAGAAGAACATTGATGACAGGGGCAAGAGCAGCAGGATTCGGCTCCCTCAATGAGATAGAGCTGCTTGCTCAGAACAGAGACAAATGGCGAGATTTGATGAAATATCTTTACAAGAATTGAAAACTGGTAGAACAAAAATTCTGATAAGAGAAGGAGTATATAGGTCTATGCCCTATGGGCCGGCTACGGCTCGAAAGGTCAATAGATAGATAGATAGAATAAGAGATACAGAGGAGCTAGACAGTTATTGAAGTATTGTTATAAAAGATACAGAGAAACTAGACAGTTATTGAAGTACTGTAATAAGGGAAACAGAGAAACTAGGAAGTTATTAAAGTATTGTAATAAGAGAAACAAAGAAACTTAGAAGTTATCGAAGTATTGTAATAAGAGAAACAGAGAAAATAGAAAGGTATTAAAGTATTGTAATAAGAGAAAAGGATAAACTAGGAAGTTATTGAAGTACTGTAATAAGGGAAAAGGAGAAACTGGGCAGTTATTAAAGTATTGTAATAAGAGAAACAGAGAAACTAGGCTGATATTGAAGTATTGTAATAAGAGAAACGGAGAAACTACGCAGTTATTGAGGTAATGTAATAAGAGAAAATAGACAGTTATTGAAATATTGTAATAAGAAAAACAGAGAAACTAGACAGTTATTGAAGTATTGTATTAAGAGAAACAGAGAAACTAGACAGTTATTGAAGTATTGTAAAAAGAGAAACAGAGAAACTAGACAGTTGTTGCAGTATTGTAATAAGAGAAACTAGACAGTTATTGAAGTATTGTAAAAGAGAAACAGAGATACTAGACAG
Source organism: Megaustenia siamemsis (assembly GCA_032433765.1). Classification (NCBI taxonomy): domain Eukaryota; kingdom Metazoa; phylum Mollusca; class Gastropoda; order Stylommatophora; family Ariophantidae; genus Megaustenia; species Megaustenia siamemsis. The sequence continues at coordinate 87,287,352 of JAVIAB010000156.1, read as the reverse complement.
TTATTGAAGTATTGTAAAAAGAGAAACAGAGAAACTACGCAGTTATTGAAGTATTGTAAGAAGAGAAACAGAAAAACTACGCAGTTATTGAAGGGCTGTATTAAGAGAAACAGAGAATAGACCGTTATTAAAGTATTGTAAAAAGAAAAACAGAGAAACTAGACAGTTATTGAAGTATTGTAAAAAGAGAAACAGAGAAACTAGACAGTTGTTGCAGTATTGTAATAAGAGAAACTAGACATTTATTGAAGTATTGTAAAAAGAGAAACAGAGAAACTAGACAGTTATTGAATTATTGTATTAAGAAAAACAGAGAAACTAGACAGTTATTGAAGTATTGCATTAAGAGAAACAGAGAAACTAGACAGTTGTTTCAGTATTGTAATAAGAGAAACAGAGAAACTAGACAGTTGTTGCAGTATTGTAATAAGAGAAACTAGACAGTTATCGAAGTATTGTAATAAGAGAAACACAGAAACTAGGAAGTTATTAAAGTATTGTAAAAAGAGAAACAGAGAAACTAGGAAGTTATTGAAGTATTGTAATAAGAGAAACAGAGAAACTAGGAAGTTATTAAAGTATTGTAATAAGAGAAACAGAGAAAATAGGAAATTATTAAAGTATTGTAATAAGAGAAACAGAGAAACTAGGAAGTTATTAAAGTATTGTAATAAGAGAAACAGAGAAACTAGGAAGTTATTAAAGTATTGTAATAAGAGAAACAGAGAAACTAGGAAGTTATTAAAGTAATGTAATAAGAGAAACAGAGAAACTAGGAAGTTATTAAAGTATTGTAATAAGAGAAACAGAAAAACTAGGAAGTTATTGAAGTATTGTAATAAGAGAAACAGAGAAACTAGGAAGTTATTGAAGTATTGTAATAAGAGAAACAGAGAAACTAGGAAGTTATTAAAGTATTGTAATAAGAGAAACAGAGAAACTAGGAAGTTATTGAAGTATTGTAATAAGAGAAACAGAGAAACTAGGAAGTTATTGAAGTATTGTAATAAGAGAAACAGAAACTAGGAAGTTATTAAATTATTGTAATAAGAGAAACAGAGAAACTAAGAAGTTATTAAAGTATTGTAATAAGAGAAACAGAGAAACTAGGAAGTCATTGAAGTATTGTAATAAGAGAAACAGAGAAACTAGGAAGTTATTGAAGTTTTGTAATAAGAGAAACAGAGAAACTAGGAAGTTATTAAAGCATTGTAATAAGAGAAACAGAGAAACTAGGAAGTTATTAAAGTATTGTAATAAGAGAAACAGAGAAACTAGGAAGTTATTGAAGTATTGTAATAAGAGAAACAGAGAAACTAGGAAGTTATTGAAGTATTGTAGTAAGAGAAACAGAGAAACTAGGAAGTTATTGAAGTATTGTAATAAGAGAAACAGAGAAACTAGGAAGTTATTAAAGTATTGTAATAAGAGAAACAGAGAAACTAGGACGTTATTGAAGTATTGTAATAAGAGAAACAGAGAAACTAGGAAGTTATTGAAGTATTGTAATAAAAGAAACAGAGAAACTAGCAAGTTATTGAAGTATTGTAATAAGAGAAACAGAGAAACTAGCAAGTTATTGAAGTATTGTAATAAGAGAAACAGAGAAACTAGGAAGTTGTTGCAGTATTGTAATAAGAAAAACAGAGAAACTAGACAGTTATTGAAGTATTGTATTAAGAGAAACAGAGAAACTAGGAAGTTATTGAAGTATTGTAATAAGAGAAACAGAGAAACTGGGAAGTTATTTAAGTATTGTAATAAGAGAAACACTTCAGTAATAAAGAAAAGACGATGTCATATGTTGGACATGTGATGTGAAGAGATAATAACCGAATAGCAAAGCAAGCCCTCATATGGGAAACAACAGGTAAGAAGAAAAGAGGAAGACCCAGAGAGACACTAAGAAGAACATTGATGACAGAGGCAAGAGCAGCAGGATTCGGCTCCCTCAATGAGATAGAGCTGCTTGCTCAGAACAGAGACAAATGGCGAGATTTGATGAAATATCTTTACAAGAATTGAAAACTGGTAGAACAAAAATTCTGATAAGAGAAGGAGTATATAGGTCTATGCCCTATGGGCCGGCTACGGCTCGAAAGGTCAATAGATAGATAGATAGAATAAGAGATACAGAGGAGCTAGACAGTTATTGAAGTATTGTTATAAAAGAAACAGAGAAACTAGACAGTTATTGAAGTACTGTAATAAGGGAAACAGAGAAACTAGGAAGTTATTAAAGTATTGTAATAAGAGAAACAGAGAAACTACGAAGTTATTGAAGTATTGTAATAAGAGAAACTGAGAAACTAGGAAGTTATTAAAGTATTGTAATAAGAGAAACAGAGAAACTAGGAAGTTATTAAAGTATTGTAATAAGAGAAACAGAGAAACTAGACAGTTATTGAAGTATTGTAATAAGAGAAACAGAGAAACTAGACAGTTATTGAAGTATTGTAATAAGAGAAACAGAGAAACTAGGAAGTTTTTAAAGTATTGTAATAAGAGAAACAAAGAAACTTAGAAGTTATCGAAGTATTGTAATAAGAGAAACAGAGAAAATAGAAAGGTATTAAAGTATTGTAATAAGAGAAAAGGATTAACTAGGAAGTTATTGAAGTACTGTAATAAGGGAAAAGGAGAAACTGGGCAGTTATTAAAGTATTGTAATAAGAGAAACAGAAAAACTAGGCTGATATTGAAGTATTGTAATAAGAGAAACGGAGAAACTACGCAGTTATTGAGGTAATGTAATAAGAGAAAATAGACAGTTATTGAAATATTGTAATAAGAAAAACAGAGAAACTAGACAGTTATTGAAGTATTGTATTAAGAGAAACAGAGAAACTAGACAGTTATTGAAGTATTGTAAAAAGAGAAACAGAGAAACTAGACAGTTGTTGCAGTATTGTAAAAAGAGAAACTAGACAGTTATTGAAGTATTGTAAAAAGAGAAACAGAGATACTAGACAGTTATTGAAGTATTGTAATAAGAGAAACAGAGAAACTACGCAGTTATTGAAGTATTGTAAGAAGAGAAACAGAGAAACTACGCAGTTATTGAAAGACTGTATTAAGAGAAACAGAGAATAGACCGTTATTAAAGTATTGTAACAAAAGAAACAGAGAAACTAGACAGTTGTTGCAGTATTGTAATAAGAGAAACTAGACAGTTATTGAAGTATTGTAAAAAGAAAAACAGAGAAACTAGACAGTTATTGAAGTATTGTAAAAAGAGAAACAGAGAAACTACGCAGTTATTGAAGGACTGTATTAAGAGAAACAGAGAATAGACCGTTATTAAAGTATTGTAACAAGAGAAACAGAGAAACTAGACAGTTGTTGCAATATTGTAATAAGAGAAACTAGACAGTTATTGAAAAATTGTAATAAGAGAAACGCAGAAACTAGACAGTTATTGAAGTATTGTATTAAGAGAAACATAGAAACTAGACAGTTATCGAAGTATTGTAATAAAAGAAACAGAGAAACTAGACAGTTGTTGCAGTATTGTAATAAGAGAAACTAGACAGTTATTGAAGTATTGTAAAAAGAGAAACAGAGAAACTAGACAGTTACTGAAGTATTGTAAAAAGAGAAACAGAGAAACTACGCAGTTATGGAAGGACTGTATTAAGAGAAACAGAGAATAGACCGTTATTAAAGTATTGTAACAAGAGAAACAGAGAAACTAGACAGTTGTTGCAGTATTGTAATAAGAGAAACTAGACAGTTATTGAAAAATTGTAAAAAGAGAAACGCAGAAACTAGACTGTTATTGAAGTATCGTATTAAGAGAAACATAGAAACTAGACAGTTATCGAAGTATTGTAATAAAAGAAACAGAGAAACTAGACAGTTGTTGCAGTATTGTAATAAGAAAAACAGAGAAACTAGACAGTTATTGAAGTATTGTATTAAGAGAAACAGAGAAACTAGACAGTTGTTGCAGTATTGTAATAAGAAAAACAGAGAAACTAGACAGTTATTGAAGTATTGTATTAAGAAAAAGAGAGAAACTAGACAGTTATTGAAGTATTGCATTAAGAGAAACAGAGAAACTAGACAGTTGTTGCAGTATTGTAATAAGAAAAACAGATAAACTAGACAGTTGTTGCAGTATTGTAATAAGAAAAAACAGAAAAACTAGACAGTTATTGAAGTATTGTATTAAGAAAAACAGAGAAACTAGACAGTTGTTGCAGTATTGTTATAAGAAAAACAGAGAAACTAGACAGTTGTTGCAGTATTGTAATAAGAAAAACAGAGAAACTAGACAGTTGTTGCAGTAATGTAATAAGAGAAACAGAGAAACTTGACAGTTATTGAAGTATTGTATTAAGAAAAACAGAGAAACTAGACAGTTGTTGCAGTATTGTAATAAGAAAAACTGAGAAACTAGACAGTTGTTGCAGTATTGTAATAAGAAAAACAGAGAAACTAGACAGTTTATAAGTATTGTATTAAGAAAAAAAGAGAAACTAGACAGTTGTTGCAGTATTGTAATAAGAAAAACAGAGAAACTAGACAGTTATTGAAGTATTGTATTAAGAGAAACAGAGAAACTAGACAGTTGTTGTAGTATTGTAATGAGAAAAACAGAGAAACTAGACAGTTATTGAAGTATTGTATTAAGAGAAACAGAGAAACTAGACAGTTGTTGCAGTATTGTAATAAGAGAAACTAGACAGTTATTGAAGTATTGTAAAAAGAGAAACATAGAAACTAGACTGTTTTTGAAGTATTGTAAAAAGAGAAACAGAGAAACTACGCAGCTATTGAAGGACTGTATTAAGAGAAACAGAGAATAGACCGTTATTAAAGTATTGTAAAAGAAAAACAGAGAAAATAGACAGTTATTGAAATATTGTAATAAGAAAAACAGAGAAACTAGACAGTTATTGAAGTATTGTAATAAGAGAAACAGAGAAACTAGACAGTTATTGAAGTATTGTAAAAAGAGAAACAGAGAAACTAGACAGTTGTTGCAGTATTGTAATAAGAGAAACTAGACAGTTATTGAAGTATTGTAAAAAAGAAACAGAGATACTAGACAGTTATTGAAGTATTGTAAAAAGAGAAACAGAGAAATACAAGTTATTGAAGTATTGTAATAAGAGAAACAGAGAAACTAGGAAGTTATTGAAGTATTGTAAAAAGAGAAACAGAGAAACTAGGAAGTTATTGAAGTATTGTAATAAGAGAAACAGAGAAACTAGGAAGTTATTAAAGTATTGTAATAGAAACTAGGAAGTTATTGAAGTATTGTAATAAGAGAGAAACAGAGAAACTAGTTATTGAAGTATTGTATTGATTGAAGTATTGTAATAAGAGAAACAGAGAAACTAGGAAGTTATTGAAGTATTGTAATAAGAGAGAAACACTAATAAGAGAAACACTTCAGTAATAAAGAAAAGACGATGTCATATGCTTGGACATGTGATGTGAAGAGATAATAACCGAATAGCAAAGCAAGCCCTCATATGGGAAACAACAGGTAAGAAGAAAAGAGGAAGACCCAGAGAGACACTAAGAAGAACATTGATGACAGAGGCAAGAGCAGCAGGATTCGGCTCCCTCAATGAGATAGAGCTGCTTGCTCAGAACAGAGACAAATGGCGAGATTTGATGAAATATCTTTACAAGAATTGAAAACTGCTAGAACAAAAATTCTGATAAGAGAAGGAGTATCTAGGTCTACGCCCTATAGGCCGGCTACGGCTCGAATGGTCAATAGATAGATAGATAGAATAAGAGATACAGAGGAGCTAGACAGTTATTGAAGTATTGTTATAAAAGATACAGAGAAACTGGACAGTTATTGAAGAATTGTAATAAGGGAAACAGAGAAACTAGGAAGTTATTAAAGTATTGTAATAAGAGAAACAGAGAAACTAGGAAGTTATTAAAGTATTGTAATAAGAGAAACAGAGAAACTATGAAGTTATTAAAGTATTGTAATAAGAGAAACAGAGAAACTAGACAGTTATTGAAGTATTGTAATAAGAGAAACTGAGAAACTAGGAAGTTATTAAAGTATTGTAATAAGAGAAACAGAGAAACTAGGAAGTTATTAAAGTATTGTAATAAGAGCAACAGAGAAACTAGACAGTTATTGAAGTATTGTAATAAGAGAAACAGAGAAACTAGACAGTTATTGAAGTATTGTAATAAGAGAAACAGAGAAACTAGGAAGTTTTTAAAGTATTGTAATAAGAGAAACAAAGAAACTTAGAAGTTATCGAAGTATTGTAATAAGAGAAACAGAGAAAATAGAAAGGTATTAAAGCATTGTAATAAGAGAAAAGGATAAACTAGGAAGTTATTGAAGTACTGTAATAAGGGAAAAGGAGAAACGGGGCAGTTATTAAAGTATTGTAATAAGAGAAAAAGAAAAACTAGGCTGATATTGAAGTATTGTAATAAGAGAAACGGAGAAACTACGCAGTTATTGAGGTAATGTAATAAGAGAAAATAGACAGTTATTGAAATATTGTAATAAGAAAAACAGAGAAACTAGACAGTTATTGAAGTATTGTATTAAGAGAAACAGAGAAACTAGACAGTTATTGAAGTATTGTAAAAAGAGAAACAGAGAAACTAGACAGTTGTTGCAGCATTGTAATAAGAGAAACTAGACAGTTATTGAAGTATTGTAAAAAGAGAAACAGAGATACTAGACAGTTATTGAAGTATTGAAAAAAGAGAAACAGAGAAACTACGCAGTTATTGAAGTATTGTAAGAAGAGAAACAGAGAAACTACGCAGTTAATGAAAGACTGTATTAAGAGAAACAGAGAATAGACCGTTATTAAAGTATTGTAACAAAAGAAACAGAGAAACTAGACAGTTGTTGCAGTATTGTAATAAGAGAAACTAGACAGTTATTGAAGTATTGTAAAAAGAGAAACAGAGAAACTAGACAGTTATTGAAGTATTGTAAAAAGAGAAACAGAGAAACTACGCAGTTATTGAAGGACTGTATTAAGAGAAACAGAGAATAGACCGTTATTAAAGTATTGTAACAAGAGAAACAGAGAAACTAGACAGTTGTTGCAGTATTGTAATAAGAGAAACTAGACAGTTATTGAAAAATTGTAATAAGAGAAACGCAGAAACTAGACAGTTATTGAAGTATTGTATTAAGAGAAACATAGAAAATAGACAGTTATCGAAGTATTGTAATAAAAGAAACAGAGAAACTAGACAGTTGTTGCAGTATTGTAATAAGAGAAACTAGACAGTTATTGAAGTATTGTAAAAAGAGAAACAGACAAACTAGACAGTTATTGAAGTATTGTAAAAAGAGAAACAGAGAAACTACGCAGTTATTGAAGGACTGTATTAAGAGAAACAGAGAATAGACCGTTATTAAAGTATTGTAACAAGAGAAACAGAGAAACTAGACAGTTGTTGCAGTATTGTAATAAGAGAAACTAGACAGTTATTGAAAAATTATAATAAGAGAAACGCAGAAACTAGACAGTTATTGAAGTATTGTATTAAGAGAAACATAAAAACTAGACAGTTATCGAAGTATTGTAATAAAAGAAAAAGAGAAACTAGACAGTTGTTGCAGTATTGTAATAAGAAAAACAGAGAAACTAGACAGTTATTGAAGTATTGTATTAAGAGAAACAGAGAAACTAGGAAGTTATTGAAGTATTGTAATAAGAGAAACAGAGAAACTAGACAGTTATTGAAGTATTGTAATAAGAGAAACACTTCAGTAATAAAGAAAAGACGATGTCATATGTTGGACATGTGATGTGAAGAGATAATAACCGAATAGCAAAGCAAGCCCTCATATGGGAAACAACAGGTAAGAAGAAAAGAGGAAGACCCAGAGAGACACTAAGAAGAACATTGATGACAGAGGCAAGAGCAGAAGGATTCGGCTCCCTCAATGAGATAGAGCTGCTTGCTCAGAACAGAGACAAATGGCGAGATTTGATGAAATATCTTTACAAGAATTGAAAACTGCTAGAACAAAAATTCTGATAAGAGAAGGAGTATATAGGTCTACGCCCTATGGGCCGGCTACGGCTCGAAAGGTCAATAGATAGATAGATAGAATAAGAGATACAGAGGAGCTAGACAGTTATTGAAGTATTGTAATAAGGGAAACAGAGAAACTAGGAAGTTATTAAAGTATTGTAATAAGAGAAACAGAGAAACTAGGAAGTTATTAAAGTATTGTAATAAGAGAAACAGAGAAACTAGATAGTTATTGAAGTATTGTAATAAGAGAAACAGAGAAACTAGACAGTTATTGAAGTATTGTAATAAGAGAAACAGAGAAACTAGGAAGTTTTTAAAGTATTGTAATAAGAGAAACAAAGAAACTTAGAAGTTATCGAAGTATTGTAATAAGAGAAACAGAGAAAATATAAAGGTATTAAAGCATTGTAATAAGAGAAAAGGATAAACTAGGAAGTTATTGAAGTACTGTAATAAGGGAAAAGGAGAAACTGGGCAGTTATTAAAGTATTGTAATAAGAGAAACAGAGAAACTAGGCTGATATTGAAGTATTGTAATAAGAGAAACGGAGAAACTACGCAGTTATTGAGGTAATGTAATAAGAGAAAATAGACAGTTATTGAAATATTGTAAAAAGTGAAACAGAGATACTAGACAGTTATTGAAGTATTGTAAAAAGAGAAACAGAGAAACTACGCAGTTATTGAAGTATTGTAAGAAGAGAAACAGAGAAACTACGCAGTTATTGAAAGACTGTATTAAGAGAAACAGAGAATAGACCGTTATTAAAGTATTGTAACAAAAGAAACAGAGAAACTAGACAGTTGTTGCAGTATTGTAATAAGAGAAACTAGACAGTTATTGAAGAATTGTAAAAAGAGAAACATAGAAACTAGACAGTTATTGAAGTATTGTAAAAAGAGAAACAGAGAAACTACGCAGTTATTGAAGGACTGTATTAAGAGAAACAGAGAATAGACCGTTATTAAAGTATTGTAACAAGAGAAACAGAGAAACTAGACAGTTGTTGAAGTATTGTAATAAGAGAAACTAGACAGTTATTGAAAAATTGTAATAAGAGAAACAGAGAAAATAGAAAGGTATTAAAGTATTGTAATAAGAGAAAAGGATTAACTAGGAAGTTATTGAAGTACTGTAATAAGGGAAAAGGAGAAACTGGGCAGTTATTAAAGTATTGTAATAAGAGAAACAGAAAAACTAGGCTGATATTGAAATATTGTAATAAGAGAAACGGAGAAACTTCGCAGTTATTGAGGTAATGTAATAAGAGAAAATAGACAGTTATTGAAATATTGTAATAAGAAAAACAGAGAAACTAGACAGTTATTGAAGTATTGTATTAAGAGAAACAGAGAAACTAGACAGTTATTGAAGTATTGTAAAAAGAGAAACAGAGAAACTAGACAGTTGTTGCAGTATTGTAAAAAGAGAAACTAGACAGTTATTGAAGTATTGTATAAAGAGAAACAGAGATACTAGACAGTTATTGAAGTATTGTAAAAAGAGAAACAGAGAAACTACGCAGTTATTGAAGTATTGTAAGAAGAGAAACAGAGAAACTACGCAGTTATTGAAAGACTGTATTAAGAGAAACAGAGAATAGACCGTTATTAAAGTATTGTAACAAAAGAAACAGAGAAACTAGACAGTTGTTGCATTATTGTAATAAGAGAAACTAGACAGTTATTGAAGTATTGTAAAAAGAGAAACAGAGAAACTAGACAGTTATTGAAGTATTGTAAAAAGAGAAACAGAGAAACTACGCAGTTAATGAAGGACTGTATTAAGAGAAACAGAGAATAGACCGTTATTAAAGTATTGTAACAAGAGAAACAGAGAAACTAGACAGTTGTTGCAGTATTGTAATAAGAGAAACTAGACAGTTATTGAAAAATTGTAATAAGAGAAACGCAGAAACTAGACAGTTATTGAAGTATTGTATTAAGAGAAACATAGAAACTAGACAGTTATCGAAGTATTGTATTAAGAGAAACAGAGAAACTAGACAGTTGTTGCAGTATTGTAATAAGAAAAACAGAGAAACAAGACAGTTATTGAAGTATTGTAATAAGAGAAACAGAGAAACTAGACAGTTATTGAAGTATTGTAATAAGAGAAACAGAGAAACTAGGAAGTTTTTAAAGTATTGTAATAAGAGAAACAAAGAAACTTAGAAGTTATCGAAGTATTGTAATAAGAGAAACAGAGAAAATAGAAAGGTATTAAAGCATTGTAATAAGAGAAAAGGATAAACTAGGAAGTTATTGAAGTACTGTAATAAGGGAAAAGGAGAAACTGGGCAGTTATTAAAGTATTGTAATAAGAGAAACAGAGAAACTAGGCTGATATTGAAGTATTGTAATAAGAGAAACGGAGAAACTACGCAGTTATTGAGGTAATGTAATAAGAGAAAATAGACAGTTATTGAAATATTGTAAAAAGTGAAACAGAGATACTAGACAGTTATTGAAGTATTGTAAAAAGAGAAACAGAGAAACTACGCAGTTATTGAAGTATTGTAAGAAGAGAAACAGAGAAACTACGCAGTTATTGAAAGACTGTATTAAGAGAAACAGAGAATAGACCGTTATTAAAGTATTGTAACAAAAGAAACAGAGAAACTAGACAGTTGTTGCAGTATTGTAATAAGAGAAACTAGACAGTTATTGAAGGACTGTAAAAAGAGAAACATAGAAACTAGACAGTTATTGAAGTATTGTAAAAAGAGAAACAGAGAAACTACGCAGTTATTGAAGGACTGTATAAGAGAAACAGAGAATAGACCGTTATTAAAGTATTGTAACAAGAGAAACAGAGAAACTAGACAGTTGTTGAAGTATTGTAATAAGAGAAACTAGACAGTTATTGAAAAATTGTAATAAGAGAAACAGAGAAAATAGAAAGGTATTAAAGTATTGTAATAAGAGAAAAGGATTAACTAGGAAGTTATTGAAGTACTGTAATAAGGGAAAAGGAGAAACTGGGCAGTTATTAAAGTATTGTAATAAGAGAAACAGAAAAACTAGGCTGATATTGAAGTATTGTAATAAGAGAAACGGAGAAACTACGCAGTTATTGAGGTAATGTAATAAGAGAAAATAGACAGTTATTGAAATATTGTAATAAGAAAAACAGAGAAACTAGACAGTTATTGAAGTATTGTATTAAGAGAAACAGAGAAACTAGACAGTTATTGAAGTATTGTAAAAAGAGAAACAGAGAAACTAGACAGTTGTTGCAGTATTGTAAAAAGAGAAACTAGACAGTTATTGAAGTATTGTAAAAAGAGAAACAGAGATACTAGACAGTTATTGAAGTATTGTAAAAAGAGAAACAGAGAAACTACGCAGTTATTGAAGTATTGTAAGAAGAGAAACAGAGAAACTACGCAGTTATTGAAAGACTGTATTAAGAGAAACAGAGAATAGACCGTTATTAAAGTATTGTAACAAAAGAAACAGAGAAACTAGACAGTTGTTGCATTATTGTAATAAGAGAAACTAGACAGTTATTGAAGTATTGTAAAAAGAGAAACAGAGAAACTAGACAGTTATTGAAGTATTGTAAAAAGAGAAACAGAGAAACTACGCAGTTAATGAAGGACTGTATTAAGAGAAACAGAGAATAGACCGTTATTAAAGTATTGTAACAAGAGAAACAGAGAAACTAGACAGTTGTTGCAGTATTGTAATAAGAGAAACTAGACAGTTATTGAAAAATTGTAATAAGAGAAACGCAGAAACTAGACAGTTATTGAAGTATTGTATTAAGAGAAACATAGAAACTAGACAGTTATCGAAGTATTGTATTAAGAGAAACAGAGAAACTAGACAGTTGTTGCAGTATTGTAATAAGAAAAACAGAGAAACTAGACAGTTATTGAAGTATTGTATTAAGAAAAAGAGAGAAACTAGACAGTTATTGAAGTATTGCATTAAGAGAAACAGAGAAACTAGACAGTTGTTGCAGTATTGTAATAAGAAAAACAGATAAACTAGACAGTTGTTGCAGTATTGTAATAAGAAAAAACAGAGAAACTAGACAGTTATTGAAGTATTGTATTAAGAAAAACAGAGAAACTAGACAGTTGTTGCAGTATTGTTATAAGAAAAACAGAGAAACTAGACAGTTGTTGCAGTATTGTAATAAGAAAAACAGAGAAACTAGACAGTTGTTGCAGTAATGTAATAAGAGAAACAGAGAAACTTGACAGTTATTGAAGTATTGTATTAAGAAAAACAGAGAAACTAGACAGTTGTTGCAGTATTGTAATAAGAAAAACTGAGAAACTAGACAGTTGTTGCAGTATTGTAATAAGAAAAACAGAGAAACTAGACAGTTTATAAGTATTGTATTAAGAAAAAAAGAGAAACTAGACAGTTGTTGCAGTATTGTAATAAGAAAAACAGAGAAACTAGACAGTTATTGAAGTATTGTATTAAGAGAAACAGAGAAACTAGACAGTTGTTGTAGTATTGTAATGAGAAAAACAGAGAAACTAGACAGTTATTGAAGTATTGTATTAAGAGAAACAGAGAAACTAGACAGTTGTTGCAGTATTGTAATAAGAGAAACTAGACAGTTATTGAAGTATTGTAAAAAGAGAAACATAGAAACTAGACTGTTTTTGAAGTATTGTAAAAAGAGAAACAGAGAAACTACGCAGTTATTGAAGGACTGTATTAAGAGAAACAGAGAATAGACCGTTATTAAAGTATTGCACAAAGAAAAACAGAGAAAATAGACAGTTATTGAAATATTGTAATAAGAAAAACAGAGAAACTAGACAGTTATTGAAGTATTGTAATAAGAGAAACAGAGAAACTAGACAGTTATTGAAGTATTGTAAAAAGAGAAACAGAGAAACTAGACAGTTGTTGCAGTATTGTAATAAGAGAAACTAGACAGTTATTGAAGTATTGTAAAAAGAGAAACAGAGATACTAGACAGTTATTGAAGTATTGTAAAAAGAGAAACAGAGAAACTAGGAAGTTATTGAAGTATTGTAATAAGAGAAACAGAGAAACTAGCAAGTTATTGAAGTATTGTAATAAGAGAAACAGAGAAACTAGGAAGTTATTGAAATATTGTAATAAGAGAAACAGAGAAACTAGACAGTTATTGAAGTATTGTAATAAGAGAAACACTTCAGTAATAAAGAAAAGACGATGTCATATGTTGGACATGTGATGTGAAGAGATAATAACCGAATAGCAAAGCAAGCCCTCATATGGGAAACAACAGGTAAGAAGAAAAGAGGAAGACCCAGAGAGACACTAAGAAGAACATTGATGACAGAGGCAAGAGCAGCAGGATTCGGCTCCCTCAATGAGATAGAGCTGCTTGCTCAGAACAGAGACAAATGGCGAGATTTGATGAAATATCTTTACAAGAATTGAAAACTGCTAGAACAAAAATTCTGATAAGAGAAGGAGTATATAGGTCTACGCCCTATGGGCCGGCTACGGCTCGAAAGGTCAATAGATAGATAGATAGAATAAGAGATACAGAGGAGCTAGACAGTTATTGAAGTATTGTTATAAAAGATACAGAGAAACTGGACAGTTATTGAAGAATTGTAATAAGGGAAACAGAGAAACTAGGAAGTTATTAAAGTATTGTAATAAGAGAAACAGAGAAACTAGGAAGTTATTAAAGTATTGTAATAAGAGAAACAGAGAAACTATGAAGTTATTAAAGTATTGTAATAAGAGAAACAGAGAAACTAGACAGTTATTGAAGTATTGTAATAAGAGAAACTGAGAAACTAGGAAGTTATTAAAGTATTGTAATAAGAGAAACAGAGAAACTAGGAAGTTATTAAAGTATTGTAATAAGAGCAACAGAGAAACTAGACAGTTATTGAAGTATTGTAATAAGAGAAACAGAGAAACTAGACAGTTATTGAAGTATTGTAATAAGAGAAACAGAGAAACTAGGAAGTTTTAAAGTATTGTAATAAGAGAAACAAAGAAACTTAGAAGTTATCGAAGTATTGTAATAAGAGAAACAGAGAAAATAGAAAGGTATTAAAGCATTGTAATAAGAGAAAAGGATAAACTAGGAAGTTATTGAAGTACTGTAATAAGGGAAAAGGAGAAACGGGGCAGTTATTAAAGTATTGTAATAAGAGAAAAAGAAAAACTAGGCTGATATTGAAGTATTGTAATAAGAGAAACGGAGAAACTACGCAGTTATTGAGGTAATGTAATAAGAGAAAATAGACAGTTATTGAAATATTGTAATAAGAAAAACAGAGAAACTAGACAGTTATTGAAGTATTGTATTAAGAGAAACAGAGAAACTAGACAGTTATTGAAGTATTGTAAAAAGAGAAACAGAGAAACTAGACAGTTGTTGCAGCATTGTAATAAGAGAAACTAGACAGTTATTGAAGTATTGTAAAAAGAGAAACAGAGATACTAGACAGTTATTGAAGTATTGAAAAAAGAGAAACAGAGAAACTACGCAGTTATTGAAGTATTGTAAGAAGAGAAACAGAGAAACTACGCAGTTAATGAAAGACTGTATTAAGATAAACAGAGAATAGACCGTTATTAAAGTATTGTAACAAAAGAAACAGAGAAACTAGACAGTTGTTGCAGTATTGTAATAAGAGAAACTAGACAGTTATTGAAGTATTGTAAAAAGAGAAACAGAGAAACTAGACAGTTATTGAAGTATTGTAAAAAGAGAAACAGAGAAACTACGCAGTTATGGAAGGACTGTATTAAGAGAAACAGAGAATAGACCGTTATTAAAGTATTGTAACAAGAGAAACAGAGAAACTAGACAGTTGTTGCAGTATTGTAATAAGAGAAACTAGACAGTTATTGAAAAATTGTAATAAGAGAAACGCAGAAACTAGACTGTTATTGAAGTATCGTATTAAGAGAAACATAGAAACTAGACAGTTATCGAAGTATTGTAATAAAAGAAACAGAGAAACTAGACAGTTGTTGCAGTATTGTAATAAGAAAAACAGAGAAACTAGACAGTTATTGAAGTATTGTATTAAGAGAAACAGAGAAACTAGACAGTTGTTGCAGTATTGTAATAAGAAAAACAGAGAAACTAGACAGTTGTTGCAGTATTGTAATAAGAAAAACAGAAACTAGACAGTTGTTGCAGTAATGTAATAAGAGAAACAGAGAAACTTGACAGTTATTGAAGTATTGTATTAAGAAAAACAGAGAAACTAGACAGTTGTTGCAGTATTGTAATAAGAAAAACTGAGAAACTAGACAGTTGTTGCAGTATTGTAATAAGAAAAACAGAGAAACTAGACAGTTTATAAGTATTGTATTAAGAAAAAAGAGAAACTAGACAGTTGTTGCAGTATTGTAATAAGAAAAACAGAGAAACTAGACAGTTATTGAAGTATTGTATTAAGAGAAACAGAGAAACTAGACAGTTGTTGTAGTATTGTAATGAAAAAACAGAGAAACTAGACAGTTATTGAAGTATTGTATTAAGAGAAACAGAGAAACTAGACAGTTGTTGCAGTATTGTAATAAGAGAAACTAGACAGTTATTGAAGTATTGTAAAAAGAGAAACATAGAAACTAGACTGTTTTTGAAGTATTGTAAAAAGAGAAACAGAGAAACTACGCAGCTATTGAAGGACTGTATTAAGAGAAACAGAGAATAGACCGTTATTAAAGTATTGTAAAAAGAAAAACAGAGAAAATAGACAGTTATTGAAATATTGTAATAAGAAAAAAGAAAAACTAGACAGTTATTGAAGTATTGTAATAAGAGAAACAGAGAAACTAGACAGTTATTGAAGTATTGTAAAAAGAGAAACAGAGAAACTAGACAGTTGTTGCAGTATTGTAATAAGAGAAACTAGACAGTTATTGAAGTATTGTAAAAAGAGAAACAGAGATACTAGACAGTTATTGAAGTATTGTAAAAAGAGAAACAGAGAAACTAGGAAGTTATTGAAGTATTGTAATAAGAGAAACAGAGAAACTAGCAAGTTATTGAAGTATTGTAATAAGAGAAACAGAGAAACTAGGAAGTTATTGAAATATTGTAATAAGAGAAACAGAGAAACTAGACAGTTATTGAAGTATTGTAATAAGAGAAACACTTCAGTAATAAAGAAAAGACGATGTCATATGTTGGACATGTGATGTGAAGAGATAATAACCGAATAGCAAAGCAAGCCCTCATATGGGAAACAACAGGTAAGAAGAAAAGAGGAAGACCCAGAGAGACACTAAGAAGAACATTGATGACAGAGGCAAGAGCAGCAGGATTCGGCTCCCTCAATGAGATAGAGCTGCTTGCTCAGAACAGAGACAAATGGCGAGATTTGATGAAATATCTTTACAAGAATTGAAAACTGCTAGAACAAAAATTCTGATAAGAGAAGGAGTATATAGGTCTACGCCCTATGGGCCGGCTACGGCTCGAAAGGTCAATAGATAGATAGATAGAATAAGAGATACAGAGGAACTAGACAGTTATTGAAGTATTGTTATAAAAGATACAGAGAAACTGGACAGTTATTGAAGAATTGTAATAAGGGAAACAGAGAAACTAGGAAGTTATTAAAGTATTGTAATAAGAGAAACAGAGAAACTAGGAAGTTATTAAAGTATTGTAATAAGAGAAACAGAGAAACTATGAAGTTATTAAAGTATTGTAATAAGAGAAACAGAGAAACTAGACAGTTATTGAAGTATTGTAATAAGAGAAACTGAGAAACTAGGAAGTTATTAAAGTATTGTAATAAGAGAAACAGAGAAACTAGGAAGTTATTAAAGTATTGTAATAAGAGAAACAGAGAAACTAGACAGTTATTGAAGTATTGTAATAAGAGAAACAGAGAAACTAGACAGTTATTGAAGTATTGTAATAAGAGAAACAGAGAAACTAGGAAGTTTTTAAAGTATTGTAATAAGAGAAACAAAGAAACTTAGAAGTTATCGAAGTATTGTAATAAGAGAAACAGAGAAAATAGAAAGGTATTAAAGCATTGTAATAAGAGAAAAGGATAAACTAGGAAGTTATTGAAGTACTGTAATAAGGAAAAGGAGAAACGGGGCAGTTATTAAAGTATTGTAATAAGAGAAACAGAAAAACTAGGCTGATATTGAAGTATTGTAATAAGAGAAACGGAGAAACTACGCAGTTATTGAGGTAATGTAATAAGAGAAAATAGACAGTTTTTGAAATATTGTAATAAGAAAAACAGAGAAACTAGACAGTTATTGAAGTATTGTATTAAGAGAAACAGAGAAACTAGACAGTTATTGAAGTATTGTAAAAAGAGAAACAGAGAAACTAGACAGTTGTTGCAGCATTGTAATAAGAGAAACTAGACAGTTATTGAAGTATTGTAAAAAGAGAAACAGAGATACTAGACAGTTATTGAAGTATTGAAAAAAGAGAAACAGAGAAACTACGCAGTTATTGAAGTATTGTAAGAAGAGAAACAGAGAAACTACGCAGTTAATGAAAGACTGTATTAAGAGAAACAGAGAATAGACCGTTATTAAAGTATTGTAACAAAAGAAACAGAGAAACTAGACAGTTGTTGCAGTATTGTAATAAGAGAAACTAGACAGTTATTGAAGTATTGTAAAAGAGAAACAGAGAAACTAGACAGTTATTGAAGTATTGTAAAAAGAGAAACAGAGAAACTACGCAGTTATTGAAGGACTGTATTAAGAGAAACAGAGAATAGACCGTTATTAAAGTATTGTAACAAGAGAAACAGAGAAACTAGACAGTTGTTGCAGTATTGTAATAAGAGAAACTAGACAGTTATTGAAAAATTGTAATAAGAGAAACGCAGAAACTAGACAGTTATTGAAGTATTGTATTAAGAGAAACATAGAAAATAGACAGTTATCGAAGTATTGTAATAAAAGAAACAGAGAAACTAGACAGTTGTTGCAGTATTGTAATAAGAGAAACTAGACAGTTATTGAAGTATTGTAAAAAGAGAAACAGAGAAACTAGACAGTTATTGAAGTATTGTAAAAGAGAAACAGAGAAACTACGCAGTTATTAAGAGAAACTAGACAGTTATTAAAGTATTGTAAAAGAGAAACAGAGAAACTAGACCAGTATTATTAGACAGTTATTGAAGTATTGTAATAAGAGAAACAGAGAAACTAGACAGTATTGAACTAGACAGTTATTGAAGTATTGAAACTAGACATTAAGAGAAACAGAGAAACTAGACAGTTATTGAAGTATTGTATTAAGAGAAACAGAGAAACTAGTTATTGAAGTATTGTAATAAGAGAAACAGAGAAACTAGACAGTTATTGAAGTATTGTAATAAGAGAAACACTTCAGTAATAAAGAAAAGACGATGTCATATGTTGGACATGTGATGTGAAGAGATAATAACCGAATAGCAAAGCAAGCCCTCATATGGGAAACAACAGGTAAGAAGAAAAGAGGAAGACCCAGAGAGACACTAAGAAGAACATTGATGACAGAGGCAAGAGCAGCAGGATTCGGCTCCCTCAATGAGATAGAGCTGCTTGCTCAGAACAGAGACAAATGGCGAGATTTGATGAAATATCTTTACAAGAATTGAAAACTGCTAGAACAAAAATTCTGATAAGAGAAGGAGTATATAGGTCTACGCCCTATGGGCCGGCTACGGCTCGAAAGGTCAATAGATAGATAGATAGAATAAGAGATACAGAGGAGCTAGACAGTTATTGAAGTATTGTTATAAAAGAAACAGAGAAACTAGACAGTTATTGAAGTATTGTAATAAGGAAACAGAGAAACTAGGAAGTTATTACAGTATTGTAATAAGAGAAACAGAGAAACTAGGAAGTTATTAAAGTATTGTAATAAGAGAAACAGAGAAACTAGATAGTTATTGAAGTATTGTAATAAGAGAAACAGAGAAACTAGACAGTTATTGAAGTATTGTAATAAGAGAAACAGAGAAACTAGGAAGTTTTTAAAGTATTGTAATAAGAGAAACAAAGAAACTTAGAAGTTATCGAAGTATTGTAATAAGAGAAACAGAGAAAATAGAAAGGTATTAAGCATTGTAATAAGAGAAAAGGATAAACTAGAAGTTATTGAAGTACTGTAATAAGGAAAAGGAGAAACTGGGCAGTTATTAAAGTATTGTAATAAGAGAAACAGAGAAACTAGGCTGATATTGAAGTATTGTAATAAGAGAAACAGAGAAACTACGCAGTTATTGAGGTAATGTAATAAGAGAAAATAGACAGTTATTGAAATATTGTAATAAGAAAAACAGAGAAACTAGACAGTTATTGAAGTATTGTAAAAAGAGAAACAGAGAAACTAGACAGTTGTTGCAGTATTGTAATAAGAGAAACTAGACAGTTATTGAAGTATTGTAAAAAGAGAAACAGAGATACTAGACAGTTATTGAAGTATTGTAAAAAGAGAAACAGAGAAACTACGCAGTTATTGAAGTATTGTAAGAAGAGAAACAGAGAAACTACGCAGTTATTGAAAGACTGTATTAAGAGAAACAGAGAATAGACCGTTATAAAAGTATTGTAACAAAAGAAACAGAGAAACTAGACAGTTGTTGCAGTATTGTAATAAGAGAAACTAGACAGTTATTGAAGATTGTAAAAAGAGAAACAGAGAAACTAGACAGTTATTGAAGTATTGTAAAAAGAGAAACAGGGAAACTACGCAGTTATTGAAGGACTGTATTAAGAGAAACAGAGAATAGACCGTTATTAAAGTATTGTAACAAGAGAAACAGAGAAACTAGACAGTTGTTGCAGTATTGTAATAAGAGAAACTAGACAGTTATTGAAAATTGTAATAAGAGAAACGCAGAAACTAGACAGTTATTGAAGTATTGTATTAAGAGAAACAGAGAAACTAGACAGTTATCGAAGTATTGTAATAAAAGAAACAGAGAAACTAGACAGTTATTGAAGTATTGTAATAAGAGAAACTAGACAGTTATTGAAGTATTGTAAAAAGAGAAACAGAGAAACTAGACAGTTATTGAAGTATTGTAAAAGAGAAACAGAGAAACTACGCAGTTATTGAAGGACTGTATTAAGAGAAACAGAGAAATAGACCGTTATTAGAGTATTGTAACAAAAGAAACAGAGAAACTAGACAGTTGTTGCAGTATTGTAATAAGAGAAACTAGACAGTTATTGAAAAATTGTAATAAGAGAAACGCAGAAACTAGACAGTTATTGAAGTATTGTATTAAGAGAAACATAGAAACTAGACAGTTATCGAAGTATTGTAATAAAAGAAACAGAGAAACTAGACAGTTGTTGCAGTATTGTAATAAGAAAAACAGAGAAACTAGACAGTTATTGAAGTATTGTATTAAGAGAAACAGAGAAACTAGACAGTTGTTGCAGTATTGTAATAAGAAAAACAGAGAAACTAGACAGTTATTGAAGTATATTATTAAGAAAAACAGAGAAACTAGACAGTTATTGAAGTATTGTATTAAGAGAAACAGAGAAACTAGACAGTTGTTTCAGTATTGTAATAAGAAAAACAGATAAACTAGAAAGTTGTTGCAGTATTGTATTAAGAAAAACAGAGAAACTAGACAGTTATTGAAGTATTGTATTAAGAAAAACAGAGAAACTAGACAGTTGTTGCAGTATTGTATAAGAAAAACAGAGAAACTAGACAGTTGTTGCAGTATTGTAATAAGAAAAACAGAGAAACTAGACAGTTGTTGCAGTAATGTAATATGAGAAACAGAGAAACTTGACAGTTATTGAAGTATTGTATTAAGAAAAACAGAGAAACTAGACAGTTGTTGCAGTATTGTAATAAGAAAAACTGAGAAACGAGACAGTTGTTGCAGTATTGTAATAAGAAAAACAGAGAAACTAGACAGTTTATAAGTATTGTATAAAAAAAACAGAGAAACTAGACAGTTGTTGCAGTATTGTAATAAGAAAAACAGAGAAACTAGAAAGTTGTTGCAGTATTGTAATAAGAAAACAGAGAAACTAGAAAGTTGTTGCAGTATTGTATTAAGAAAAACAGAGAAACTAGAAAGTTGTTGCAGTATTGTATTAAGAAAAACAGAGAAACTAGAAGTTGTTGCAGTATTGTAATAAGAAAAACAGAGAAACTAGACAGTTGTTGCAGTATTGTATTAAGAAAAACAGAGAAACTAGACAGTTGTTGCAGTATTGTAATAAGAAAAACAGAGAAACTAGACAGTTGTTGCAGTATTGTAATAAGAAAAACAGAGAAACTAGACAGTTATTGAAGTATTGTATTAAGAGAAACATAGAAACTAGACAGTTGTTGTAGTATTGTAATAAGAAAAACAGAGAAACTAGACAGTTGTTGCAGTATTGTAATAAGATAAACTAGACAGTTATTGAAGTATTGTAAAAAGAGAAACAGAGAAACTAGACAGTTTTTGAATTATTGTAAAAAGAGAAACAGAAAAACTACGCAGTTATTGAAGTACTGTATTAAGAGAAACAGAGAATAGACAGTTATTAAAGTATTGTAAAAGAAAAACAGAGAAACTAGACAGTTATTGAAGTATTGTAAAAGAGAAACAGAGAAACTAGACAGTTATTGAATTATTGTATTAAGAAAAACAGAGAAACTAGACAGTTATTGAAGTATTGTATTAAACGAAACAGAGAAACTAGACAGTTGTTTCAGTATTGTAAAAAGAAAAACAGATAAACTAGACAGTTGTTGCAGTATTGTATTAAGAAAAACAGAGAAACTAGACAGTTATTGAAGTATTGTATTAAGAAAAACAGAGAAACTAGACAGTTGTTGCAGTATTGTTATAAGAAAAACAGAGAAACTAGACAGTTGTTGCAGTATTGTAATAAGAAAAACAGAGAAACTAGACAGTTGTTGCAGTATTGTAATAAGAGAAACAGAGAAACTAGACAGTTATTGAAGTATTGTATTAAGAAAAACAGAGAAACTAGACAGTTGTTGCAGTATTGTAATAAGAAAAACAGAGAAACTAGAAAGTTGTTGCAGTATTGTAATAAGAAATACAGAGAAACTAGACAGTTATTGAAGTATTGTATTAAGAGAAACAGAGAAACTAGACAGTTGTTGTAGTATTGTAATAAGAAAAACAGAGAAACTAGACAGTTATTGAAGTATTGTATTAAGAGAAACAGAGAAACTAGACAGTTGTTGCAGTATTGTAATAAGAGAAACTAGACAGTTATTGAAGTATTGTAAAAAGAGAAAACATAAACTAGACTGTTTTTGAAGTATTGTAAAAGAGAAACAGAGAAACTACGCAGTTATTGAAGGACTGTATTAAGAGAAACAGAGAATAGACCGTTATTAAAGTATTGTAAAAGGAAAAACAGAGAAACTAGACAGTTATTGAAGTATTGTAAAAAGAGAAACAGAGAAACTAGACAGTTGTTGCAGTATTGTAATAAGAGAAACTAGACATTTATTGAAGTATTGTAAAAAGAGAAACAGAGAAACTAGACAGTTATTGAATTATTGTATTAAGAAAAACAGAGAAACTAGACAGTTATTGAAGTATTGCATTAAACGAAACAGAGAAACTAGACAGTTATTGAAGTATTGTAATAAGAGAAACAGAGAAACTAGGAAGTTTTTAAAGCATTGTAATAAGAGAAACAAAGAAACTTAGAAGTTATCGAAGTATTGTAATAAGAGAAACAGAGAAAATAGAAAGGTATTAAAGCATTGTAATAAGAGAAAAGGATAAACTAGGAAGTTATTGAAGTACTGTAATAAGGGAAAAGGAGAAACTGGGCAGTTATTAAAGTATTGTAATAAGAGAAACAGAGAAACTAGGCTGATATTGAAGTATTGTAATAAGAGAAACGGAGAAACTACGCAGTTATTGAGGTAATGTAATAAGAGAAAATAGACAGTTATTGAAATATTGTAATAAGAAAAACAGAGAAACTAGACAGTTGTTGCAGTATTGTAATAAGAGAAACTAGACAGTTATTGAAGTATTGTAAAAAGAGAAACAGAGATACTAGACAGTTATTGAAGTATTGTAAAAAGAGAAACAGAGAAACTACGCAGTTATTGAAGTATTGTAAGAAGAGAAACAGAGAAACTACGCAGTTATTGAAAGACTGTATTAAGATAAACAGAGAATAGACCGTTATTAAAGTATTGTAACAAAAGAAACAGAGAAACTAGACAGTTGTTGCAGTATTGTAATAAGAGAAACTAGACAGTTATTGAAAAATTGTAAAAAGAGAAACAGAGAAACTAGACAGTTATTGAAGTATTGTAAAAAGAGAAACAGAGAAACTACGCAGTTATTGAAGGACTGTATTAAGAGAAACAGAGAATAGACCGTTATTAAAGTATTGTAACAAGAGAAACAGAGAAACTAGACAGTTGTTGCAGTATTGTAATAAGAGAAAACTAGACAGTTTTTGAAAAATTATAATAAGAGAAACGCAGAAACTAGACAGTTATTGAAGTATTGTATTAAGAGAAACATAGAAACTAGACAGTTATCGAAGTATTGTAATAAAAGAAACAGAGAAACTAGACAGTTGTTGCAGTATTGTAATAAGAAAAACAGAGAAACTAGACAGTTATTGAAGTATTGTATTAAGAGAAACAGAGAAACAAGACAGTTGTTGCAGCATTGTAATAAGAAAAACAGAGAAACTAGACAGTTGTTGCAGTATTGTAATAAGAAAAACTGAGAAACTAGACAGTTATTGAAGTATTGCATTAAGAGAAACAGAGAAACTAGACAGTTGTTTCAGTATTGTAATAAGAAAAACAGATAAACTAGACAGTTATTGAAGTATTGTATTAAGAAAAACAGAGAAACTAGACAGTTGTTGCAATATTGTTATAAGATAAACAGAGAAACTAGACAGTTGTTGCAGTATTGTAATAAGAAAAACAGAGAAACTAGACAGTTGTTGCAGTAATGTAATAAGAGAAACAGAGAAACTTGACAGTTATTGAAGTATTGTATTAAGAAAAACAGAGAAACTAGACAGTTGTTGCAGTATTGTAATAAGAAAAACTGAGAAACTAGACAGTTGTTGCAGTATTGTAATAAGAAAAACAGAGAAACTAGACAGTTTATAAGTATTGTATAAAGAAAAACAGAAAAACTAGACAGTTGTTGCAGTATTGTAATAAGAGAAACAGAGAAACTAGAAAGTTGTTGCAGTATTGTAATAAGAAAAACAGAGAAACTAGAAAGTTGTTGCAGTATTGTATTAAGAAAAACAGAGAAACTAGAAAGTTGTTGCAGTATTGTATTAAGAAAAACAGAGAAACTAGAAAGTTGTTGCAGTATTGTAATAAGAAAAACAGAGAAACTAGACAGTTGTTGCAGTATTGTATTAAGAAAAACAGAGAAACTAGACAGTTGTTGCAGTATTGTAATAAGAAAAACAGAGAAACTAGAAAGTTGTTGCAGTATTGTAATAAGAAATACAGAGAAACTAGACAGTTATTGAAGTATTGTATTAAGAGAAACAGAGAAACTAGACAGTTGTTGCAGTATTGTAATAAGAGAAACTATACAGTTATTGAAGTATTGTAAAAAGAGAAACATATAAACTAGACTGTTTTTGAAGTATTGTAAAAAGAGAAACAGAGAAACTACGCAGTTATTGAAGGACTGTATTAAGAGAAACAGAGAATAGACCGTTATTAAAGTATTGTAAAAGGAAAAACAGAGAAACTAGACAGTTATTGAAGTATTGTAAAAAGAGAAACAGAGAAACTAGACAGTTGTTGCAGTATTGTAATAAGAGAAACTAGACATTTATTGAAGTATTGTAAAAAGAGAAACAGAGAAACTAGACAGTTATTGAATTATTGTATTAAGAAAAACAGAGAAACTAGACAGTTATTGAAGTATTGCATTAAACGAAACAGAGAAACTAGACAGTTATTGAAGTATTGTAATAAGAGAAACAGAGAAACTAGGAAGTTTTTAAAGCATTGTAATAAGAGAAACAAAGAAACTTAGAAGTTATCGAAGTATTGTAATAAGAGAAACAGAGAAAATAGAAAGGTATTAAAGCATTGTAATAAGAGAAAAGGATAAACTAGGAAGTTATTGAAGTACTGTAATAAAGGAAAAGGAGAAACTGGGCAGTTATTAAAGTATTGTAATAAGAGAAACAGAGAAACTAGGCTGATATTGAAGTATTGTAATAAGAGAAACGGAGAAACTACGCAGTTATTGAGGTAATGTAATAAGAGAAAATAGACAGTTATTGAAATATTGTAATAAGAAAACAGAGAAACTAGACAGTTATTGAAGTATTGTATTAAAGAAACAGAGAAACTAGACAGTTATTGAAGTATTGTAAAAAGAGAAACAGAGAAACTAGACAGTTGTTGCAGTATTGTAATAAGAGAAACTAGACAGTTATTGAAGTATTGTAAAAAGAGAAACAGAGATACTAGACAGTTATTGAAGTATTGTAAAAAGAGAAACAGAGAAACTACGCAGTTATTGAAGTATTGTAAGAAGAGAAACAGAGAAACTACGCAGTTATTGAAAGACTGTATTAAGATAAACAGAGAATAGACCGTTATTAAAGTATTGTAACAAAAGAAACAGAGAAACTAGACAGTTGTTGCAGTATTGTAATAAGAGAAACTAGACAGTTATTGAAAAATTGTAAAAAGAGAAACAGAGAAACTAGACAGTTATTGAAGTATTGTAAAAAGAGAAACAGAGAAACTACGCAGTTATTGAAGGACTGTATTAAGAGAAACAGAGAATAGACCGTTATTAAAGTATTGTAACAAGAGAAACAGAGAAACTAGACAGTTGTTGCAGTATTGTAATAAGAGAAACTAGACAGTTTTTGAAAAATTATAATAAGAGAAATGCAGAAACTAGACAGTTATTGAAGTATTGTATTAAGAGAAACATAGAAACTAGACAGTTATCGAAGTATTGTAAAAAGAAACAGAGAAACTAGACAGTTGTTGCAGTATTGTAATAAGAAAAACAGAGAAACTAGACAGTTATTGAAGTATTGTATTAAGAGAAACAGAGAAACAAGACAGTTGTTGCAGCATTGTAATAAGAAAAACAGAGAAACTAGACAGTTATTGAAGTATTGTATTAAGAAAAACAGAGAAACTAGACAGTTATTGAAGTATTGCATTAAGAGAAACAGAGAAACTAGACAGTTGTTTCAGTATTGTAATAAGAAAAACAGATAAACTAGACAGTTATTGAAGTATTGTATTAAGAAAAACAGAGAAACTAGACAGTTGTTGCAGTATTGTTATAAGATAAACAGAGAAACTAGACAGTTGTTGCAGTATTGTAATAAGAAAAACAGAGAAACTAGACAGTTGTTGCAGTAATGTAATAAGAGAAACAGAGAAACTTGACAGTTATTGAAGTATTGTATTAAGAAAAACAGAGAAACTAGACAGTTGTTGCAGTATTGTAATAAGAAAAACTGAGAAACTAGACAGTTGTTGCAGTATTGTAATAAAGAAACAGAGAAACTAGACAGTTTATAAGTATTGTAAAAGAGAAACAGAGAAACTAGACAGTTGTTGCAGTATTGTAATAAGAGAAACTAGACAGTTATTGAAGTATTGTAAAAGAGAAACAGAGATACTAGACAGTTATTGAAGTATTGTAAAAAGAGAAACAGAGAAACTACGCAGTTATTGAAGTATTGTAAGAAGAGAAACAGAGAAACTACGCAGTTATTGAAAGACTGTATTAAGATAAACAGAGAACTAGACAGTTATTAAAGTATTGTATTAAAAGAAACAGAGAAACTAGACAGTTGTTGCAGTATTGTAATAAGAGAAACTAGACAGTTATTGAAAAATTGTAAAAAGAGAAACAGAGAAACTAGACAGTTATTGAAGTATTGTAAAAGAGAAACAGAGAAACTACGCAGTTATTGAAGGACTGTATTAAGAGAAACAGAGAATAGACCGTTATTAAAGTATTGTAACAAGAGAAACAGAGAAACTAGACAGTTGTTGCAGTATTGTAATAAGAGAAACTAGACAGTTTTTGAAAATTATAATAAGAGAAACAGAAACTAGACAGTTATTGAAGTATTGTATTAAGAGAAACATAGAAACTAGACAGTTATCGAAGTATTGTAATAAAAGAAACAGAGAAACTAGACAGTTGTTGCAGTATTGTAATAAGAAAAACAGAGAAACTAGACAGTTATTGAAGTATTGTATTAAGAGAAACAGAGAAACTAGACAGTTGTTGCAGTATTGTAATAAGAAAAACAGAGAAACTAGACAGTTATTGAAGTATTGTATTAAGAAAACAGAGAAACTAGACAGTTTTGAAGTATTGCATTAAGAGAAACAGAGAAACTAGACAGTTGTTTCAGTATTGTAATAAGAAAAACAGATAAACTAGACAGTTATTGAAGTATTGTATTAAGAAAAACAGAGAAACTAGACAGTTGTTGCAGTATTGTTATAAGATAAACAGAGAAACTAGACAGTTGTTGCAGTATTGTAATAAGAAAAACAGAGAAACTAGACAGTTGTTGCAGTAATGTAATAAGAGAAACAGAGAAACTTGACAGTTATTGAAGTATTGTATTAAGAAAAACAGAGAAACTAGACAGTTGTTGCAGTATTGTAATAAGAAAACTGAGAAACTAGACAGTTGTTGCAGTATTGTAATAAGAAAAACAGAGAAACTAGACAGTTTATAAGTATTGTATAAAGAAAAACAGAAAAACTAGACAGTTGTTGCAGTATTGTAATAAGAGAAACAGAGAAACTAGAAAGTTGTTGCAGTATTGTAATAAGAAAAACAGAGAAACTAGAAAGTTGTTGCAGTATTGTATTAAGAAAAACAGAGAAACTAGAAAGTTGTTGCAGTATTGTATTAAGAAAAACAGAGAAACTAGAAAGTTGTTGCAGTATTGTAATAAGAAAAACAGAGAAACTAGACAGTTGTTGCAGTATTGTATTAAGAAAAACAGAGAAACTAGACAGTTGTTGCAGTATTGTAATAAGAAAAACAGAGAAACTAGAAAGTTGTTGCAGTATTGTAATAAGAAAACAGAGAAACTAGACAGTTATTGAAGTATTGTATTAAGAGAAACAGAGAAACTAGACAGTTGTTGCAGTATTGTAATAAGAGAAACTATACAGTTATTGAAGTATTGTAAAAGAGAAACATAGAAACTAGACTGTTTTTGAAGTATTGTAAAAAGAGAAACAGAGAAACTACGCAGTTATTGAAGGACTGTATTAAGAGAAACAGAGAATAGACCGTTATTAAAGTATTGTAAAAGAAAAACAGAGAAACTAGACAGTTATTGAAGTATTGTAAAAAGAGAAACAGAGAAACTAGACAGTTGTTGCAGTATTGTAATAAGAGAAACTAGACATTTATTGAAGTATTGTGAAAAGAGAAACAGAGAAACTAGACAGTTATTGAATTATTGTATTAAGAAAAACAGAGAAACTAGACAGTTATTGAAGTATTGCATTAAACGAAACAGAGAAACTAGACAGTTGTTTCAGTATTGTAATAAGAAAAACAGATAAACTAGACAGTTGTTGCATTATTGTATAAGAAAAACAGAGAAACTAGACAGTTATTGAAGTATTGTATTAAGAAAAACAGAGAAACTAGACAGTTGTTGCAGTATTGTTATAAGAAAAACAGAGAAACTAGACAGTTGTTGCAGTATTGTAATAAGAAAAACAGAGAAACTAGACAGTTGTTGCAGTAATGTAATAAGAGAAACAGAGAAACTTGACAGTTATTGAAGTATTGTATTAAGAAAAACAGAGAAACTAGACAGTTGTTGCAGTATTGTAATAAGAAAAACTGAGAAACTAGACAGTTGTTGCAGTATTGTAATAAGAAAAACAGAGAAACTAGACAGTTTATAAGTATTGTATTAAGAAAAACAGAGAAACTAGACAGTTGTTGCAGTATTGTAATAAGAAAAACAGAGAAACTAGAAAGTTGTTGCAGTATTGTAATAAGAAAAACAGAGAAACTAGACAGTTATTGAAGTATTGTATTAAGAGAAACAGAGAAACTAGACAGTTGTTGTAGTATTGTAATAAGAAAAACAGAGAAACTAGACAGTTATTGAAGTATTGTATTAAGAGAAACAGAGAAACTAGACAGTTGTTGCAGTATTGTAATAAGAGAAACTAGACAGTTATTGAAGTATTGTAAAAAGAGAAACATAGAAACTAGACTGTTTTTGAAGTATTGTAAAAAGAGAAACAGAGAAACTACGCAGTTATTGAAGTACTGTATTAAGAGAAACAGAGAATAGACCGTTATTAAAGTATAGTAAAAGAAAAACAGAGAAACTAGACAGTTATTGAAGTATTGTATTAAACGAAACAGAGAAACTAGACAGTTGTTTCAGTATTGTAAAAAGAAAAACAGATAAACTAGACAGTTGTTGCAGTATTGTATTAAGAAAAACAGAGAAACTAGACAGTTATTGAAGTATTGTATTAAGAAAAACAGAGAAACTAGACAGTTGTTGCAGTATTGTTATAAGAAAACAGAGAAACTAGACAGTTGTTGCAGTATTGTAATAAGAAAAACAGAGAAACTAGACAGTTGTTGCAGTAATGTAATAAGAGAAACAGAGAAACTTGACAGTTATTGAAGTATTGTATTAAGAAAAACAGAGAAACTAGACAGTTGTTGCAGTATTGTAATAAGAAAAACTGAGAAACTAGACAGTTGTTGCAGTATTGTAATAAGAAAAACAGAGAAACTAGACAGTTTATAAGTATTGTATTAAGAAAACAGAGAAACTAGACAGTTGTTGTAGTATTGTAATAAGAAAACAGAGAAACTAGACAGTTATTGAAGTATTGTATTAAGAGAAACAGAGAAACTAGACAGTTGTTGCAGTATTGTAATAAGAGAAACTAGACAGTTTTTGAAAATTATAATAAGAGAAACGCAGAAACTAGACAGTTATTGAAGTATTGTATTAAGAGAAACATAGAAACTAGACAGTTATCGAAGTATTGTAATAAAAGAAACAGAGAAACTAGACAGTTGTTGCAGTATTGTAATAAGAAAAACAGAGAAACTAGACAGTTATTGAAGTATTGTATTAAGAGAAACAGAGAAACAAGACAGTTGTTGCAGTATTGTAATAAGAAAAACAGAGAAACTAGACAGTTGTTGCAGTATTGTAATAAGAAAAACTGAGAAACTAGACAGTTATTGAAGTATTGCATTAAGAGAAACAGAGAAACTAGACAGTTGTTTCAGTATTGTAATAAGAAAAACAGAGAAACTAGACAGTTATTGAAGTATTGTATTAAGAAAAACAGAGAAACTAGACAGTTGTTGCAGTATTGTTATAAGATAAACAGAGAAACTAGACAGTTGTTGCAGTATTGTAATAAGAAAAACAGAGAAACTAGACAGTTGTTGCAGTAATGTAATAAGAGAAACAGAGAAACTTGACAGTTATTGAAGTATTGTATTAAGAAAAACAGAGAAACTAGACAGTTGTTGCAGTATTGTAATAAGAAAAACTGAGAAACTAGACAGTTGTTGCAGTATTGTAATAAGAAAAACAGAGAAACTAGACAGTTTATAAGTATTGTATAAAGAAAAACAGAAAAACTAGACAGTTGTTGCAGTATTGTAATAAGAGAAACAGAGAAACTAGAAAGTTGTTGCAGTATTGTAATAAGAAAACAGAGAAACTAGAAAGTTGTTGCAGTATTGTATAAGAAAAACAGAGAAACTAGACAGTTGTTGCAGTATTGTATTAAGAAAAACAGAGAAACTAGAAAGTTGTTGCAGTATTGTAATAAGAAAAACAGAGAAACTAGACAGTTGTTGCAGTATTGTATTAAGAAAAACAGAGAAACTAGACAGTTGTTGCAGTATTGTAATAAGAAAAACAGAGAAACTAGAAGTTGTTGCAGTATTGTAATAAGAAATACAGAGAAACTAGACAGTTATTGAAGTATTGTATTAAGAGAAACAGAGAAACTAGACAGTTGTTGCAGTATTGTAATAAGAGAAACTATACAGTTATTGAAGTATTGTAAAAGAGAAACATAGAAACTAGACTGTTTTGAAGTATTGTAAAAAGAGAAACAGAGAAACTAGACAGTTATTGAAGTATTGTAAAAAGAGAAACAGAGAAACTAGACAGTTATTGAAGTATTGTATTAAGAAAAACAGAGAAACTAGACAGTTATTGAAGTATTGTATTAAAGAAACAGAGAAACTAGACAGTTGTTGCAGTATTGTAAAAAGAAAAACAGATAAACTAGACAGTTGTTGCAGTATTGTATTAAGAAAACAGAGAAACTAGACAGTTATTGAAGTATTGTATAAGAAAAACAGAGAAACTAGACAGTTGTTGCAGTATTGTTTAAGAAAAACTGAGAAACTAGACAGTTGTTGCAGTATTGTAATAAGAAAAACAGAGAAACTAGACAGTTGTTGCAGTAATGTAATAAGAGAAACAGAGAAACTAGACAGTTATTGAAGTATTGTATTAAGAAAAACAGAGAAACTAGACAGTTGTTGCAGTATTGTAATAAGAAAAACAGAGAAACTAGACAGTTGTTGCAGTATTGTAATAAGAAAAACAGAGAAACTAGACAGTTTATAAGTATTGTATTAAGAAAAACAGAGAAACTAGACAGTTATTGAAGTATTGTAATAAGAAAAACAAGAAACTAGACAGTTATTGAAGTATTGTATTAAGAGAAACAGAGAAACTAGACAGTTGTTGCAGTATTGTAATAAGAGAAACTAGACAGTTATTGAAGTATTGTAAAAAGAGAAACAGAGAAACTAGACTGTTTTTGAAGTATTGTAAAAAGAGAAACAGAGAAACTACGCAGTTATTGAAGACTGTATTAAGAGAAACAGAGAATAGACCGTTATTAAAGTATTGTAAAAAGAAAAACAGAGAAAATAGACAGTTATTGAAGTATTGTAATAAGAAAAACAGAGAAACTAGACAGTTATTGAAGTATTGTAATAAGAGAAACAGAGAAACTAGACAGTTATTGAAGTATTGTAAAAAGAGAAACAGAGAAACTAGACAGTTGTTTCAGTATTGTAATAAGAGAAACTAGACAGTTATTGAAGTATTGTAAAAAGAGAAACAGAGAAACTAGACAGTTATTGAAGTATTGTAATAAGAGAAACAGAGAAACTAGGAAGTTATTGAAGTATTGTAATAAGAGAAACACTTCAGTAATAAAGAAAAGACGATGTCATATGTTGGACATGTGATGTGAAGAGATAATAACCGAATAGCAAAGCAAGCCCTCATATGGGAAACAACAGGTAAGAAGAAAAGAGGAAGACCCAGAGAGACACTAAGAAGAACATTGATGACAGAGGCAAGAGCAGCAGGATTCGGCTCCCTCAATGAGATAGAGCTGCTTGCTCAGAACAGAGACAAATGGCGAGATTTGATGAAATATATTTACAAGAATTGAAAACTGCTAGAACAAAATTCTGATAAGAGAAGGAGTATATAGGTCTACGCCCTATGGGCCGGCTACGGCTCGAAAGGTCAATAGATAGATAGATAGAATAAGAGATACAGAGGAGCTAGACAGTTATTGAAGTATTGTTATAAAAGAAACAGAGAAACTAGACAGTTATTGAAGTATTGTAATAAGGGAAACAGAGAAACTAGGAAGTTATTACAGTATTGTAATAAGAGAAACAGAGAAACTAGGAAGTTATTAAAGTATTGTAATAAGAGAAACAGAGAAACTAGAAGTTATTAAAGTATTGTAATAAGAGAAACAGAGAAACTAGACAGTTATTGAAGTATTGTAATAAGAGAAACAGAGAAACTAGGAAGTTATTAAAGTATTGTAATAAGAGAAACAGAGAAACTAGGAAGTTATTAAAGTATTGTAATAAGAGAAACAGAGAAACTAGACAGTTATTGAAGTATTGTAATAAGAGAAACAGAGAAACTAGACAGTTATTGAAGTATTGTAATAAGAGAAACAGAGAAACTAGGAAGTTTTTAAAGTATTGTAATAAGAGAAACAAAGAAACTTAGAAGTTATCGAAGTATTGTAATAAGAGAAACAGAGAAAATAGAAAGGTATTAAAGCATTGTAATAAGAGAAAAGGATAAACTAGGAAGTTATTGAAGTACTGTAATAAGGGAAAAGGAGAAACTGGGCAGTTATTAAAGTATTGTAATAAGAGAAACAGAGAAACTAGGCTGATATTGAAGTATTGTAATAAGAGAAACGGAGAAACTACGCAGTTATTGAGGTAATGTAATAAGAGAAAATAGACAGTTATTGAAATATTGTAATAAGAAAAACAGAGAAACTAGACAGTTATTGAAGTATTGTATTAAAGAAACAGAGAAACTAGACAGTTATTGAAGTATTGTAATAAGAGAAACTAGACAGTTATTGAAGTATTGTAAAAAGAGAAACAGAGATACTAGACAGTTATTGAAGTATTGTAAAAAGAGAAACAGAGAAACTACGCAGTTATTGAAGTATTGTAAGAAGAGAAACAGAGAAACTACGCAGTTATTGAAAGACTGTATTAAGAGAAACAGAGAATAGACCGTTATTAAAGTATTGTAACAAAAGAAACAGAGAAACTAGACAGTTGTTGCAGTATTGTAATAAGAGAAACTAGACAGTTATTGAAAAATTGTAAAAAGAGAAACAGAGAAACTAGACAGTTATTGAAGTATTGTAAAAAGAGAAACAGAGAAACTACGCAGTTATTGAAGGACTGTATTAAGAGAAACAGAGAATAGACCGTTATTAAAGTATTGTAACAAGAGAAACAGAGAAACTAGACAGTTGTTGCAGTATTGTAATAAGAGAAACTAGACAGTTTTTGAAAAATTATAATAAGAGAAACGCAGAAACTAGACAGTTATTGAAGTATTGTATTAAGAGAAACATAGAAACTAGACAGTTATCGAAGTATTGTAATAAAAGAAACAGAGAAACTAGACAGTTGTTGCAGTATTGTAATAAGAAAAACAGAGAAACTAGACAGTTATTGAAGTATTGTATTAAGAGAAACAGAGAAACTAGACAGTTGTTGCAGTATTGTAATAAGAAAAACAGAGAAACTAGACAGTTATTGAAGTATTGTATTAAGAAAAACTGAGAAACTAGACAGTTATTGAAGTATTGCATTAAGAGAAACAGAGAAACTAGACAGTTGTTTCAGTATTGTAATAAGAAAAACAGATAAACTAGACAGTTATTGAAGTATTGTATTAAGAAAAACAGAGAAACTAGACAGTTGTTGCAGTATTGTTATAAGATAAACAGAGAAACTAGACAGTTGTTGCAGTATTGTAATAAGAAAAACAGAGAAACTAGACAGTTGTTGCAGTAATGTAATAAGAGAAACAGAGAAACTTGACAGTTATTGAAGTATTGTATTAAGAAAAACAGAGAAACTAGACAGTTGTTGCAGTATTGTAATAAGAAAAACTGAGAAACTAGACAGTTGTTGCAGTATTGTAATAAGAAAAACAGAGAAACTAGACAGTTTATAAGTATTGTATTAAGAAAAACAGAAAAACTAGACAGTTGTTGCAGTATTGTAATAAGAGAAACAGAGAAACTAGAAAGTTGTTGCAGTATTGTAATAAGAAAAACAGAGAAACTTGAAAGTTGTTGCAGTATTGTATTAAGAAAAACAGAGAAACTAGAAAGTTGTTGTTGTATTGTATTAAGAAAAACAGAGAAACTAGAAAGTTGTTGCAGTATTGTAATAAGAAAAACAGAGAAACTAGACAGTTGTTGCAGTATTGTATTAAGAAAAACAGAGAAACTAGACAGTTGTTGCAGTATTGTAATAAGAAAAACAGAGAAACTAGAAAGTTGTTGCAGTATTGTAATAAGAAATACAGAGAAACTAGACAGTTATTGAAGTATTGTATTAAGAGAAACAGAGAAACTAGACAGTTGTTGTAGTATTGTAATAAGAAAAACAGAGAAACTAGACAGTTATTGAAGTATTGTATTAAGAGAAACAGAGAAACTAGACAGTTGTTGCAGTATTGTAATAAGAGAAACTAGACAGTTATTGAAGTATTGTAAAAAGAGAAACATATAAACTAGACTGTTTTTGAAGTATTGTAAAAAGAGAAACAGAGAAACTACGCAGTTATTGAAGGACTGTATTAAGAGAAACAGAGAATAGACCGTTATTAAAGTATTGTAAAAGGAAAAACAGAGAAACTAGACAGTTATTGAAGTATTGTAAAAAGAGAAACAGAGAAACTAGACAGTTGTTGCAGTATTGTAATAAGAGAAACTAGACATTTATTGAAGTATTGTAAAAGAGAAACAGAGAAACTAGACAGTTATTGAATTATTGTATTAAGAAAAACAGAGAAACTAGACAGTTATTGAAGTATTGCATTAAACGAAACAGAGAAACTAGACAGTTATTGAAGTATTGTAATAAGAGAAACAGAGAAACTAGGAAGTTTTTAAAGCATTGTAATAAGAGAAACAAAGAAACTTAGAAGTTATCGAAGTATTGTAATAAGAGAAACAGAGAAAATAGAAAGGTATTAAAGCATTGTAATAAGAGAAAAGGATAAACTAGGAAGTTATTGAAGTACTGTAATAAGGAAAAGGAGAAACTGGGCAGTTATTAAAGTATTGTAATAAGAGAAACAGAGAAACTAGGCTGATATTGAAGTATTGTAATAAGAGAAACAGAGAAACTACGCAGTTATTGAGGTAATGTAATAAGAGAAAATAGACAGTTATTGAAATATTGTAATAAGAAAAACAGAGAAACTAGACAGTTGTTGCAGTATTGTAATAAGAGAAACTAGACAGTTATTGAAGTATTGTAAAAAGAGAAACAGAGATACTAGACAGTTATTGAAGTATTGTAAAAAGAGAAACAGAGAAACTACGCAGTTATTGAAGTATTGTAAGAAGAGAAACAGAGAAACTACGCAGTTATTGAAAGACTGTATTAAGATAAACAGAGAATAGACCGTTATTAAAGTATTGTAACAAAAGAAACAGAGAAACTAGACAGTTGTTGCAGTATTGTAATAAGAGAAACTAGACAGTTATTGAAAAATTGTAAAAAGAGAAACAGAGAAACTAGACAGTTATTGAAGTATTGTAAAAAGAGAAACAGAGAAACTACGCAGTTATTGAAGGACTGTATTAAGAGAAACAGAGAATAGACCGTTATTAAAGTATTGTAACAAGAGAAACAGAGAAACTAGACAGTTGTTGCAGTATTGTAATAAGAGAAACTAGACAGTTTTTGAAAAATTATAATAAGAGAAACGCAGAAACTAGACAGTTATTGAAGTATTGTATTAAGAGAAACATAGAAACTAGACAGTTATCGAAGTATTGTAATAAAAAAAACAGAGAAACTAGACAGTTGTTGCAGTATTGTAATAAGAAAAACAGAGAAACTAGACAGTTATTGAAGTATTGTATTAAGAGAAACAGAGAAACAAGACAGTTGTTGCAGCATTGTAATAAGAAAAACAGAGAAACTAGACAGTTGTTGCAGTATTGTAATAAGAAAACTGAGAAACTAGACAGTTATTGAAGTATTGCATTAAGAGAAACAGAGAAACTAGACAGTTGTTTCAGTATTGTAATAAGAAAAACAGATAAACTAGACAGTTATTGAAGTATTGTATTAAGAAAAACAGAGAAACTAGACAGTTGTTGCAATATTGTTATAAGATAAACAGAGAAACTAGACAGTTGTTGCAGTATTGTAATAAGAAAAACAGAGAAACTAGACAGTTGTTGCAGTAATGTAATAAGAGAAACAGAGAAACTTGACAGTTATTGAAGTATTGTATTAAGAAAAACAGAGAAACTAGACAGTTGTTGCAGTATTGTAATAAGAAAAACTGAGAAACTAGACAGTTGTTGCAGTATTGTAATAAGAAAAACAGAGAAACTAGACAGTTTATAAGTATTGTATAAAGAAAAACAGAAAAACTAGACAGTTGTTGCAGTATTGTAATAAGAGAAACAGAGAAACTAGAAAGTTGTTGCAGTATTGTAATAAGAAAAACAGAGAAACTAGAAAGTTGTTGCAGTATTGTATTAAGAAAAACAGAGAAACTAGAAAGTTGTTGCAGTATTGTATTAAGAAAAACAGAGAAACTAGAAAGTTGTTGCAGTATTGTAATAAGAAAAACAGAGAAACTAGACAGTTGTTGCAGTATTGTATTAAGAAAAACAGAGAAACTAGACAGTTGTTGCAGTATTGTAATAAGAAAAACAGAGAAACTAGAAAGTTGTTGCAGTATTGTAATAAGAAATACAGAGAAACTAGACAGTTATTGAAGTATTGTATTAAGAGAAACAGAGAAACTAGACAGTTGTTGCAGTATTGTAATAAGAGAAACTATACAGTTATTGAAGTATTGTAAAAAGAGAAACATATAAACTAGACTGTTTTTGAAGTATTGTAAAAGAGAAACAGAGAAACTACGCAGTTATTGAAGGACTGTATTAGAGAAACAGAGAATAGACCGTTATTAAAGTATTGTAAAAGAAAAACAGAGAAACTAGACAGTTATTGAAGTATTGTAAAAAGAGAAACAGAGAAACTAGACAGTTGTTGCAGTATTGTAATAAGAGAAACTAGACATTTATTGAAGTATTGTAAAAAGAGAAACAGAGAAACTAGACAGTTATTGAATTATTGTATTAAGAAAAACAGAGAAACTAGACAGTTATTGAAGTATTGTATTAAACGAAACAGAGAAACTAGACAGTTATTGAAGTATTGTAATAAGAGAAACAGAGAAACTAGGAAGTTTTAAAGCATTGTAATAAGAGAAACAAAGAAACTTAGAAGTTATCGAAGTATTGTAATAAGAGAAACAGAGAAATAGAAAGGTATTAAAGCATTGTAATAAGAGAAAAGGATAAACTAGAAGTTATTGAAGTACTGTAATAAAGGAAGGAGAAACTGGGCAGTTATTAAAGTATTGTAATAAGAGAAACAGAGAAACTAGGCTGATATTGAAGTATTGTAATAAGAGAAACGGAGAAACTACGCAGTTATTGAGGTAATGTAATAAGAGAAAATAGACAGTTATTGAAATATTGTAATAAGAAAAACAGAGAAACTAGACAGTTATTGAAGTATTGTATTAAAGAAACAGAGAAACTAGACAGTTATTGAAGTATTGTAAAAAGAGAAACAGAGAAACTAGACAGTTGTTGCAGTATTGTAATAAGAGAAACTAGACAGTTATTGAAGTATTGTAAAAAGAGAAACAGAGATACTAGACAGTTATTGAAGTATTGTAAAAAGAGAAACAGAGAAACTACGCAGTTATTGAAGTATTGTAAGAAGAGAAACAGAGAAACTACGCAGTTATTGAAAGACTGTATTAAGATAAACAGAGAATAGACCGTTATTAAAGTATTGTAACAAAAGAAACAGAGAAACTAGACAGTTGTTGCAGTATTGTTATAAGATAAACAGAGAAACTAGACAGTTGTTGCAGTATTGTAATAAGAAAACAGAGAAACTAGACAGTTGTTGCAGTATTGTAATAAGAGAAACAGAGAAACTTGACAGTTATTGAAGTATTGTATTAAGAAAACAGAGAAACTAGACAGTTGTTGCAGTATTGTAATAAGAAAAACTGAGAAACTAGACAGTTGTTGCAGTATTGTAATAAGAAAAACAGAGAAACTAGACAGTTTATAAGTATTGTATTAAGAAAACAGAAAAACTAGACAGTTGTTGCAGTATTGTAATAAGAGAAACAGAGAAACTAGAAGTTGTTGCAGTATTGTAATAAGAAAAACAGAGAAACTAGAAAGTTGTTGCAGTATTGTATTAAGAAAAACAGAGAAACTAGAAGTTGTTGTTGTATTGTATTAAGAAAAACAGAGAAACTAGAAGTTGTTGCAGTATTGTAATAAGAAAAACAGAGAAACTAGACAGTTGTTGCAGTATTGTATTAAGAAAAACAGAGAAACTAGACAGTTGTTGCAGTATTGTAATAAGAAAAACAGAGAAACTAGAAAGTTGTTGCAGTATTGTAATAAGAAAACAGAGAAACTAGACAGTTATTGAAGTATTGTATTAAGAGAAACAGAGAAACTAGACAGTTGTTGTAGTATTGTAATAAGAAAAACAGAGAAACTAGACAGTTATTGAAGTATTGTATTAAGAGAAACAGAGAAACTAGACAGTTGTTGCAGTATTGTAATAAGAGAAACTAGACAGTTATTGAAGTATTGTAAAAAGAGAAACATATAAACTAGACTGTTTTTGAAGTATTGTAAAAAGAGAAACAGAGAAACTACGCAGTTATTGAAGGACTGTATTAAGAGAAACAGAGAATAGACCGTTATTAAAGTATTGTAAAGGAAAAACAGAGAAACTAGACAGTTATTGAAGTATTGTAAAAGAGAAACAGAGAAACTAGACAGTTGTTGCAGTATTGTAATAAGAGAAACTAGACATTTATTGAAGTATTGTAAAAAGAGAAACAGAGAAACTAGACAGTTATTGAAGTATTGTATTAAGAAAAACAGAGAAACTAGACAGTTATTGAAGTATTGTTAAACGAAACAGAGAAACTAGACAGTTATTGAAGTATTGTAATAAGAGAAACAGAGAAACTAGGAAGTTTTTAAAGTATTGTAATAAGAGAAACAAAGAAACTAGAAGTTATTGAAGTATTGTAATAAGAGAAACAGAGAAACTAGAAAGTTATTAAAGCATTGTAATAAGAGAAAAGGAGAAACTAGAAGTTATTGAAGTACTGTAATAAGGAAAAGAGAAACTAGGCAGTTATTAAAGTATTGTAATAAGAGAAACAGAGAAACTAGACTGTTATTGAAGTATTGTAATAAGAGAAACGGAGAAACTAGCAGTTATTGAGGTATTGTAATAAGAGAAAATAGACAGTTATTGAAATATTGTAATAAGAAAAACAGAGAAACTAGACAGTTGTTGCAGTATTGTAATAAGAGAAACTAGACAGTTATTGAAGTATTGTAAAAAGAGAAACAGAGATACTAGACAGTTATTGAAGTATTGTAAAAAGAGAAACAGAGAAACTACGCAGTTATTGAAGTATTGTAAAAGAGAAACAGAGAAACTACGCAGTTATTGAAAGACTGTATTAAGATAAACAGAGAATAGACCGTTATTAAAGTATTGTAACAAAAGAAACAGAGAAACTAGACAGTTGTTGCAGTATTGTAATAAGAGAAACTAGACAGTTATTGAAAAATTGTAAAAGAGAAACAGAGAAACTAGACAGTTATTGAAGTATTGTAAAAGAGAAACAGAGAAACTACGCAGTTATTGAAGGACTGTATTAAGAGAAACAGAGAATAGACCGTTATTAAAGTATTGTAACAAGAGAAACAGAGAAACTAGACAGTTGTTGCAGTATTGTAATAAGAGAAACTAGACAGTTTTTGAAAAATTGTAATAAGAGAAACGCAGAAACTAGACAGTTATTGAAGTATTGTATTAAAGAAACAGAGAAACTAGACAGTTATCGAAGTATTGTAATAAAAGAAACAGAGAAACTAGACAGTTGTTGCAGTATTGTAATAAGAAAAACAGAGAAACTAGACAGTTATTGAAGTATTGTATTAAGAGAAACAGAGAAACTAGACAGTTGTTGCAGCATTGTAATAAGAAAAACAGAGAAACTAGACAGTTGTTGCAGTATTGTAATAAGAAAAACTGAGAAACTAGACAGTTATTGAAGTATTGTATTAAGAGAAACAGAGAAACTAGACAGTTATTGAAGTATTGTAATAAGAAAACAGAGAAACTAGACAGTTATTGAAGTATTGTATTAAGAAAAACAGAGAAACTAGACAGTTGTTGAATATTGTTATAAGAGAAACAGAGAAACTAGACAGTTGTTGCAGTATTGTAATAAGAGAAACTAGACATTTATTGAAGTATTGTAAAAAGAGAAACAGAGAAACTAGACAGTTATTGAATTATTGTATTAAGAAAAACAGAGAAACTAGACAGTTATTGAAGTATTGCATTAAACGAAACAGAGAAACTAGACAGTTATTGAAGTATTGTAATAAGAGAAACAGAGAAACTAGGAAGTTTTTAAAGCATTGTAATAAGAGAAACAAAGAAACTTAGAAGTTATCGAAGTATTGTAATAAGAGAAACAGAGAAAATAGAAAGGTATTAAAGCATTGTAATAAGAGAAAAGGATAAACTAGGAAGTTATTGAAGTACTGTAATAAGGGAAAAGGAGAAACTGGGCAGTTATTA
Source organism: Megaustenia siamemsis (assembly GCA_032433765.1). Classification (NCBI taxonomy): domain Eukaryota; kingdom Metazoa; phylum Mollusca; class Gastropoda; order Stylommatophora; family Ariophantidae; genus Megaustenia; species Megaustenia siamemsis. Next base: position 87,246,115 of record JAVIAB010000156.1, on the reverse strand, counting down.
AAGTATTGTAATAAGAGAAACAGAGAAACTAGGCTGATATTGAAGTATTGTAATAAGAGAAACGGAGAAACTACGCAGTTATTGAGGTAATGTAATAAGAGAAAATAGACAGTTATTGAAATATTGTAATAAGAAAAACAGAGAAACTAGACAGTTGTTGCAGTATTGTAATAAGAGAAACTAGACAGTTATTGAAGTATTGTAAAAAGAGAAACAGAGATACTAGACAGTTATTGAAGTATTGTAAAAAGAGAAACAGAGAAACTACGCAGTTATTGAAGTATTGTAAGAAGAGAAACAGAGAAACTACGCAGTTATTGAAAGACTGTATTAAGATAAACAGAGAATAGACCGTTATTAAAGTATTGTAACAAAAGAAACAGAGAAACTAGACAGTTGTTGCAGTATTGTAATAAGAGAAACTAGACAGTTATTGAAAAATTGTAAAAAGAGAAACAGAGAAACTAGACAGTTATTGAAGTATTGTAAAAAGAGAAACAGAGAAACTACGCAGTTATTGAAGGACTGTATTAAGAGAAACAGAGAATAGACCGTTATTAAAGTATTGTAACAAGAGAAACAGAGAAACTAGACAGTTGTTGCAGTATTGTAATAAGAGAAACTAGACAGTTTTTGAAAAATTATAATAAGAGAAACGCAGAAACTAGACAGTTATTGAAGTATTGTATTAAGAGAAACATAGAAACTAGACAGTTATCGAAGTATTGTAATAAAAAAACAGAGAAACTAGACAGTTGTTGCAGTATTGTAATAAGAAAAACAGAGAAACTAGACAGTTATTGAAGTATTGTATTAAGAGAAACAGAGAAACAAGACAGTTGTTGCAGCATTGTAATAAGAAAAACAGAGAAACTAGACAGTTGTTGCAGTATTGTAATAAGAAAAACTGAGAAACTAGACAGTTATTGAAGTATTGCATTAAGAGAAACAGAGAAACTAGACAGTTGTTTCAGTATTGTAATAAGAAAAACAGATAAACTAGACAGTTATTGAAGTATTGTATTAAGAAAAACAGAGAAACTAGACAGTTGTTGCAATATTGTTATAAGATAAACAGAGAAACTAGACAGTTGTTGCAGTATTGTAATAAGAAAAACAGAGAAACTAGACAGTTGTTGCAGTAATGTAATAAGAGAAACAGAGAAACTTGACAGTTATTGAAGTATTGTATTAAGAAAAACAGAGAAACTAGACAGTTGTTGCAGTATTGTAATAAGAAAAACTGAGAAACTAGACAGTTGTTGCAGTATTGTAATAAGAAAAACAGAGAAACTAGACAGTTTATAAGTATTGTATAAAGAAAAACAGAAAAACTAGACAGTTGTTGCAGTATTGTAATAAGAGAAACAGAGAAACTAGAAAGTTGTTGCAGTATTGTAATAAGAAAAACAGAGAAACTAGAAAGTTGTTGCAGTATTGTATTAAGAAAAACAGAGAAACTAGAAAGTTGTTGCAGTATTGTATTAAGAAAAACAGAGAAACTAGAAAGTTGTTGCAGTATTGTAATAAGAAAAACAGAGAAACTAGACAGTTGTTGCAGTATTGTATTAAGAAAAACAGAGAAACTAGACAGTTGTTGCAGTATTGTAATAAGAAAAACAGAGAAACTAGAAAGTTGTTGCAGTATTGTAATAAGAAATACAGAGAAACTAGACAGTTATTGAAGTATTGTATTAAGAGAAACAGAGAAACTAGACAGTTGTTGCAGTATTGTAATAAGAGAAACTATACAGTTATTGAAGTATTGTAAAAAGAGAAACATATAAACTAGACTGTTTTTGAAGTATTGTAAAAAGAGAAACAGAGAAACTACGCAGTTATTGAAGGACTGTATTAAGAGAAACAGAGAATAGACCGTTATTAAAGTATTGTAAAAGGAAAAACAGAGAAACTAGACAGTTATTGAAGTATTGTAAAAAGAGAAACAGAGAAACTAGACAGTTGTTGCAGTATTGTAATAAGAGAAACTAGACATTTATTGAAGTATTGTAAAAAGAGAAACAGAGAAACTAGACAGTTATTGAATTATTGTATTAAGAAAAACAGAGAAACTAGACAGTTATTGAAGTATTGCATTAAACGAAACAGAGAAACTAGACAGTTATTGAAGTATTGTAATAAGAGAAACAGAGAAACTAGGAAGTTTTTAAAGCATTGTAATAAGAGAAACAAAGAAACTTAGAAGTTATCGAAGTATTGTAATAAGAGAAACAGAGAAAATAGAAAGGTATTAAAGCATTGTAATAAGAGAAAAGGATAAACTAGGAAGTTATTGAAGTACTGTAATAAAGGAAAAGGAGAAACTGGGCAGTTATTAAAGTATTGTAATAAGAGAAACAGAGAAACTAGGCTGATATTGAAGTATTGTAATAAGAGAAACGGAGAAACTACGCAGTTATTGAGGTAATGTAATAAGAGAAAATAGACAGTTATTGAAATATTGTAATAAGAAAAACAGAGAAACTAGACAGTTATTGAAGTATTGTATTAAAGAAACAGAGAAACTAGACAGTTATTGAAGTATTGTAAAAAGAGAAACAGAGAAACTAGACAGTTGTTGCAGTATTGTAATAAGAGAAACTAGACAGTTATTGAAGTATTGTAAAAAGAGAAACAGAGATACTAGACAGTTATTGAAGTATTGTAAAAAGAGAAACAGAGAAACTACGCAGTTATTGAAGTATTGTAAGAAGAGAAACAGAGAAACTACGCAGTTATTGAAAGACTGTATTAAGATAAACAGAGAATAGACCGTTATTAAAGTATTGTAACAAAAGAAACAGAGAAACTAGACAGTTGTTGCAGTATTGTTATAAGATAAACAGAGAAACTAGACAGTTGTTGCAGTATTGTAATAAGAAAAACAGAGAAACTAGACAGTTGTTGCAGTAATGTAATAAGAGAAACAGAGAAACTTGACAGTTATTGAAGTATTGTATTAAGAAAAACAGAGAAACTAGACAGTTGTTGCAGTATTGTAATAAGAAAAACTGAGAAACTAGACAGTTGTTGCAGTATTGTAATAAGAAAAACAGAGAAACTAGACAGTTTATAAGTATTGTATTAAGAAAAACAGAAAAACTAGACAGTTGTTGCAGTATTGTAATAAGAGAAACAGAGAAACTAGAAAGTTGTTGCAGTATTGTAATAAGAAAAACAGAGAAACTTGAAAGTTGTTGCAGTATTGTATTAAGAAAAACAGAGAAACTAGAAAGTTGTTGTTGTATTGTATTAAGAAAAACAGAGAAACTAGAAAGTTGTTGCAGTATTGTAATAAGAAAAACAGAGAAACTAGACAGTTGTTGCAGTATTGTATTAAGAAAAACAGAGAAACTAGACAGTTGTTGCAGTATTGTAATAAGAAAAACAGAGAAACTAGAAAGTTGTTGCAGTATTGTAATAAGAAATACAGAGAAACTAGACAGTTATTGAAGTATTGTATTAAGAGAAACAGAGAAACTAGACAGTTGTTGTAGTATTGTAATAAGAAAAACAGAGAAACTAGACAGTTATTGAAGTATTGTATTAAGAGAAACAGAGAAACTAGACAGTTGTTGCAGTATTGTAATAAGAGAAACTAGACAGTTATTGAAGTATTGTAAAAAGAGAAACATATAAACTAGACTGTTTTTGAAGTATTGTAAAAAGAGAAACAGAGAAACTACGCAGTTATTGAAGGACTGTATTAAGAGAAACAGAGAATAGACCGTTATTAAAGTATTGTAAAAGGAAAAACAGAGAAACTAGACAGTTATTGAAGTATTGTAAAAAGAGAAACAGAGAAACTAGACAGTTGTTGCAGTATTGTAATAAGAGAAACTAGACATTTATTGAAGTATTGTAAAAAGAGAAACAGAGAAACTAGACAGTTATTGAATTATTGTATTAAGAAAAACAGAGAAACTAGACAGTTATTGAAGTATTGCATTAAACGAAACAGAGAAACTAGACAGTTATTGAAGTATTGTAATAAGAGAAACAGAGAAACTAGGAAGTTTTTAAAGCATTGTAATAAGAGAAACAAAGAAACTTAGAAGTTATCGAAGTATTGTAATAAGAGAAACAGAGAAAATAGAAAGGTATTAAAGCATTGTAATAAGAGAAAAGGATAAACTAGGAAGTTATTGAAGTACTGTAATAAGGGAAAAGGAGAAACTGGGCAGTTATTAAAGTATTGTAATAAGAGAAACAGAGAAACTAGGCTGATATTGAAGTATTGTAATAAGAGAAACGGAGAAACTACGCAGTTATTGAGGTAATGTAATAAGAGAAAATAGACAGTTATTGAAATATTGTAATAAGAAAAACAGAGAAACTAGACAGTTGTTGCAGTATTGTAATAAGAGAAACTAGACAGTTATTGAAGTATTGTAAAAAGAGAAACAGAGATACTAGACAGTTATTGAAGTATTGTAAAAAGAGAAACAGAGAAACTACGCAGTTATTGAAGTATTGTAAGAAGAGAAACAGAGAAACTACGCAGTTATTGAAAGACTGTATTAAGATAAACAGAGAATAGACCGTTATTAAAGTATTGTAACAAAAGAAACAGAGAAACTAGACAGTTGTTGCAGTATTGTAATAAGAGAAACTAGACAGTTATTGAAAAATTGTAAAAAGAGAAACAGAGAAACTAGACAGTTATTGAAGTATTGTAAAAAGAGAAACAGAGAAACTACGCAGTTATTGAAGGACTGTATTAAGAGAAACAGAGAATAGACCGTTATTAAAGTATTGTAACAAGAGAAACAGAGAAACTAGACAGTTGTTGCAGTATTGTAATAAGAGAAACTAGACAGTTTTTGAAAAATTATAATAAGAGAAACGCAGAAACTAGACAGTTATTGAAGTATTGTATTAAGAGAAACATAGAAACTAGACAGTTATCGAAGTATTGTAATAAAAAAAACAGAGAAACTAGACAGTTGTTGCAGTATTGTAATAAGAAAAACAGAGAAACTAGACAGTTATTGAAGTATTGTATTAAGAGAAACAGAGAAACAAGACAGTTGTTGCAGCATTGTAATAAGAAAAACAGAGAAACTAGACAGTTGTTGCAGTATTGTAATAAGAAAAACTGAGAAACTAGACAGTTATTGAAGTATTGCATTAAGAGAAACAGAGAAACTAGACAGTTGTTTCAGTATTGTAATAAGAAAAACAGATAAACTAGACAGTTATTGAAGTATTGTATTAAGAAAAACAGAGAAACTAGACAGTTGTTGCAATATTGTTATAAGATAAACAGAGAAACTAGACAGTTGTTGCAGTATTGTAATAAGAAAAACAGAGAAACTAGACAGTTGTTGCAGTAATGTAATAAGAGAAACAGAGAAACTTGACAGTTATTGAAGTATTGTATTAAGAAAAACAGAGAAACTAGACAGTTGTTGCAGTATTGTAATAAGAAAAACTGAGAAACTAGACAGTTGTTGCAGTATTGTAATAAGAAAAACAGAGAAACTAGACAGTTTATAAGTATTGTATAAAGAAAAACAGAAAAACTAGACAGTTGTTGCAGTATTGTAATAAGAGAAACAGAGAAACTAGAAAGTTGTTGCAGTATTGTAATAAGAAAAACAGAGAAACTAGAAAGTTGTTGCAGTATTGTATTAAGAAAAACAGAGAAACTAGAAAGTTGTTGCAGTATTGTATTAAGAAAAACAGAGAAACTAGAAAGTTGTTGCAGTATTGTAATAAGAAAAACAGAGAAACTAGACAGTTGTTGCAGTATTGTATTAAGAAAAACAGAGAAACTAGACAGTTGTTGCAGTATTGTAATAAGAAAAACAGAGAAACTAGAAAGTTGTTGCAGTATTGTAATAAGAAATACAGAGAAACTAGACAGTTATTGAAGTATTGTATTAAGAGAAACAGAGAAACTAGACAGTTGTTGCAGTATTGTAATAAGAGAAACTATACAGTTATTGAAGTATTGTAAAAAGAGAAACATATAAACTAGACTGTTTTTGAAGTATTGTAAAAAGAGAAACAGAGAAACTACGCAGTTATTGAAGGACTGTATTAAGAGAAACAGAGAATAGACCGTTATTAAAGTATTGTAAAAGGAAAAACAGAGAAACTAGACAGTTATTGAAGTATTGTAAAAAGAGAAACAGAGAAACTAGACAGTTGTTGCAGTATTGTAATAAGAGAAACTAGACATTTATTGAAGTATTGTAAAAAGAGAAACAGAGAAACTAGACAGTTATTGAATTATTGTATTAAGAAAAACAGAGAAACTAGACAGTTATTGAAGTATTGCATTAAACGAAACAGAGAAACTAGACAGTTATTGAAGTATTGTAATAAGAGAAACAGAGAAACTAGGAAGTTTTTAAAGCATTGTAATAAGAGAAACAAAGAAACTTAGAAGTTATCGAAGTATTGTAATAAGAGAAACAGAGAAAATAGAAAGGTATTAAAGCATTGTAATAAGAGAAAAGGATAAACTAGGAAGTTATTGAAGTACTGTAATAAAGGAAAAGGAGAAACTGGGCAGTTATTAAAGTATTGTAATAAGAGAAACAGAGAAACTAGGCTGATATTGAAGTATTGTAATAAGAGAAACGGAGAAACTACGCAGTTATTGAGGTAATGTAATAAGAGAAAATAGACAGTTATTGAAATATTGTAATAAGAAAAACAGAGAAACTAGACAGTTATTGAAGTATTGTATTAAAGAAACAGAGAAACTAGACAGTTATTGAAGTATTGTAAAAAGAGAAACAGAGAAACTAGACAGTTGTTGCAGTATTGTAATAAGAGAAACTAGACAGTTATTGAAGTATTGTAAAAGAGAAACAGAGAAACTAGACAGTTATTGAAGTATTGTAAAAAGAGAAACAGAGAAACTAGACAGTTATTGAAGTATTGTAAGAAGAGAAACAGAGAAACTAGCAGTTATTGAAAGACTGTATTAAGATAAACAGAGAATAGACAGTTATTGAAGTATTGTAAAAAAGAAACAGAGAAACTAGACAGTTGTTGCAGTATTGTTATAAGATAAACAGAGAAACTAGACAGTTGTTGAAGTATTGTAATAAGAAAAACAGAGAAACTAGACAGTTGTTGCAGTAATGTAATAAGAGAAACAGAGAAACTTGACAGTTATTGAAGTATTGTATTAAGAAAAACAGAGAAACTAGACAGTTGTTGCAGTATTGTAATAAGAAAAACAGAGAAACTAGACAGTTGTTGCAGTATTGTAATAAGAAAAACAGAGAAACTAGACAGTTTATAAGTATTGTATTAAGAAAAACAGAAAAACTAGACAGTTGTTGCAGTATTGTAATAAGAGAAACAGAGAAACTAGACAGTTGTTGCAGTATTGTAATAAGAAAAACAGAGAAACTAGAAAGTTGTTGCAGTATTGTATAAGAAAAACAGAGAAACTAGACAGTTGTTGCAGTATTGTATTAAGAAAAACAGAGAAACTAGAAAGTTGTTGCAGTATTGTAATAAGAAAAACAGAGAAACTAGACAGTTGTTGCAGTATTGTATTAAGAAAAACAGAGAAACTAGACAGTTGTTGCAGTATTGTAATAAGAAAAACAGAGAAACTAGAAAGTTGTTGCAGTATTGTAATAAGAAATACAGAGAAACTAGACAGTTATTGAAGTATTGTATTAAGAGAAACAGAGAAACTAGACAGTTGTTGTAGTATTGTAATAAGAAAAACAGAGAAACTAGACAGTTATTGAAGTATTGTATTAAGAGAAACAGAGAAACTAGACAGTTGTTGCAGTATTGTAATAAGAGAAACTAGACAGTTATTGAAGTATTGTAAAAAGAGAAACATATAAACTAGACTGTTTTTGAAGTATTGTAAAAAGAGAAACAGAGAAACTACGCAGTTATTGAAGGACTGTATTAAGAGAAACAGAGAATAGACCGTTATTAAAGTATTGTAAAAGGAAAAACAGAGAAACTAGACAGTTATTGAAGTATTGTAAAAAGAGAAACAGAGAAACTAGACAGTTGTTGCAGTATTGTAATAAGAGAAACTAGACATTTATTGAAGTATTGTAAAAAGAGAAACAGAGAAACTAGACAGTTATTGAATTATTGTATTAAGAAAAACAGAGAAACTAGACAGTTATTGAAGTATTGCATTAAACGAAACAGAGAAACTAGACAGTTATTGAAGTATTGTAATAAGAGAAACAGAGAAACTAGGAAGTTTTTAAAGCATTGTAATAAGAGAAACAAAGAAACTTAGAAGTTATCGAAGTATTGTAATAAGAGAAACAGAGAAAATAGAAAGGTATTAAAGCATTGTAATAAGAGAAAAGGATAAACTAGGAAGTTATTGAAGTACTGTAATAAGGGAAAAGGAGAAACTGGGCAGTTATTAAAGTATTGTAATAAGAGAAACAGAGAAACTAGGCTGATATTGAAGTATTGTAATAAGAGAAACGGAGAAACTACGCAGTTATTGAGGTAATGTAATAAGAGAAAATAGACAGTTATTGAAATATTGTAATAAGAAAAACAGAGAAACTAGACAGTTGTTGCAGTATTGTAATAAGAGAAACTAGACAGTTATTGAAGTATTGTAAAAAGAGAAACAGAGATACTAGACAGTTATTGAAGTATTGTAAAAAGAGAAACAGAGAAACTACGCAGTTATTGAAGTATTGTAAGAAGAGAAACAGAGAAACTACGCAGTTATTGAAAGACTGTATTAAGATAAACAGAGAATAGACCGTTATTAAAGTATTGTAACAAAAGAAACAGAGAAACTAGACAGTTGTTGCAGTATTGTAATAAGAGAAACTAGACAGTTATTGAAAAATTGTAAAAAGAGAAACAGAGAAACTAGACAGTTATTGAAGTATTGTAAAAAGAGAAACAGAGAAACTACGCAGTTATTGAAGGACTGTATTAAGAGAAACAGAGAATAGACCGTTATTAAAGTATTGTAACAAGAGAAACAGAGAAACTAGACAGTTGTTGCAGTATTGTAATAAGAGAAACTAGACAGTTTTTGAAAAATTATAATAAGAGAAACGCAGAAACTAGACAGTTATTGAAGTATTGTATTAAGAGAAACATAGAAACTAGACAGTTATCGAAGTATTGTAATAAAAGAAACAGAGAAACTAGACAGTTGTTGCAGTATTGTAATAAGAAAAACAGAGAAACTAGACAGTTATTGAAGTATTGTATTAAGAGAAACAGAGAAACAAGACAGTTGTTGCAGCATTGTAATAAGAAAAACAGAGAAACTAGACAGTTGTTGCAGTATTGTAATAAGAAAAACTGAGAAACTAGACAGTTATTGAAGTATTGCATTAAGAGAAACAGAGAAACTAGACAGTTGTTTCAGTATTGTAATAAGAAAAACAGATAAACTAGACAGTTATTGAAGTATTGTATTAAGAAAAACAGAGAAACTAGACAGTTGTTGCAATATTGTTATAAGATAAACAGAGAAACTAGACAGTTGTTGCAGTATTGTAATAAGAAAAACAGAGAAACTAGACAGTTGTTGCAGTAATGTAATAAGAGAAACAGAGAAACTTGACAGTTATTGAAGTATTGTATTAAGAAAAACAGAGAAACTAGACAGTTGTTGCAGTATTGTAATAAGAAAAACTGAGAAACTAGACAGTTGTTGCAGTATTGTAATAAGAAAAACAGAGAAACTAGACAGTTTATAAGTATTGTATAAAGAAAAACAGAAAAACTAGACAGTTGTTGCAGTATTGTAATAAGAGAAACAGAGAAACTAGAAAGTTGTTGCAGTATTGTAATAAGAAAAACAGAGAAACTAGAAAGTTGTTGCAGTATTGTATTAAGAAAAACAGAGAAACTAGAAAGTTGTTGCAGTATTGTATTAAGAAAAACAGAGAAACTAGAAAGTTGTTGCAGTATTGTAATAAGAAAAACAGAGAAACTAGACAGTTGTTGCAGTATTGTATTAAGAAAAACAGAGAAACTAGACAGTTGTTGCAGTATTGTAATAAGAAAAACAGAGAAACTAGAAAGTTGTTGCAGTATTGTAATAAGAAATACAGAGAAACTAGACAGTTATTGAAGTATTGTATTAAGAGAAACAGAGAAACTAGACAGTTGTTGCAGTATTGTAATAAGAGAAACTATACAGTTATTGAAGTATTGTAAAAAGAGAAACATATAAACTAGACTGTTTTTGAAGTATTGTAAAAAGAGAAACAGAGAAACTACGCAGTTATTGAAGGACTGTATTAAGAGAAACAGAGAATAGACCGTTATTAAAGTATTGTAAAAGGAAAAACAGAGAAACTAGACAGTTATTGAAGTATTGTAAAAAGAGAAACAGAGAAACTAGACAGTTGTTGCAGTATTGTAATAAGAGAAACTAGACATTTATTGAAGTATTGTAAAAAGAGAAACAGAGAAACTAGACAGTTATTGAATTATTGTATTAAGAAAAACAGAGAAACTAGACAGTTATTGAAGTATTGCATTAAACGAAACAGAGAAACTAGACAGTTATTGAAGTATTGTAATAAGAGAAACAGAGAAACTAGGAAGTTTTTAAAGCATTGTAATAAGAGAAACAAAGAAACTTAGAAGTTATCGAAGTATTGTAATAAGAGAAACAGAGAAAATAGAAAGGTATTAAAGCATTGTAATAAGAGAAAAGGATAAACTAGGAAGTTATTGAAGTACTGTAATAAAGGAAAAGGAGAAACTGGGCAGTTATTAAAGTATTGTAATAAGAGAAACAGAGAAACTAGGCTGATATTGAAGTATTGTAATAAGAGAAACGGAGAAACTACGCAGTTATTGAGGTAATGTAATAAGAGAAAATAGACAGTTATTGAAATATTGTAATAAGAAAAACAGAGAAACTAGACAGTTATTGAAGTATTGTATTAAAGAAACAGAGAAACTAGACAGTTATTGAAGTATTGTAAAAAGAGAAACAGAGAAACTAGACAGTTGTTGCAGTATTGTAATAAGAGAAACTAGACAGTTATTGAAGTATTGTAAAAAGAGAAACAGAGATACTAGACAGTTATTGAAGTATTGTAAAAAGAGAAACAGAGAAACTACGCAGTTATTGAAGTATTGTAAGAAGAGAAACAGAGAAACTACGCAGTTATTGAAAGACTGTATTAAGATAAACAGAGAATAGACCGTTATTAAAGTATTGTAACAAAAGAAACAGAGAAACTAGACAGTTGTTGCAGTATTGTAATAAGAGAAACTAGACAGTTATTGAAAAATTGTAAAAAGAGAAACAGAGAAACTAGACAGTTATTGAAGTATTGTAAAAAGAGAAACAGAGAAACTACGCAGTTATTGAAGGACTGTATTAAGAGAAACAGAGAATAGACCGTTATTAAAGTATTGTAACAAGAGAAACAGAGAAACTAGACAGTTGTTGCAGTATTGTAATAAGAGAAACTAGACAGTTTTTGAAAAATTATAATAAGAGAAATGCAGAAACTAGACAGTTATTGAAGTATTGTATTAAGAGAAACATAGAAACTAGACAGTTATCGAAGTATTGTAATAAAAGAAACAGAGAAACTAGACAGTTGTTGCAGTATTGTAATAAGAAAAACAGAGAAACTAGACAGTTATTGAAGTATTGTATTAAGAGAAACAGAGAAACAAGACAGTTGTTGCAGCATTGTAATAAGAAAAACAGAGAAACTAGACAGTTATTGAAGTATTGTATTAAGAAAAACAGAGAAACTAGACAGTTATTGAAGTATTGCATTAAGAGAAACAGAGAAACTAGACAGTTGTTTCAGTATTGTAATAAGAAAAACAGATAAACTAGACAGTTATTGAAGTATTGTATTAAGAAAAACAGAGAAACTAGACAGTTGTTGCAGTATTGTTATAAGATAAACAGAGAAACTAGACAGTTGTTGCAGTATTGTAATAAGAAAAACAGAGAAACTAGACAGTTGTTGCAGTAATGTAATAAGAGAAACAGAGAAACTTGACAGTTATTGAAGTATTGTATTAAGAAAAACAGAGAAACTAGACAGTTGTTGCAGTATTGTAATAAGAAAAACTGAGAAACTAGACAGTTGTTGCAGTATTGTAATAAGAAAAACAGAGAAACTAGACAGTTTATAAGTATTGTATAAAGAAAAACAGAAAAACTAGACAGTTGTTGCAGTATTGTAATAAGAGAAACAGAGAAACTAGAAAGTTGTTGCAGTATTGTAATAAGAAAAACAGAGAAACTAGAAAGTTGTTGCAGTATTGTATTAAGAAAAACAGAGAAACTAGAAAGTTGTTGCAGTATTGTATTAAGAAAAACAGAGAAACTAGAAAGTTGTTGCAGTATTGTAATAAGAAAAACAGAGAAACTAGACAGTTGTTGCAGTATTGTATTAAGAAAAACAGAGAAACTAGACAGTTGTTGCAGTATTGTAATAAGAAAAACAGAGAAACTAGAAAGTTGTTGCAGTATTGTAATAAGAAATACAGAGAAACTAGACAGTTATTGAAGTATTGTATTAAGAGAAACAGAGAAACTAGACAGTTGTTGCAGTATTGTAATAAGAGAAACTATACAGTTATTGAAGTATTGTAAAAAGAGAAACATATAAACTAGACTGTTTTTGAAGTATTGTAAAAAGAGAAACAGAGAAACTACGCAGTTATTGAAGGACTGTATTAAGAGAAACAGAGAATAGACCGTTATTAAAGTATTGTAAAAGGAAAAACAGAGAAACTAGACAGTTATTGAAGTATTGTAAAAAGAGAAACAGAGAAACTAGACAGTTGTTGCAGTATTGTAATAAGAGAAACTAGACATTTATTGAAGTATTGTAAAAAGAGAAACAGAGAAACTAGACAGTTATTGAATTATTGTATTAAGAAAAACAGAGAAACTAGACAGTTATTGAAGTATTGCATTAAACGAAACAGAGAAACTAGACAGTTGTTTCAGTATTGTAATAAGAAAAACAGATAAACTAGACAGTTGTTGCATTATTGTATTAAGAAAAACAGAGAAACTAGACAGTTATTGAAGTATTGTATTAAGAAAAACAGAGAAACTAGACAGTTGTTGCAGTATTGTTATAAGAAAAACAGAGAAACTAGACAGTTGTTGCAGTATTGTAATAAGAAAAACAGAGAAACTAGACAGTTGTTGCAGTAATGTAATAAGAGAAACAGAGAAACTTGACAGTTATTGAAGTATTGTATTAAGAAAAACAGAGAAACTAGACAGTTGTTGCAGTGTTGTAATAAGAAAAACTGAGAAACTAGACAGTTGTTGCAGTATTGTAATAAGAAAAACAGAGAAACTAGACAGTTTATAAGTATTGTATTAAGAAAAACAGAGAAACTAGACAGTTGTTGCAGTATTGTAATAAGAAAAACAGAGAAACTAGAAAGTTGTTGCAGTATTGTAATAAGAAAAACAGAGAAACTAGACAGTTATTGAAGTATTGTATTAAGAGAAACAGAGAAACTAGACAGTTGTTGTAGTATTGTAATAAGAAAAACAGAGAAACAAGACAGTTATTGAAGTATTGTATTAAGAGAAACAGAGAAACTAGACAGTTGTTGCAGTATTGTAATAAGAGAAACTAGACAGTTATTGAAGTATTGTAAAAAGAGAAACATAGAAACTAGACTGTTTTTGAAGTATTGTAAAAAGAGAAACAGAGAAACTACGCAGTTATTGAAGGACTGTATTAAGAGAAACAGAGAATAGACCGTTATTAAAGTATAGTAAAAAGAAAAACAGAGAAACTAGACAGTTATTGAAGTATTGCATTAAACGAAACAGAGAAACTAGACAGTTGTTTCAGTATTGTAAAAAGAAAAACAGATAAACTAGACAGTTGTTGCAGTATTGTATTAAGAAAAACAGAGAAACTAGACAGTTATTGAAGTATTGTATTAAGAAAAACAGAGAAACTAGACAGTTGTTGCAGTATTGTTATAAGAAAAACTGAGAAACTAGACAGTTGTTGCAGTATTGTAATAAGAAAAACAGAGAAACTAGACAGTTGTTGCAGTAATGTAATAAGAGAAACAGAGAAACTTGACAGTTATTGAAGTATTGTATTAAGAAAAACAGAGAAACTAGACAGTTGTTGCAGTATTGTAATAAGAAAAACTGAGAAACTAGACAGTTGTTGCAGTATTGTAATAAGAAAAACAGAGAAACTAGACAGTTTATAAGTATTGTATTAAGAAAAACAGAGAAACTAGACAGTTGTTGTAGTATTGTAATAAGAAAAACAGAGAAACTAGACAGTTATTGAAGTATTGTATTAAGAGAAACAGAGAAACTAGACAGTTGTTGCAGTATTGTAATAAGAGAAACTAGACAGTTTTTGAAAAATTATAATAAGAGAAACGCAGAAACTAGACAGTTATTGAAGTATTGTATTAAGAGAAACATAGAAACTAGACAGTTATCGAAGTATTGTAATAAAAGAAACAGAGAAACTAGACAGTTGTTGCAGTATTGTAATAAGAAAAACAGAGAAACTAGACAGTTATTGAAGTATTGTATTAAGAGAAACAGAGAAACAAGACAGTTGTTGCAGCATTGTAATAAGAAAAACAGAGAAACTAGACAGTTGTTGCAGTATTGTAATAAGAAAAACTGAGAAACTAGACAGTTATTGAAGTATTGCATTAAGAGAAACAGAGAAACTAGACAGTTGTTTCAGTATTGTAATAAGAAAAACAGATAAACTAGACAGTTATTGAAGTATTGTATTAAGAAAAACAGAGAAACTAGACAGTTGTTGCAGTATTGTTATAAGATAAACAGAGAAACTAGACAGTTGTTGCAGTATTGTAATAAGAAAAACAGAGAAACTAGACAGTTGTTGCAGTAATGTAATAAGAGAAACAGAGAAACTTGACAGTTATTGAAGTATTGTATTAAGAAAAACAGAGAAACTAGACAGTTGTTGCAGTATTGTAATAAGAAAAACTGAGAAACTAGACAGTTGTTGCAGTATTGTAATAAGAAAAACAGAGAAACTAGACAGTTTATAAGTATTGTATAAAGAAAAACAGAAAAACTAGACAGTTGTTGCAGTATTGTAATAAGAGAAACAGAGAAACTAGAAAGTTGTTGCAGTATTGTAATAAGAAAAACAGAGAAACTAGAAAGTTGTTGCAGTATTGTAATAAGAAAAACAGAGAAACTAGAAAGTTGTTGCAGTATTGTATTAAGAAAAACAGAGAAACTAGAAAGTTGTTGCAGTATTGTAATAAGAAAAACAGAGAAACTAGACAGTTGTTGCAGTATTGTATTAAGAAAAACAGAGAAACTAGACAGTTGTTGCAGTATTGTAATAAGAAAAACAGAGAAACTAGAAAGTTGTTGCAGTATTGTAATAAGAAATACAGAGAAACTAGACAGTTATTGAAGTATTGTATTAAGAGAAACAGAGAAACTAGACAGTTGTTGCAGTATTGTAATAAGAGAAACTATACAGTTATTGAAGTATTGTAAAAAGAGAAACATAGAAACTAGACTGTTTTTGAAGTATTGTAAAAAGAGAAACAGAGAAACTAGACAGTTATTGAAGTATTGTAAAAAGAGAAACAGAGAAACTAGACAGTTATTGAATTATTGTATTAAGAAAAACAGAGAAACTAGACAGTTATTGAAGTATTGCATTAAACGAAACAGAGAAACTAGACAGTTGTTTCAGTATTGTAAAAAGAAAAACAGATAAACTAGACAGTTGTTGCAGTATTGTATTAAGAAAAACAGAGAAACTAGACAGTTATTGAAGTATTGTATTAAGAAAAACAGAGAAACTAGACAGTTGTTGCAGTATTGTTATAAGAAAAACTGAGAAACTAGACAGTTGTTGCAGTATTGTAATAAGAAAAACAGAGAAACTAGACAGTTGTTGCAGTAATGTAATAAGAGAAACAGAGAAACTTGACAGTTATTGAAGTATTGTATTAAGAAAAACAGAGAAACTAGACAGTTGTTGCAGTATTGTAATAAGAAAAACTGAGAAACTAGACAGTTGTTGCAGTATTGTAATAAGAAAAACAGAGAAACTAGACAGTTTATAAGTATTGTATTAAGAAAAACAGAGAAACTAGACAGTTGTTGTAGTATTGTAATAAGAAAAACAGAGAAACTAGACAGTTATTGAAGTATTGTATTAAGAGAAACAGAGAAACTAGACAGTTGTTGCAGTATTGTAATAAGAGAAACTAGACAGTTATTGAAGTATTGTAAAAAGAGAAACAGAGAAACTAGACTGTTTTTGAAGTATTGTAAAAAGAGAAACAGAGAAACTACGCAGTTATTGAAGGACTGTATTAAGAGAAACAGAGAATAGACCGTTATTAAAGTATTGTAAAAAGAAAAACAGAGAAAATAGACAGTTATTGAAATATTGTAATAAGAAAAACAGAGAAACTAGACAGTTATTGAAGTATTGTAATAAGAGAAACAGAGAAACTAGACAGTTATTGAAGCATTGTAAAAAGAGAAACAGAGAAACTAGACAGTTGTTTCAGTATTGTAATAAGAGAAACTAGACAGTTATTGAAGTATTGTAAAAAGAGAAACAGAGATACTAGACAGTTATTGAAGTATTGTAATAAGAGAAACAGAGAAACTAGGAAGTTATTGAAGTATTGTAATAAGAGAAACACTTCAGTAATAAAGAAAAGACGATGTCATATGTTGGACATGTGATGTGAAGAGATAATAACCGAATAGCAAAGCAAGCCCTCATATGGGAAACAACAGGTAAGAAGAAAAGAGGAAGACCCAGAGAGACACTAAGAAGAACATTGATGACAGAGGCAAGAGCAGCAGGATTCGGCTCCCTCAATGAGATAGAGCTGCTTGCTCAGAACAGAGACAAATGGCGAGATTTGATGAAATATATTTACAAGAATTGAAAACTGCTAGAACAAAAATTCTGATAAGAGAAGGAGTATATAGGTCTACGCCCTATGGGCCGGCTACGGCTTGAAAGGTCAATAGATAGATAGATAGAATAAGAGATACAGAGGAGCTAGACAGTTATTGAAGTATTGTTATAAAAGAAACAGAGAAACTAGACAGTTATTGAAGTATTGTAATAAGGGAAACAGAGAAACTAGGAAGTTATTACAGTATTGTAATAAGAGAAACAGAGAAACTAGGAAGTTATTAAAGTATTGTAATAAGAGAAACAGAGAAACTAGGAAGTTATTAAAGTATTGTAATAAGAGAAACAGAGAAACTAGACAGTTATTGAAGTATTGTAATAAGAGAAACAGAGAAACTAGACAGTTTATAAGTATTGTATAAAGAAAAACAGAAAAACTAAACAGTTGTTGCAGTATTGTAATAAGAGAAACAGAGAAACTAGACAGTTGTTGCAGTATTGTAATAAGAGAAACTAGACAGTTATTGAAGTATTGTAAAAAGAGAAACAGAGAAACTAGACTGTTTTTGAAGTATTGTAAAAAGAGAAACAGAGAAACTACGCAGTTATTGAAGGACTGTATTAAGAGAAACAGAGAATAGACCGTTATTAAAGTATTGTAAAAAGAAAAACAGAGAAAATAGACAGTTATTGAAATATTGTAATAAGAAAAACAGAGAAACTAGACAGTTATTGAAGTATTGTAATAAGAGAAACAGAGAAACTAGACAGTTATTGAAGCATTGTAAAAAGAGAAACAGAGAAACTAGACAGTTGTTTCAGTATTGTAATAAGAGAAACTAGACAGTTATTGAAGTATTGTAAAAAGAGAAACAGAGATACTAGACAGTTATTGAAGTATTGTAATAAGAGAAACAGAGAAACTAGGAAGTTATTGAAGTATTGTAATAAGAGAAACACTTCAGTAATAAAGAAAAGACGATGTCATATGTTGGACATGTGATGTGAAGAGATAATAACCGAATAGCAAAGCAAGCCCTCATATGGGAAACAACAGGTAAGAAGAAAAGAGGAAGAC
Source organism: Megaustenia siamemsis (assembly GCA_032433765.1). NCBI lineage: Eukaryota > Metazoa > Mollusca > Gastropoda > Stylommatophora > Ariophantidae > Megaustenia > Megaustenia siamemsis. The sequence goes on along the minus strand of JAVIAB010000156.1, from coordinate 87,228,172 downwards.
CCAGAGAGACACTAAGAAGAACATTGATGACAGAGGCAAGAGCAGCAGGATTCGGCTCCCTCAATGAGATAGAGCTGCTTGCTCAGAACAGAGACAAATGGCGAGATTTGATGAAATATATTTACAAGAATTGAAAACTGCTAGAACAAAAATTCTGATAAGAGAAGGAGTATATAGGTCTACGCCCTATGGGCCGGCTACGGCTCGAAAGGTCAATAGATAGATAGATAGAATAAGAGATACAGAGGAGCTAGACAGTTATTGAAGTATTGTTATAAAAGAAACAGAGAAACTAGACAGTTATTGAAGTATTGTAATAAGGGAAACAGAGAAACTAGGAAGTTATTACAGTATTGTAATAAGAGAAACAGAGAAACTAGGAAGTTATTAAAGTATTGTAATAAGAGAAACAGAGAAACTAGGAAGTTATTAAAGTATTGTAATAAGAGAAACAGAGAAACTAGACAGTTATTGAAGTATTGTAATAAGAGAAACAGAGAAACTAGGAAGTTATTAAAGTATTGTAATAAGAGAAACAGAGAAACTAGGAAGTTATTAAAGTATTGTAATAAGAGAAACAGAGAAACTAGACAGTTATTGAAGTATTGTAATAAGAGAAACAGAGAAACTAGACAGTTATTGAAGTATTGTAATAAGAGAAACAGAGAAACTAGGAAGTTTTTAAAGCATTGTAATAAGAGAAACAAAGAAACTTAGAAGTTATCGAAGTATTGTAATAAGAGAAACAGAGAAAATAGAAAGGTATTAAAGCATTGTAATAAGAGAAAAGGATAAACTAGGAAGTTATTGAAGTACTGTAATAAGGGAAAAGGAGAAACTGGGCAGTTATTAAAGTATTGTAATAAGAGAAACAGAGAAACTAGGCTGATATTGAAGTATTGTAATAAGAGAAACGGAGAAACTACGCAGTTATTGAGGTAATGTAATAAGAGAAAATAGACAGTTATTGAAATATTGTAATAAGAAAAACAGAGAAACTAGACAGTTATTGAAGTATTGTATTAAAGAAACAGAGAAACTAGACAGTTATTGAAGTATTGTAAAAAGAGAAACAGAGAAACTAGACAGTTGTTGCAGTATTGTAATAAGAGAAACTAGACAGTTATTGAAGTATTGTAAAAAGAGAAACAGAGATACTAGACAGTTATTGAAGTATTGTAAAAAGAGAAACAGAGAAACTACGCAGTTATTGAAGTATTGTAAGAAGAGAAACAGAGAAACTACGCAGTTATTGAAAGACCGTATTAAGAGAAACAGAGAATAGACCGTTATTAAAGTATTGTAACAAAAGAAACAGAGAAACTAGACAGTTGTTGCAGTATTGTAATAAGAGAAACTAGACAGTTATTGAAAAATTGTAAAAAGAGAAACAGAGAAACTAGACAGTTATTGAAGTATTGTAAAAAGAGAAACAGAGAAACTACGCAGTTATTGAAGGACTGTATTAAGAGAAACAGAGAATAGACCGTTATTAAAGTATTGTAACAAGAGAAACAGAGAAACTAGACAGTTGTTGCAGTATTGTAATAAGAGAAACTAGACAGTTTTTGAAAAATTATAATAAGAGAAACGCAGAAACTAGACAGTTATTGAAGTATTGTATTAAGAGAAACATAGAAACTAGACAGTTATCGAAGTATTGTAATAAAAGAAACAGAGAAACTAGACAGTTGTTGCAGTATTGTAATAAGAAAAACAGAGAAACTAGACAGTTATTGAAGTATTGTATTAAGAGAAACAGAGAAACTAGACAGTTGTTGCAGTATTGTAATAAGAAAAACAGAGAAACTAGACAGTTATTGAAGTATTGTATTAAGAAAAACAGAGAAACTAGACAGTTATTGAAGTATTGCATTAAGAGAAACAGAGAAACTAGACAGTTGTTTCAGTATTGTAATAAGAAAAACAGATAAACTAGACAGTTATTGAAGTATTGTATTAAGAAAAACAGAGAAACTAGACAGTTGTTGCAGTATTGTTATAAGATAAACAGAGAAACTAGACAGTTGTTGCAGTATTGTAATAAGAAAAACAGAGAAACTAGACAGTTGTTGCAGTAATGTAATAAGAGAAACAGAGAAACTTGACAGTTATTGAAGTATTGTATTAAGAAAAACAGAGAAACTAGACAGTTGTTGCAGTATTGTAATAAGAAAAACTGAGAAACTAGACAGTTGTTGCAGTATTGTAATAAGAAAAACAGAGAAACTAGACAGTTTATAAGTATTGTATTAAGAAAAACAGAAAAACTAGACAGTTGTTGCAGTATTGTAATAAGAGAAACAGAGAAACTAGAAAGTTGTTGCAGTATTGTAATAAGAAAAACAGAGAAACTTGAAAGTTGTTGCAGTATTGTATTAAGAAAAACAGAGAAACTAGAAAGTTGTTGCAGTATTGTATTAAGAAAAACAGAGAAACTAGAAAGTTGTTGCAGTATTGTAATAAGAAAAACAGAGAAACTAGACAGTTGTTGCAGTATTGTATTAAGAAAAACAGAGAAACTAGACAGTTGTTGCAGTATTGTAATAAGAAAAACAGAGAAACTAGAAAGTTGTTGCAGTATTGTAATAAGAAATACAGAGAAACTAGACAGTTATTGAAGTATTGTATTAAGAGAAACAGAGAAACTAGACAGTTGTTGTAGTATTGTAATAAGAAAAACAGAGAAACTAGACAGTTATTGAAGTATTGTATTAAGAGAAACAGAGAAACTAGACAGTTGTTGCAGTATTGTAATAAGAGAAACTAGACAGTTATTGAAGTATTGTAAAAAGAGAAACATAGAAACTAGACTGTTTTTGAAGTATTGTAAAAAGAGAAACAGAGAAACTACGCAGTTATTGAAGGACTGTATTAAGAGAAACAGAGAATAGACCGTTATTAAAGTATTGTAAAAGGAAAAACAGAGAAACTAGACAGTTATTGAAGTATTGTAAAAAGAGAAACAGAGAAACTAGACAGTTGTTGCAGTATTGTAATAAGAGAAACTAGACATTTATTGAAGTATTGTAAAAAGAGAAACAGAGAAACTAGACAGTTATTGAATTATTGTATTAAGAAAAACAGAGAAACTAGACAGTTATTGAAGTATTGCATTAAACGAAACAGAGAAACTAGACAGTTATTGAAGTATTGTAATAAGAGAAACAGAGAAACTAGGAAGTTTTTAAAGCATTGTAATAAGAGAAACAAAGAAACTTAGAAGTTATCGAAGTATTGTAATAAGAGAAACAGAGAAAATAGAAAGGTATTAAAGCATTGTAATAAGAGAAAAGGATAAACTAGGAAGTTATTGAAGTACTGTAATAAGGGAAAAGGAGAAACTGGGCAGTTATTAAAGTATTGTAATAAGAGAAACAGAGAAACTAGGCTGATATTGAAGTATTGTAATAAGAGAAACGGAGAAACTACGCAGTTATTGAGGTAATGTAATAAGAGAAAATAGACAGTTATTGAAATATTGTAATAAGAAAAACAGAGAAACTAGACAGTTGTTGCAGTATTGTAATAAGAGAAACTAGACAGTTATTGAAGTATTGTAAAAAGAGAAACAGAGATACTAGACAGTTATTGAAGTATTGTAAAAAGAGAAACAGAGAAACTACGCAGTTATTGAAGTATTGTAAGAAGAGAAACAGAGAAACTACGCAGTTATTGAAAGACTGTATTAAGATAAACAGAGAATAGACCGTTATTAAAGTATTGTAACAAAAGAAACAGAGAAACTAGACAGTTGTTGCAGTATTGTAATAAGAGAAACTAGACAGTTATTGAAAAATTGTAAAAAGAGAAACAGAGAAACTAGACAGTTATTGAAGTATTGTAAAAAGAGAAACAGAGAAACTACGCAGTTATTGAAGGACTGTATTAAGAGAAACAGAGAATAGACCGTTATTAAAGTATTGTAACAAGAGAAACAGAGAAACTAGACAGTTGTTGCAGTATTGTAATAAGAGAAACTAGACAGTTTTTGAAAAATTATAATAAGAGAAACGCAGAAACTAGACAGTTATTGAAGTATTGTATTAAGAGAAACATAGAAACTAGACAGTTATCGAAGTATTGTAATAAAAGAAACAGAGAAACTAGACAGTTGTTGCAGTATTGTAATAAGAAAAACAGAGAAACTAGACAGTTATTGAAGTATTGTATTAAGAGAAACAGAGAAACAAGACAGTTGTTGCAGCATTGTAATAAGAAAAACAGAGAAACTAGACAGTTGTTGCAGTATTGTAATAAGAAAAACTGAGAAACTAGACAGTTATTGAAGTATTGCATTAAGAGAAACAGAGAAACTAGACAGTTGTTTCAGTATTGTAATAAGAAAAACAGATAAACTAGACAGTTATTGAAGTATTGTATTAAGAAAAACAGAGAAACTAGACAGTTGTTGCAGTATTGTTATAAGATAAACAGAGAAACTAGACAGTTGTTGCAGTATTGTAATAAGAAAAACAGAGAAACTAGACAGTTGTTGCAGTAATGTAATAAGAGAAACAGAGAAACTTGACAGTTATTGAAGTATTGTATTAAGAAAAACAGAGAAACTAGACAGTTGTTGCAGTATTGTAATAAGAAAAACTGAGAAACTAGACAGTTGTTGCAGTATTGTAATAAGAAAAACAGAGAAACTAGACAGTTTATAAGTATTGTATAAAGAAAAACAGAAAAACTAGACAGTTGTTGCAGTATTGTAATAAGAGAAACAGAGAAACTAGAAAGTTGTTGCAGTATTGTAATAAGAAAAACAGAGAAACTAGAAAGTTGTTGCAGTATTGTATTAAGAAAAATAGAGAAACTAGAAAGTTGTTGCAGTATTGTATTAAGAAAAACAGAGAAACTAGAAAGTTGTTGCAGTATTGTAATAAGAAAAACAGAGAAACTAGACAGTTGTTGCAGTATTGTATTAAGAAAAACAGAGAAACTAGACAGTTGTTGCAGTATTGTAATAAGAAAAACAGAGAAACTAGAAAGTTGTTGCAGTATTGTAATAAGAAATACAGAGAAACTAGACAGTTATTGAAGTATTGTATTAAGAGAAACAGAGAAACTAGACAGTTGTTGCAGTATTGTAATAAGAGAAACTATACAGTTATTGAAGTATTGTAAAAAGAGAAACATATAAACTAGACTGTTTTTGAAGTATTGTAAAAAGAGAAACAGAGAAACTACGCAGTTATTGAAGGACTGTATTAAGAGAAACAGAGAATAGACCGTTATTAAAGTATTGTAAAAGGAAAAACAGAGAAACTAGACAGTTATTGAAGTATTGTAAAAAGAGAAACAGAGAAACTAGACAGTTGTTGCAGTATTGTAATAAGAGAAACTAGACATTTATTGAAGTATTGTAAAAAGAGAAACAGAGAAACTAGACAGTTATTGAATTATTGTATTAAGAAAAACAGAGAAACTAGACAGTTATTGAAGTATTGCATTAAACGAAACAGAGAAACTAGACAGTTATTGAAGTATTGTAATAAGAGAAACAGAGAAACTAGGAAGTTTTTAAAGCATTGTAATAAGAGAAACAAAGAAACTTAGAAGTTATCGAAGTATTGTAATAAGAGAAACAGAGAAAATAGAAAGGTATTAAAGCATTGTAATAAGAGAAAAGGATAAACTAGGAAGTTATTGAAGTACTGTAATAAGGGAAAAGGAGAAACTGGGCAGTTATTAAAGTATTGTAATAAGAGAAACAGAGAAACTAGGCTGATATTGAAGTATTGTAATAAGAGAAACGGAGAAACTACGCAGTTATTGAGGTAATGTAATAAGAGAAAATAGACAGTTATTGAAATATTGTAATAAGAAAAACAGAGAAACTAGACAGTTATTGAAGTATTGTATTAAAGAAACAGAGAAACTAGACAGTTATTGAAGTATTGTAAAAAGAGAAACAGAGAAACTAGACAGTTGTTGCAGTATTGTAATAAGAGAAACTAGACAGTTATTGAAGTATTGTAAAAAGAGAAACAGTTACTAGACAGTTATTGAAGTATTGTAAAAAGAGAAACAGAGAAACTACGCAGTTATTGAAGTATTGTAAGAAGAGAAACAGAGAAACTACGCAGTTATTGAAAGACTGTATTAAGATAAACAGAGAATAGACCGTTATTAAAGTATTGTAACAAAAGAAACAGAGAAACTAGACAGTTGTTGCAGTATTGTAATAAGAGAAACTAGACAGTTATTGAAAAATTGTAAAAAGAGAAACAGAGAAACTAGACAGTTATTGAAGTATTGTAAAAAGAGAAACAGAGAAACTACGCAGTTATTGAAGGACTGTATTAAGAGAAACAGAGAATAGACCGTTATTAAAGTATTGTAACAAGAGAAACAGAGAAACTAGACAGTTGTTGCAGTATTGTAATAAGAGAAACTAGACAGTTTTTGAAAAATTATAATAAGAGAAACGCAGAAACTAGACAGTTATTGAAGTATTGTATTAAGAGAAACATAGAAACTAGACAGTTATCGAAGTATTGTAATAAAAGAAACAGAGAAACTAGACAGTTGTTGCAGTATTGTAATAAGAAAAACAGAGAAACTAGACAGTTATTGAAGTATTGTATTAAGAGAAACAGAGAAACAAGACAGTTGTTGCAGCATTGTAATAAGAAAAACAGAGAAACTAGACAGTTATTGAAGTATTGTATTAAGAAAAACAGAGAAACTAGACAGTTATTGAAGTATTGCATTAAGAGAAACAGAGAAACTAGACAGTTGTTTCAGTATTGTAATAAGAAAAACAGATAAACTAGACAGTTATTGAAGTATTGTATTAAGAAAAACAGAGAAACTAGACAGTTGTTGCAGTATTGTTATAAGATAAACAGAGAAACTAGACAGTTGTTGCAGTATTGTAATAAGAAAAACAGAGAAACTAGACAGTTGTTGCAGTAATGTAATAAGAGAAACAGAGAAACTTGACAGTTATTGAAGTATTGTATTAAGAAAAACAGAGAAACTAGACAGTTGTTGCAGTATTGTAATAAGAAAAACTGAGAAACTAGACAGTTGTTGCAGTATTGTAATAAGAAAAGCAGAGAAACTAGACAGTTTATAAGTATTGTATAAAGAAAAACAGAAAAACTAGACAGTTGTTGCAGTATTGTAATAAGAGAAACAGAGAAACTAGAAAGTTGTTGCAGTATTGTAATAAGAAAAACAGAGAAACTAGAAAGTTGTTGCAGTATTGTATTAAGAAAAACAGAGAAACTAGAAAGTTGTTGCAGTATTGTATTAAGAAAAACAGAGAAACTAGAAAGTTGTTGCAGTATTGTAATAAGAAAAACAGAGAAACTAGACAGTTGTTGCAGTATTGTATTAAGAAAAACAGAGAAACTAGACAGTTGTTGCAGTATTGTAATAAGAAAAACAGAGAAACTAGAAAGTTGTTGCAGTATTGTAATAAGAAATACAGAGAAACTAGACAGTTATTGAAGTATTGTATTAAGAGAAACAGAGAAACTAGACAGTTGTTGCAGTATTGTAATAAGAGAAACTATACAGTTATTGAAGTATTGTAAAAAGAGAAACATATAAACTAGACTGTTTTTGAAGTATTGTAAAAAGAGAAACAGAGAAACTACGCAGTTATTGAAGGACTGTATTAAGAGAAACAGAGAATAGACCGTTATTAAAGTATTGTAAAAGGAAAAACAGAGAAACTAGACAGTTATTGAAGTATTGTAAAAAGAGAAACAGAGAAACTAGACAGTTGTTGCAGTATTGTAATAAGAGAAACTAGACATTTATTGAAGTATTGTAAAAAGAGAAACAGAGAAACTAGACAGTTATTGAATTATTGTATTAAGAAAAACAGAGAAACTAGACAGTTATTGAAGTATTGCATTAAACGAAACAGAGAAACTAGACAGTTGTTTCAGTATTGTAATAAGAAAAACAGATAAACTAGACAGTTGTTGCAGTATTGTATTAAGAAAAACAGAGAAACTAGACAGTTATTGAAGTATTGTATTAAGAAAAACAGAGAAACTAGACAGTTGTTGCAGTATTGTTATAAGAAAAACAGAGAAACTAGACAGTTGTTGCAGTATTGTAATAAGAAAAACAGAGAAACTAGACAGTTGTTGCAGTAATGTAATAAGAGAAACAGAGAAACTTGACAGTTATTGAAGTATTGTATTAAGAAAAACAGAGAAACTAGACAGTTGTTGCAGTGTTGTAATAAGAAAAACTGAGAAACTAGACAGTTGTTGCAGTATTGTAATAAGAAAAACAGAGAAACTAGACAGTTTATAAGTATTGTATTAAGAAAAACAGAGAAACTAGACAGTTGTTGCAGTATTGTAATAAGAAAAACAGAGAAACTAGAAAGTTGTTGCAGTATTGTAATAAGAAAAACAGAGAAACTAGACAGTTATTGAAGTATTGTATTAAGAGAAACAGAGAAACTAGACAGTTGTTGTAGTATTGTAATAAGAAAAACAGAGAAACTAGACAGTTATTGAAGTATTGTATTAAGAGAAACAGAGAAACTAGACAGTTGTTGCAGTATTGTAATAAGAGAAACTAGACAGTTATTGAAGTATTGTAAAAAGAGAAACATAGAAACTAGACTGTTTTTGAAGTATTGTAAAAAGAGAAACAGAGAAACTACGCAGTTATTGAAGGACTGTATTAAGAGAAACAGAGAATAGACCGTTATTAAAGTATTGTAAAAAGAAAAACAGAGAAACTAGACAGTTATTGAAGTATTGTAAATAGAAAAACAGAGAAACTAGACAGTTATTGAAGTATTGTAAAAAGACAAACAGAGAAACTAGACAGTTGTTGCAGTATTGTAATAAGAGAAACTAGACATTTATTGAAGTATTGTAAAAAGAGAAACAGAGAAACTAGACAGTTATTGAAGTATTGTAAAAAGAGAAACAGAGAAACTAGACAGTTATTGAAGTATTGTAAAAAGAGAAACAGAGAAACTAGACAGTTATTGATGAGAGTTGTCTTTCCTGATAAGTTAAAAGAAAAGTAGATAGACAGATATAACGGGAAGGCAAGACACAACAACGTGACAGACAGGCAAGACACAACAACGTGACAGGCAGGCAAGACACAACAACGTGACAGGCAGGCAAGATACAACAATGTGGCAGGGAGGCAAGACACATCAAGGTGACGGGGAGACAAGGCACATTGACGTGACAGTGAATCAAAACACATTAACGTAACAGAGTCGGTAGACACGTTAACGTGACAGTGTGGGTAGAAACGTTAACGTGACAGTGTGGGTAGACACGTTAACGTGACAGTGAGGGTAGACATGTTATCATGATACGGAGAGCAGGTCACATTTGTCTCAGAAATTCTGTTTTTTTTTGTGTTTGAAAGTTGTGGCGTTCTCGTCTGTCTGCTACATCTGGCACAAACCACTTTGTCGGCTTATAGATCTCATCATTAGGAAGTGATGTCATAGTTGTTGTAAACATAGAGAGGTGTTCTCTGATTTCATAGTTGTTGTAAACATAGAGAGGTGTTCTCTGATGTCATAGTTGTTGTAAACATAGAGAGGTGTTCTCTGATGTCATAGTTGTTGTAAACATAGAGAGGTGTTCTCTGATGTCATAGTTGTTGTAAACATAGAGAGGTGTTCTCTGATGTCAAAGTTGTTGTAAACATAGAGAGGTGTTCTCTGATGCCATAGTTGTTGTAAACATTGAGAGGTGTGCTCTGATGTCATAGTTGTTGTAAACATAGAGAGGTGTTCTCTGATGTCATAGTTGTTGTAAACATAGAGAGATGTTATCTGATGCCATAGTTGTTGTAAACATAGAGATGTGTTCTCTGATGTCATAGTTGTTATAAACATAGAGAGGTGTTCTCTGATGTCATAGTTGTTGTAAACATAGAGAGGTGTTCTCTGATTTCATAGTTGTTATAAACATAGAGAGGTGTTCTCTGATGTCATAGTTGTTGTAAACATAGAGAGGTGTTCTCTGATGTCATAGTTGTTGTAAACATAGAGAGGTGTTCTCTGATGTCATAGTTGTTGTAAACATAATGATATGTTCTCTGATGGTATAGTTGTTGTAAACATAATGGTATGTTCTCTGATGTCATAGTTGTTGTAAACATAGAGAGGTGTTCTCTGATGTCATAGTTGTTGTAAACATAGAGAGATGTTATCTGATGCCATAGTTGTTGTAAACATAGAGAGATGTTATCTGATGGTATAGTTGTTGTAAACATAGAGATGTGTTCTCTGATGTCATAGTTGTTGTAAACATAGAGAGGTGTTCTCTGATGTCATAGTTGTTGTAAAAATAGAGAGGTGTTCTCTGATGTCAAAGTTGTTGTAAACATAGAGAGGTGTTCTCTGATGCCATAGTTGTTGTAAACATAGAGAGGTGTTCTCTGATGTCATAGTTGTTGTAAACATAGAGAGATGTTATCTGATGCCATAGTTATTGTAAACATAGAGAGGTGTTCTCTGATGTCATAGTTGTAAACATAGAGAGGTGTTCTCTGATGTCATAGTTGTTGTAAACATAGAGAGGTGTTCTCTAATGTCATAGTTGTTGTAAACATTGAGATGTCTTCTCTGATGTTATAGTTGTTGTAAACATAGAGAGGTGTTCTCTGATTTCATAGTTGTTGTAAACATAGAGAGGTGTTCTCTGATGTCATAGTTGTTGTAAACATAATGATATGTTCTCTGATGTCATAGTTGTTGTAAACATAATGATATGTTCTATGATGTCATAGTTGTTGTAAACATAGAGAGGTGTGCTCTGATGTCATAGTTGTTGTAAACATAATGATATGTTCTCTGATGTCATAGTTGTTGTAAACATAATGATATGTTCTCTGATGTCATAGTTGTTGTAAACATAGAGATATGTTCTCTGATGGTATAGTTGTTGTAAACATAGAGAGGTGTTCTCTGATGTCATAGTTGTTGTAAACATAGAGATATGTTCTCTGATGTCATAGTTGTTGTAAACATAGTGAGGTGTTCTCTGATGTCATAGTTGTTGTAAATATAGAGAGGTGTTCTCTGATGGTATAGTTGTTGTAAACATGGAGATATGTTCTCTGATGGTATAGTTGTTGTAAACATAGAGATATGTTCTCTGATGGTATAGTTGTTGTAAACACTGATAAACATTGTTTACGTTGTATGTCAAAAGCGTTAAACAAAACCTTCACAGTATATTAAACTTTAGACGTTCACTGTCATTTATAATTTAGAAGTCCCTAAAATATAGGCGTAGACATTACTGTAATTTAGACGGTAGACGTCACAGTAAATGTAGCTTTATACGTCACTGTAATGTAGACTTTAGTCGTCATTGTAATTTAGATTTTAGGCGTCTCTGTGACTTTGATTATATACTTCACTGTAATTTAGACTATGGAAGACATTTTAATTTAGAAGTAGACGTCATTATAATATAGACTATAGACGTGACTGTAAAAGCGACTAGGGATGTAACTGTAATATAGACTGTCGACGTTCTTGTAATTTAGACCATAGTCGTCACTGTAATTTACACTATAGATGTCACTGTAATTTAGACTATAGATGTCACTGTAATTTAGACTATAGACGTCACTGTAATTTATACTATAAACGTCACTGTAATTTATACTATAGACGTCATTGTAAGGTTTAATATAAGAAAGTCCTCTCTCCCCCACACATGTGAGCTGTGAGTACAGACGTAGCGCTGTGAGTACAGACGTAGCGCTGTGAGTACAGACATAGCGCGGTGAGTACAGACATAGCGCGGTGAGTACAGACGTGGCGCTGGTAAGCCTGGTCCGCTGAGACACAACCCAAGCAGTCTCATCACGTGACATAATGCCGTGTCTGGCAGCTCCTTCAGTCCGCTCCCTGGAGAACCCTTAATGGCGCTCCCAGCTGGTGGGTGTTGTAGCAGTGTCGTTGTACAGCTGGCTAGATAGTTGGTGGAGCTCACCAGAAGCTTGCTTCAACATGAAGGCATTCTAGTTGTGTGGCGCTAGTTCAGCAGATAACACTCTCTATCTATCTTGTTTCCAAGTAATGAAACCATCGTTACTTGTGTCGTTGCAGTTGTTAACCTCGAGCAAATCTTGCAACCGTTCGTGACGTGCTAACGACAGTGGGCACACCTACGTCCTCATGTCAGCACACCGTAGATAATGTCAAGGAGCAATGAAGACATTCAAAGATATCAACAAGAACTGGCCGATAAATACCATTCTACAGAGGTCATTAAAATACTATCATCATCAAGTATCGGGCCTGCTGGCGTAGGTGATCATGTCTCTCCACAACTCTCGATCTCGATAGTTATTTATCATTTCTGTTGTTGACCATTCTGGCAAAGCCATTCTCTTAAGCTGTCTGGTATCTTTTTTTCTTTTCTTCCCTCTATCTCTTCGTCCCTAAAATTTCTCAGTTGTCACAATATGTTCCAGCTGTTCTCTTCTCATTGCATGGCCAAAAGATGATGATTGTTTCTTCCAAATTTTATAAATTAGCTCTCTTTTTGCTTTGGCCTTTTTCAGAACGTTTTCATTACTCTTCTTAGTAGTCCATGATATTATCAACATTTTTCTGTAAAACCACATTTCTACAGACTCCAGTAATTTTCTTGTCTGTTGTCCTATCATCTATGATTCACATCCATATGTTAAGACTGACTCTACATAACATTTAAGAACTATTTATCTTGTTTCCACTGTCAAAAATAGATTACATAACAACGCTTCCTCATTTTTTTGGAAAGCTGCCTCTGCCTGAGCTATTCTATGTCTCACCTCTGTTGTACATCTACCATCTGATGTTAACATTGTTCTCGGATATTTAAATTAATTCATCAGAATATATCTCCCCTGATCCAGTGTATCTCATTTCGCACAGTCTCAATAAATGTAAACACATCCTTTTCATTTCCTGTTTGATGTTTTCCAGTTTCCCCTTTTGCATGAATATTCTTACGTTCCAAGTACCTATCTTCAGAGTCTGTTTTATCTTTACCTTGCTGACAGTAGCTTGATGACGATCGGCGTTTACCTGAAATAATGACTATGGCCACGTCAAATAACAACGGTCTGAAAGAACAATAATGGATGTCATGATTCCTGGACGACACATCAGTGGCAGACCAAGAATAAGGTGGTTTCAAGACATCAAAGAGACATTGAAGATGAAAGTAGAAGAATTGGGAGATCTGGTTACCAAAAGTGATTCCTTCAGACTGGCTGTGATGAGAACAACGTTCTGTGACATGTCACCTGATGATGGTGTTCCGATATTGCTTTGTCTGTGAGAGTAGGCCCGTGATGTATAGGTTGACCTTGAATAACGGCAAGGACGCCGGGACAACAAAACCAGGTCTAGAATGACATTACACACATCCCACTTTGAACATAAAAGCTGTAATTGTAACAGTATCACGGCTACAATTGCGACAGTAGCACGGCTGTAATTGTGACAGTAGCACGGCTGTAATTGTGACAATAGCAGGGTTATGATTGTGACAGTAGCACGGTTGTAATTGTAAAAGTAGCACGAATGTAATTGTGACAGTAGAAAGGTTATAATTGTGACAGTAGCACGGTTGTAATTGTAAAAGTAGCACGAATGTAATTGTGACAGTAGAAAGGTTATAATTGTGACAGTAGCACGGTTGTAATTGTAACAATAGCAGGGTTATGATTGTGACAGTAGCACGGTTGTAATTGTAAAAGTAGCACGAATGTAATTGTGACAGTAGTACGGTTATAATTGTGACAGTCGCATGGCTGTAATTGTGACAATAGCACGGTTGTAAATGTAACAGTAGCACGAATGTATTTGAGATAGTAGCACGGTTATAATTGTGGCAATAGCACGGTTATAATTGTGACAATAGCAGGAATGTAATTGTGACAGTAGCATGGTTATAATTGTGACAGTAGCACGAATGTAATTGTGACAGTAGCAGGGTTATGATTGTGACAGTAGCACGGTTGTAATTGTATCAGTAGCACGAATGTAATTGTGACAGTAGCAGGGCTGTAATTGTGACAGTAGCACGGTTGTAATTGTAACAATAGCACGAATGTAATTGTGACAGTAGCACGGTTATAATTGTGGCAGTAGAATGGTTATAATTGTGACAATAGCATGAATGTAATTGTGACAGTAGCACGGTTATAATTGTGACAGTAGCACGGTTATAATTGTAACAGTAGCACGAAAGTAATTGTGACAGCAACACAGCCGTAATTGTGACAGTACCACAGCTGTAATTGTAACCATATCACGGCTGTAATTGAAACAGTAGCGCGTAAGTAATTGTGACAGTACCAAAGCTGTAATTGTGAGAGTAGCACGGCTGTAATTGTAGCAGTGGCACAGCTGTAAAAATTGTGACAGTAGCACTGCTGTAATTGTGACTGTAGCACGAATGTAATTATGACAGTAGCACGGCTGTAATTGTGACAGTAGCATGGCTCTAATTGTGACAGTAGCACGGCTGTAATTGTGGCCGTAGCACGGATGTAATTGTGACAGTAGCACGGTTGTAATTTTGGCAATAGCACGGCTGTAATTGTGACAGTAGCACGGTTGTAATTGTGGCAATAGCACGGCTGTAATTGTGACAGTAGCACGGCTGTAATTGTGGCAGTAGCACGGTTGTAATTGTGACAGTAGCACGGCTGTAATTGTGACAGTAGCACGGTTGTAATTGTGACAGTAGCACGGTTGCAGTTGTGACAGTATCGCGGCAGTAATTATAGCAGTAGCACGGCTGTAACTGTGACAGTAGCAGGCAGTAATTGTAACAGTAGCACGGCTGTAACTGTGACAGTAGCGCGGCAGTAATTGTAACAGTAGCACGGCTGTAACTGTGAATGTATCGCGGCAGTAAATGTATCAGTAGCACGGCTGTAATTGTGACAGTAGCACGGCTGTAATTGTGACAGTAGCACGGCAGTAATTGTGACAGTAGCACGGCTGTAATTGTGACAGTGGCACGGTAATAATTGTAACAATAGTACGGCATTAATTGTGACAGTAGCTTGGCTATAATTGTGACAGTAGCACGGCAGTAATTGTAACAGTAGCACTGTTGTAATTGTGACAGTAACAAGGCAGTAATTGTGACAATAGCACGGCTGTAATTGTGACAGTAGCACGGATGTAATTGTGAAAGTAGCACGGCTGTAATAGTGACAGTAGCACGGCTGTAATTGTGACAGTAGCACTGTTGTAATTGTGACAGTAGCACGGCTGTAATGTAACAGTAGCACGGCTTTAACTAGGATATAATAGAACAAAGAAGTATGTGTTAACACTCGGAAACTAGGATACTAGCGCGGCATTAAACTTTGACACTTGCACGGCTGTAACATCTGTCTGCCACGTGCACTGTTGACCAGTCTGAATGCACCCTTCTACCCAGTGCACTGTTGACCAGTCTGTGTGCATCATTCTACACAGTGCACTGTTCACCAGTCTGGGTGTACGGATCTACTCAGTGCACTGTTGACCAGTCTGAGTGCACTATTCTACTCAGTGCACTGTTGCCCAGTCTGGGTGCACCATTCTACCCAGTGCACTGTTGACCAGTCTGAGTGCACCCTTCTACCCAGTGCACTGTCGATCAGTCTGGGTGCACCCTTCTACCCAGTGCACTGTCGACCAGTCTGGGTGCACCCTTCTACCCAGTGCACTGTTGACCAGTCTGGGTGCACCCTTCTACCCAGTGCACTGTTGACCAGTCTGAGTGCACCTTTCTACCCAGTGCACTGTCGACCAGTCTGGGTGCACCCTTCTACCCAGTGCACTGTCGACCAGTCTGGGTGCACCCTTCTACCCAGTGCACTGTTGACCAGTCTGAATGCACCCTTCTACCCAGTGCACTGTCGACCAGTCTGGGTGCACCCTTCTACCCAGTGCACTGTCGACCAGTCTGGGTGCACCCTTCTACCCAGTGCACTGTCGACCAGTCTGAATGCACCCTTCTACCCAGTGCACTGTCGACCAGTCTGAATGCACCCTTCTACCCAGTGCACTGTCGACCAGTCTGGGTGCACCCTTCTACCCAGTGCACTGTCGACCAGTCTGGGTGCACCCTTCTACCCAGTGCACTGTCGACCAGTCTGGGTGCACCCTTCTACCCAGTGCACTGTCGACCAGTCCTGAAATCTGCCGTGAAGGTCAAACTATCGAAAAGTTCAGACAACGAGCTTTCTTCTGTAACTGCCTGTAACCCGAGCCCATACCGAGGGCTTATTTCCATATGGACCCGGTCGATACCAGCGCCTCTAAATTATTACAAATCTGTTACTGGCGACAAGATCAAAGCTAACTGTTGCGAGACAAACCTGTCCTGGTCCATTAGGTGTGTCTATTTGGCAAGTGCTTTGCTATCAGAACAACATGACATCATAGCCGACACAGACATGTCTATCAGGTTCAATATTGCCCTAGCACTCTGAGCTCCCGTCGAGCTGATAACGCTGGCCACGAGTTTCGTTTGAAATTAACCACTTCCCGAGCTTTCTCGCTCACATCGACCTTGGGTCGCGTTGTTTTCGTGGAGGTCAACACTTAGGCATCATGTGCCAGCTGCGAGGGTAGCACCGTCAGTAACCTTGAAGGTCGCAGGCACTCATGCCCCTGATCTTGTCAGTCACTGCCTCGTTTACCTTCTGTTTTACACTTCATGATATCTTCTGTATCAGTATATCCTACATGTCAGTATATCCTACATATCTGTATATTCTCCATGTCAGTATATCCTACATATCTGTATATCCTACATATCAGTATATCCTACATATCAGTATATCCTACATATCAGTATATCCTACATATCAGTATATCCTTCATATCTGTATATTCTCCATGTCAGTATATCCTACATATCTTATATCCTACATATATGTATATCCTTTATGTCAGTATATCCTACATATCTGTATATCCTACATATCAGTATATCCTGCATATCAGTATATCCTACATATCTGTATATTCTCCATGTCAGTATATCCTTCATGTCAGTATATCCTACATGTCAGTATATCCTACATGTCAGTATATCCTACATGTCAGTATATCCTACATATCAGTATATCCTACATATCTGTATATTCTCCATGTCAGTATATCCTTCATGTCAGTATATCCTTCATGTCAGTATATCCTACATGTCAGTATATCCTACATATCAGTATATCCTACATGTCAGTATATCCTACATATCTGCATATTCTCCATGTCAGTATATCCTGACACACACATATATATATGCTACATTGTCCATCTCAGGTCTGTGTACTGGTGGCAATCCTGTAGAACATGTTTTGTTGTCATGTTAGCCAGGGTACAGTGGCATTGGCTGGTAGTTCCTATTTTGAGTTTGGTGAACATGTGGTTTCTCATTCTGTTGTGGCCAGTGCATAGGCGAAGTATGATGACTTGATCCCTCCTTGATAGTTGGTGGTATCCGTCACTCTCGTTATACTTTGGGTATTCTTGTTTCCAATTTTCATGGAACTGACCCTTGAGGATGGATTTGGCTTCATCGTAGCTGACCAGATGGTTCTCTTGTGGTAATCTCCCTCCCTCTTTAGCTAATTTGTCTGCGCATTTGTTCCCATTTATATTACAGTGTGATGGTATCCACTGGATGACCACTCTCTGGAAGTTATTGCACAGTTGGTCTAGGGTTGTTCTCAAGTCATCTCGCTCACTGTTCCTGTGTTTGTTTGTTTTTTAGTGTTGTTAGGACTGACAGTGCATCAGTCAGTATTGCCAATTTCTTGTGCATGTTATTTTTGTGTTGGATAGCCAGTTTTGTAGCATCTTTGAGGGCTTCCGTTTCTGCTTTATAGTTGTTTGAGAATTTCGCAGTAGCTATTGACTTGGTGATCTCTAGCTATTGACTTGATGATCTCTAGCTATTGACTTGGTGATCTCTAGCTATTGACTTGGTGATCTCTTCCTCCATTTCTGGTGGCATTTGTAGCAGAGCCATCTATGTGTATGTATCTATGTGTGACCAGGAGTCCTGTAGGTAGTTGTCGTTTGTGTGTTTTCTCTATGTGTGACCAGGAGTCCTGTAGGTAGTTGTAGTTTGTGTGTTTTCTCTATGTGTGACCAGGAGTCCTGTAGGTAGTTGTCGTTTGTGTGTTTTCTCTATGTGTGACCAGGAGTCTTGTAGGTAGTTGTCGTTTGTGTGTTTTCTCTATGTGTGACCAGGAGTCTTGTAGGTAGTTGTCGTTTGTGTGTTTTCTCTATGTGTGACCAGGAGTCTTGTAGGTAGTTGTCGTTTGTGTGTTTTCTCTATGTGTGACCAGGAATCATGTAGGTAGTTGTCGTTTGTGTGTTTTCTCTATGTGTGACCAGGAGTCCTGTAGGTAGTTGTCGTCTGTGTGTTTTCTCTATGTGTGACCAGGAGTCCTGTAGGTAGTTGTCGTTTGTGTGTTTTCTCTATGTGTGACCAGGAGTCCTGTAGGTAGTTGACGTTTGTGTGTTTTCTCTATGTGTGACCAGGAGTCCTGTAGGTAGTTGTCGTTTGTGTGTTTTCTCTATGTGTGACCAGGAGTCCTGTAGGTAGTTGTCGTCTGTGTGTTTTCTCTATGTGTGACCAGGAGCCCTGTAGGTAGTTGTCGTTTGTGTGTTTTCTCTATGTGTGACCAGGAGTCTTGTAGGTAGTTGTTGTGTGTGTTTTCTCTATGTGTGACCAAGAGTCCTGTAGGTAGTTGTCGTCTGTGTGTTTTCCGGATTGTGTGACCAGGAGTCCTGTAGGTAGTTGTCGTCTGTGTTTTTCTCTATGTGTGACCAGGAGTCCTGTAGGTAGTTGTCGTTTGTGTGTTTTCTCTATGTGTGACCAGGAGCCCTGTAGGTAGTTGTCGTTTGTGTGTTTTCTCTATGTGTGACCAGGAGTCTTGTAGGTAGTTGTTGTGTGTGTTTTCTCTATGTGTGACCAAGAGTCCTGTAGGTAGTTGTCGTCTGTGTGTTTTCCGGATTGTGTGACCAGGAGTCCTGTAGGTAGTTGTCGTCTGTGTTTTTCTCTATGTGTGACCAGGAGTCCTGTAGGTAGTTGTCGTCTGTGTTTTTCTCTATGTGTGACCAGGAGTCCTGTAGGTAGTTGTCGTTTGTGTGTTTTCTCTATGTGTGACCAGGAGTCTTGTAGGCAGTTGTCGTCTGTGTGTTTTCTCTATGTGTGACCAGGAGTCCTGTAGGTAGTTGTCGTTTGTGTGTTTTCTCTATGTGTGACCAGGAGTCCTGTAGGTAGTTGTCGTTTGTGTGTTTTCTCTATGTGTGACCAGGAGTCCTGTAGGTATGTGTTGACCAGGAGTCCTGTAGGTAGTTGTCGTTTGTGTTTTCTCTATGTGTGACCAGGAGTCCTGTAGGTAGTTGTCGTCTGTGTGTTTTCTCTATTGACCAGGAGTCCTGTAGGTAGTTGTCGTTTGTGTGTTTTCTCTATGTGTGACCAGGAGTCCTGTAGGCAGTTGTCGTCTGTTGTTTTCTCTATGTGTGACCAGGAGTCCTGTAGGTAGTTGTCGTCTGTGTGTTTTCTCTATGTGTCTGTCTTGGTGCAAAACCGGTTATTGTTTGGTGCATGGGATCCCTGGAGCAGGAACTGATAGCCAACACGGTGTCACCAGAGAAGCTGTAGAACGATCAATGCGGACGTTAATAGACAGGTTGTGGCTGCCACCTTAGAACCACCTCAAGTGTAAACAACAACAAGAACTGCTGGTAACATCAAACAAGCAATCACTTTCACTTTTGTTTCATTCTCTCTAATCTCCGGGAAAACAAAAACTTTAGCGACGTCTTCTTTGTCGTACTAAAGTGAATGTTGCCCTAGGTTTCTCTCTCTCTCTCTGCGATCAGGACTCAATCAGAGTAGGATTCCAGGCTCTCACATGAAGTCAGCTGTCAGGCTAAATGTGTTGATCGCCCCCACAGACAGAACATCACAATTAGAGTCTTGCCAGATCCACTCTAATTGAACACCCGTTAAAACGTTGCACTGTGTTCTGCGCCAGTGGCCCAGTGCATCCGATTTCAGCCAGCATTTTATTCAGGTTTGCATTCATTAGCCTTTGATTGTCCCCAATCTTCCTGTAAGGCAGCAGATCATCTTTTCGGTGGGGGGATTCTGCCCTTAGACGGTCCTAGGTTTGATGTGCTTAACTGGGCTCCACGACGATTCTTCTCACACACACACACACACACAGACTGAATTCAGCAAACGTTACTCTAATCATATCACACACACACACACACAGACTGAATTCAGCAAACGTTACTCTAATCATATCACACACACACACACAGACTGAATTCAGCAAACGTTACTCTAATCATATCACACACACACACACACAGACTGAATTCAGCAAACGTTACTCTAATCATATCACACACACACAGACTGAATTCAGCAAACGTTACTCTAATCATATCACACACACACACACAGACTGAATTCAGCAAACGTTACTCTAATCATATCACACACACACACACACACAGACTGAATTCAGCAAACGTTACTCTAATCATATCACACACACACACACACACAGACTGAATTCAGCAAACGTTACTCTAATCATACCACACACACACAGACTGAATTCAGCAAACGTTACTCTAATCATATCACACACACACAGACTGAATTCAGCAAACGTTACTCTAATCATATCACACACACACACACAGACTGAATTCAGCAAACGTTACTCTAATCATATCACACACACACACACAGACTGAATTCAGCAAACGTTACTCTAATCATATCACACACACACACACACACAGACTGAATTCAGCAAACGTTACTCTAATCATATCACACACACACACACAGACTGAATTCAGCAAACGTTACTCTAATCATATCACACACACACAGACTGAATTCAGCAAACGTTACTCTAATCATATCACACACACACACACACACACAGACTGAATTCAGCAAACGTTACTCTAATCATATCACACACACACACACACAGACTGAATTCAGCAAACGTTACTCTAATCATATCACACACACACAGACTGAATTCAGCAAACGTTACTCTAATCATATCACACACACACACACACAGACTGAATTCAGCAAACGTTACTCTAATCATATCACACACACACACACACACACACACACAGACTGAATTCAGCAAACGTTACTCTAATCATATCACACACACACACACAGACTGAATTCAGCAAACGTTACTCTAATCATATCACACACACACAGACTGAATTCAGCAAACGTTACTCTAATCATATCACACACACACACACACACAGACTGAATTCAGCAAACGTTACTCTAATCATATCACACACACACACACAGACTGAATTCAGCAAACGTTACTCTAATCATATCACACACACACAGACTGAATTCAGCAAACGTTACTCTAATCATATCACACACACACACACAGACTGAATTCAGCAAACGTTACTCTAATCATATCACACACACACACACAGACTGAATTCAGCAAACGTTACTCTAATCATATCACACACACACACACACACAGACTGAATTCAGCAAACGTTACTCTAATCATATCACACACACACAGACTGAATTCAGCAAACGTTACTCTAATCATATCACACACACACACACAGACTGAATTCAGCAAACGTTACTCTAATCATATCACACACACACACACAGACTGAATTCAGCAAACGTTACTCTAATCATATCACACACACACACACACAGACTGAATTCAGCAAACGTTACTCTAATCATATCACACACACACACACACACACACACACGCACGCACGCACGCACGCACACACACACACACACACACACACAGACTGCACAACCAACCTCCTTATCAATTATTCCTTCAGTGACACCATGATTGTCGTTTCTTAGCTTCTCCCAACAGAAACATTTTTTTAAAAAATGTCCGCTCTATTTTCTTGTTCATCGCTCGGTGATTTAATTTCTAGTCGCGTCCTCGTCTTGTGAGACAATGGCAGTCTGGAGGACGAGCCTTGTGAGACAATGGCAGTCTGGAGGACGAGCCTTGTGAGACAATGGCAGTCTGGAGGACGAGCCTTGTGAGACAATGGCAGTCTGGAGGACGGGCCTTGTGAGACAATGGCAGTCTGGAGGACGAGCCTTGTGAGACAATGGCAGTCTGGAGGACGAGCCTTGTGAGACAATGGCAGTCTGGAGGTCGAGTCTTGTGAGACAATGGCAGTCTGGAGGTCGAGTCTTGTGAGACAATGGCAGTCTGGAGGTCGAGTCTTGTGAGACAATGGCAGTCTGGAGGTCGAGTCTTGTGAGACAATGGCAGTCTGGAGGACGAGCCTTGTGAGACAATGGCAGTCTGGAGGTCGAGTCTTGTGAGACAATGGCAGTCTGGAGGTCGAGTCTTGTGAGACAATGGCAGTCTGGAGGTCGAGTCTTGTGAGACAATGGCAGTCTGGAGGACGAGCCTTGTGAGACAATGGCAGTCTGGAGGTCGAGTCTTGTGAGACAATGGCAGTCTGGAGGACGAGCCTTGTGAGACAATGGCAGTCTGGAGGACGAGCCTTGTGAGACAATGGCAGTCTGGAGGACGGGCCTTGTGAGACAATGGCAGTCTGGAGGACGAGCCTTGTGAGACAATGGCAGTCTGGAGGACGGGCCTTGTGAGACAATGGCAGTCTGGAGGACGAGCCTTGTGAGACAATGGCAGTCTGGAGGACGGGCCTTGTAAGACAATGGCAGTCTGGAGGTCGAGCCTTGTGAGACAATGGCAGTCTGGAGGACGAGCCTTGTGAGACAATGGCAGTCTGGAGGTCGAGCCTTGTGAGACAATGGCAGTCTGGAGGACGAGCCTTGTGAGACAATGGCAGTCTGGAGGACGGGCCTTGGGGTGTGGGACACAAAGTAGAGGTATGGGGGGGGGGGGTAGAGGAGGAAGGGCAGAGTAAAGGGGGATTCCTTTTACACATTTATCCTGCCCACTCTCCTCTATTCCCCCAAGTGGAGTCTAGAAATTACAGAGTGAGGAGTGATCATAGTGGAAGAGTGGATGGAGTACATGTGGAGAGTAGTTTATTTGACTGTGTCATATTTTACTAAGAGTGGAATAGTACAGAGTGTAGTATGTTACTGAGAGTGGAGTAGTACAGAGTGTAGAATGTTACTGAGAGTGGAGTAGTACAGAGTGTAGTATGTTACTGAGAGTGGAGTAGTACAGAGTGTAGTATGTTACTGAGAGTGGAGTAGTACAGAGTATAGTATGTTACTGAGAGTGGAGTAGTACAGAGTATAGTATGTTACTGAGAGTAGAGTAGTACAGAGTGTAGTATGTTACTGACAGTGGAGTAGTACAGAGTGTAGGGAGGAGATGGTGGTGGGGTGTGCTAAACACTCCAAGGTATGGTGACAGCTTTACAAATAAAGAACACAACACAATACTGACGTTTCGGCCTCTGGCTTTCTTCAGAATACAGGAACAACGACAACAAGCGGTGAAGCACAATTACTACATGTCAGATGATCAAGTGGAGGGCGAGGAAAGTAGGATGCAGAAATAAGAAAAGAGAGAAATGAATATTACATGATGAGAGGTATGATGGGCGTCAAGATATATAAAATACCTCTCATCATGTAATATTCATTTCTCTCTTCTCTCTTTTCTTATTTCTGCATCCTACTTTCCTCGCCCTCCACTTGATCATCTGACATGTAGTAATTGTGCTTCACCGCTTGTTGTCGTTGTTCCTGTATTCTGAAGAAGGCCAGAGGCCGAAACGTCAGTATTGTGTTGTGTTCCTTCCTTGTAAAGCTGTCACCATACCTTGAAGTGTTTAGCACACCCCACCACTGGCTCCTTGCTACCAGCTTTACCGCAGCATTGCAATTATTTGCCTGTTCCCTAGTACAGAGTGTAGTATGTTACTGAGAGTGGAGTAGTACAGAGTATAGTATGTTACTGAGAGTGGAGTAGTACAGAGTATATTATGTTACTGAGAGTGGAGTAGTACAGGGAGTCATATGTTACTGAGAGTGGAGTAGTGCAGGGTGTCATATGTTACTGAGAGTGGAGTGGGGCAGAGTATAGTATGTTACTGAGAGTGGAGTAGTACAGGGAGTCATATGTTACTGAAAGTGGAGTAGTGCAGGGAGTGATATGTTACTGAGAGTGGAGTAGTGCAGGGTGTCATATGTTACTGAGAGTGGAGTAGTGCAAGGAGTCATATGATACTGAGAGTGGAGTAGTGCAGGGAGTGATATGTTACTGAGAGTGGAGTAGTGCAGGGTGTCATATGATACTGAGAGTGGAGTAGTGCAGGGAGTGATATGTTACTGAGAGTGGAGTAGTGCAGGGTGTAATATGTTACTAAGAGTGGACTAGTACATGGTGTAGTATGTTGCTGAGAGTGGAGTGGTACATGATGTAGTATGTTGCTGATAGTGGAGTGGTACATGGTGTAGTATGTTGCTGATAGTGGAGTGGTACATGGTGTAGTATGTTGCTGATAGTGGAGTGGTACATGATGTAGTATGTTGCTGATAGTGGAGTGGTACATGGTGTAGTATGTTGCTGAGAGTGGAGTTGTACATGGTGTAGTATGTTGCTGATAGTGGAGTGGTACATGGTGTAGTATGTTGCTGATAGTGGAGTGGTACATGGTGTAGTATGTTGCTGATAGTGGAGTAGTACATGGTGTAGTATGTTGCTGATAGTGGAGTAGTACATGGTGTAGTATGTTGCTGATAGTGGAGTAGTACATGGTGTAGTATGTTGCTGATAGTGGAGTAGTACATGGTGTAGTATGTTGCTGATAGTGGAGTGGTACATGGTGTAGTATGTTGCTGATAGTGGAGTAGTACATGATGTAGTATGTTGCTGATAGTGGAGTGGTACATGGTGTAGTATGTTGCTGATAGTGGAGTAGTACATGGTGTAGTATGTTGCTGATAGTGGAGTACTACATGGTGTAGTATGTTGCTGATAGTGGAGTAGTACATGGTGTAGTATGTTGCTGATAGTGGAGTAGTACATGGTGTAGTATGTTGCTGATAGTGGAGTAGTACATGGTGTAGTATGTTGCTGAGAGTGGAGTAGTACATGGTGTAGTATTTTGCTGAGAGTGGAGTAGTACCGGGTGAAATTTGTTACTTAGAGTGGAGTAGTACCGGGTGTAATTTGTTACTGAGAGTGGAGTAGTACCGGGTGTCATTTGTTACTGAGAGTGGAGTGTTACAGGGTATATGTTACTGAAAGTGGGGTAGTACAGGATGTAATATGCTACTGAGAGTGGAGTTGAGCAGGGTGTAATATTTTACTGAGAGTGGAGTGGTACAGGGTTTAATATGTTACTGAGAGTGATGTGGTACAGGATGTAATATGTTAATGAGAGTGATGTGGTACAGGATGTAATATGTTAATGAGAGTGATGTGGTACAGGATATAATATGTTAATGAGAGTGATGTGGTACAGGATGTAATATGTTAATGAGAGTGGTGTGGTACAGGGTGTAATATGTTACTGAGTGTGATGTGGTACAGGATGTAATATGTTAATAAGAGTGATGTGGTACAGAGTGTAATATGTTAATTAAAGTGGTGTGGTTCAGGATGTAATATGTTACTGAGTGTGATGTGGTACAGGATGTAATATGTTAATAAGAGTGATGTGGTACAGGGTGTAATATGTTAATGAAAGTAGTGTGGTTCAGGATGTAATATGTTACTGAGTGTGATGTGGTACAGGATGTAATATGTTAATAAGAGTGATGTGGTTCAGGATGTAATATGTTAATGCGAGTGATGTGGTTAAGGATGTAATATGTTAATGCGAGTGATGTGGCACAGGATGTAATATGTTAATGCGAGTGATGTGGTACAGGATGTAATATGTTAATGACAATGATGTGGCACATGATGTAATATGTTAATGCGAGTGATGTGGTACATGATGTAATATGTTGATGAGAGTGATGTGGCACAGAATGTAATATGTTAATGAGAGTGATGTGGTACAGGATGTAATATGTCGATGAGAGTGATGTGGCACATGATGTAATATGTTAATGAGAGTGATGTTGCACAGTGTGTAATATGTTACTGAGAGTGATGTGTTACAGGATGTAATATGTTAATGAGAGTGATGTGTTACAGGATGTAATATGTTAATGAGAATGGTGTAGTACAGAATGTAATATGTTAATGAAAGTGGTGTGGTAAAGGGTGTAATATGTTACTGAGAGTGATGTGGTACAGGATGTAATATGTTACTGAGAGTGATGTGGTACAGGATGTAATATGTTAATGAGAGTGGTGTGATACAGGATGTAATATGTTACTGAGAGTGGTGTGGTACAGGGTGTAATATGTTACTGAGAGTGATGTGGCACAGGATGTAATATGTTAATGAGAGTGGTGTGGTACAGGATGTAATATGTTAATGAGAGTGGTGTGGTACAGGATGTAATATGTTACTGAGAGTGGTGTGGTACAGGATGTAATATGTTAATGAGAGTGATGTGGTACAGGATGTAATATGTTACTGAGAGTGGTGTGATACAGGGTGTAATATGTTACTGAGAGTGATGTGGTACAGGATGTAATATGTTAATGAGAGTGATGTGGTACAGGGTGTAATAAGTTACTGAGTGTGATGTGGTACAGGATGTAATATGTTAATAAGAGTGATGTGGTACAGGGTGTAATATGTTAATGAAAGTGGTGTGGTTCAGGATGTAATATGTTACTGAGTGTGATGTGGTACAGGATGTAATATGTTAATGAGAGTGATGTGGTTCAGGATGTAATATGTTACTGAGAGTAGAGTAGTACACGATGTAATATGTTACTGAGAGTAGAGTAGTACAGGATGTAATATGTTACTGCGAGTGATGTGGTACGGGATGTAATATGTTACTGAGAGTGATGTGGTACAGGATGTAATATGTTACTGAGAGTAGAGTAGTACATTATGTAATATGTTACTGAGAGTGATGTGGTACAGGATGTAATATGTTACTGAGAGTGATGTGGTACAGGATGTAATATGTTACTGAGAGTGGAGTATAGCACGGTGTAATATATGTTCCTCTTATTCCTCTTTTCACTTTTCACTGATACCTAAAAAGTGTCGTGATTTTCCTTTGTTGTTACATGTCTCTGTCACTGCATCTATCCATCTTCTTTTCTCTTTTCACTGATACCTAAAAGGTGTCGTGGTTTATATCATTTATCGTTCTTGAGCTGCTCGAACTGTCTGAATTAGTGACTTTCCTTTGTTGTTACATGTCTCTGTCACTGCATCTATCCATCTTCTTCTGGGTATTCCTCTTGGTCTTTTTCCATGCATTCTCGAGAAGAACACCCTTGATGATGATTGGTGACGATTCATTCTGACCAGGTGGCCAAACCATTTAAATTGTTGTTGTTCTATATATTCTTGGCAGGGTTTTGTTCCTACCATTTTTCTTATGATTTCATTTGGTATTCTATCTCTTCTTGTGTTGTTTGTTACTTTTCTCAAGCATCGCATCTCACATGTATTGATCTTTCTTAAATGTGATTTAGAAAGGGTCCATGTTTGACTTTCATAGCACAAAGTTGGTATGAAGATGTTATTTATCATTTGTTGTTTAGCTGGCATAGAAATGTTTGGATGTCTTAACAATGGTGAAAGCTGGTATGTGACAGCATTTGCTTTTTGTATTCTCATGTCAATTTCTCTGTCTAGTTTTCCATCTTCTGTGAACATTGTGCCTAAATACTTGAATTCTTCTACTTGTTTTATTTCTTTGTCTTTGATCTTGATGTTTAATGGGTGTCTTAATTTGCTTATTCTTATAGCCTCTGTTTTTGCTGTGTTAATTTTCATACTGTAGTTTGTGCAGCTTTTATCTAGAGATGTTAAATGCTGTTGTAGCAGGTTTTCATCCTCATATATTAGGCATTGGTCATCTGCGAAGAGTAGCTCGTTGATGTTGGAGTTTTCTACCTCTATGTTATTATTTGATTTGTCCTTGTTGTTGGTTGTTTCCTGATTTATGTTGTCCATATATATGATGAAGAGGAGTGGTGAGAGGACACATCCTTGTCTTACTCCTGTTGTAACCTGAAACCATTCTGACAGACCTTCCGATGTTCTAACGGCACTTTGACTGTTTCTATATAATGCCATTATATTATCTAGTGGTTGTCCTGCTACCCCGTAGGTTTCTAAAGTTTGCCAAAGTTTGTTCCTGTTCACACGATCAAACGCTTTTTCCTGATCTATAAACACTATATTTAGGTTTCTGTCATATTCTATTGTTTTTTCACATAGTTGTCTCAATGTAAATATAGCATCAGTACAGCTTTTGCCTTTTCTGAATCCGAATTGATTATTACTTAATTGAGGTTCTATTATGTATCTTACTCTCCTCTCCAATATTTTAGCAAACATTTTACCAACTTGACTCAATAGGGATATTCCTCTGTACATTTCACACTCCCTTTTACTTCCTTTATTCTTCCAAAATGGGACAATGATAGCTTTTTGCCAATCGTCTGGGACTTTTCTTTCTTCCCAAACCATATTGAATATGATAGTAAGCCAATCTATAGCTGTTTCCTTACAGGCTAGTAGCATTTCTGTTGTTATTCCATCTATACCAGCTACTTTGTTCTTTTTATTCTGCTTCACAGCCCATTCTACTTCAGCTTTAAGTATATTCGATTCCTGTTCATCATACTGCCGATGTTTAAACTCTGTATTTCCATTTGTATTTCCCTGATTTAATAGTTCCTTAAAGTATTCTCTCCATCTGATTATTATGTTTTCCCTGCTGCTGATTGGTCTACCGTTCTTGTCGTTTATTATAGTGGTTGGGTTATAATCATTATTTCTTACTCTCATTGCTTTTACACTTTTGAACAATTCTCTTGGTTCTTCTCTACATGTTTTTGCCAATTCTTCACCAAAAGCTTTCCAAGAGTCTGCTTTTGTTTGTTCTATGATCATTTTGCTATCATTTCTGGCTTGTCTATAGTGATTGTAGTCTTCTGTTGTTTTTGTCTTCTGCCACGTTTTATACTTTTCTTTCTTGTGTTTCACTGCTGATTTTACTACTTCATTCCACCATCTTGTAAGTTTCTTTCTGCTCTTTCCTATATTTTTCAGACCGCATTTCTCTTGTGTTGACTCTATTAGACCTTCTTTAAACTGTTTCCATGCTTCTTCTATGTTTGCTGGTTGTATTCGGGTTAGGTATTTGTTGGTTACGGATTCTTCTATTTCTTTTTGTACGTTTACATTCTTTATTGCTTTTAGATCTATTCTTTGTGCCTGAGGTCTTGCAATCAGTTGTTTCCTAACCCATTTTTCTGCCATAGTAAAACAGGCTTATGGTCGGTATCTAATATTGCATTTGGTATAGATCTTGAGTCTGTTATGTCCCTCCTTTGATGTCTTCTAGTCAAGATAAAATCGATTTGGGAGGCCTTGTCCGTGTCATTCCATTTATACCAAGTAAGTATTTGTTACGATTCTGCTGATTAAACGCTCTTGTTATATAAAGATCATGTTCTGCACAAATATTTAGTAGGTGTTCACCGTTACTGTTACACTCTGTTCTAATGTCACTAAATGGTCCTAAGTATAATTCCCATGGTGTTCTCCTTTGTCCTACTCTACCGTTGAAATCTCCTAGCACAAACAATTTTTCTGCGTCTTTGACTTTATTTATTGTGGCTGAGAGTTCATCAAAATATTGTTGTTTGCCGTCCTCACTATATGTGTTGTTGCAGGGAGCATATGTTTGAATGTAAGTGGTATTTCCTCCTTTTTCTGCTAATTTGATACTTATTATTCTTTCCGAGATGTAATCTATTTCTAGTATATTTTTGGCAGTATTACTTTCAATAATGAAACCGACCCCGTGTTTGTTTACTTACTTATGTTGTTACTTCCGCTCGTGACGAGTGTGTAGCTGCGGTGTATTTCTTTAATGATTTTACCTCTCTTTCTTGTGTCCGCTAGTGTGTAGCTTTGGTGTATTTCTTTAATGATTTTACCTCTCTTTCTTGTGTCTGCTAGTGTGTAGCTGCGGTGTATTTCTTTAATGATTTTACCTCTCTTTCTTGTGTCTGCTAGTGTGTAGCTGCGGTGTATTTCTTTAATGATTTTACCTCTCTTTCTTGTGTCTGCTAATCCTAAGATTTTTATATTCCTTTTCTTCATAAATTGAACTATTTCTGTGCTTTTATCACCTAAACCGCAGATGTTCCAAGTACCTATTAAACGTTCTGATTTTTGTCTTTGTGTTGTAGATTTCCCGCTTTCTGACATTTTCGTGATCGTAATAGCACAATGGATGGTAATTCTACTTATTCGCACAAACTGTAAGAATAAATCACAAATAAATCCGTTCGAAATAACAAAAGAACGCTTGAATTTACGTTGAATTTACTACGGGCATTGACATTCACTTAAATCTTACATTTGACTCCTATCGAAATTTGTATCATGTTGCCAGCAGTCACACACCGGAAGTGTAACTGTAATATGTTACTGAGAGTAAAGTAGTACAGGATGTAATATGTTACTGAGAGTAGAGTAGTGCAGGGTGTACTATGTTACTGAGAGTGATGTGGTACAGGATGTAATATGTTAATGAGAGTAGACAAGAGAGGTGAAGAGCTTGAAAATTGGCAGGATGACAATGGGCTTATACTATTAAACCAGGCAACAGATCCACCAACATTCTACTCCAGATCATGGCATACCACATCTACACCAGACCTTGCTTTCCATTCACCAGACCTGGATTGGAATATCACACGAATTGTTGGGAAACAACTTGGAGGCAGCGACCACCGACCAGTCTTTTTAGTGGTACAAAATAAGGCCATCAGGGAGAGCAGCACTCTCTCCAGATGGAATTACAAAAAGGCAGACTGGAAAATGTATCAACACTACACCAGTGTACTGACTAAAGATATAAATACAGATAGAGACATCAACAAAATAGTTGATGAATTCAGTAGACTAATAATACAAGCTGCCAGTGAAACAATACCTAGAGGGGCACGGAAACACTACAAACCATACTGGAGTAGTGAGCTAGAGCAACTGCACAATGACATGGAAACATCTCGAAAGCAAGCAGAAAATAACCCTTGCCAAGAACACCACAACTACCAGCATGCTAAAGCCAAATTTCAATGGGCTAAACTACAAGCCAGACGGAGAAGCTGGAAAGAGAAAACAGAGTCCTTGAATCTTGAACGAGACACAAGAAAAGTGTGGAAGCTTGTAAAACAGCTGAATGATGAGGGTACAGAAAGGAACACCAAAATTACACTGAAGAAGGATGGAAACATTCTAACAGGTAAACATGCAGCAAATTACTTTGCAGACTCCTTTGCAAATGACAATAATATTGAAATTAGCCTAGAAAAACGACAAGAGACCCGTTTAAAACAACAAAATGCAAGACAAGAAGAGACCACACATGAAGTAATGGAAACACCCATTACACAAAGAGAGCTAGAGCTGGCAATATCCAAATTAAAAATGAAAAAGTCACCAGGCAATGATGGAGTGTCCAATGAAATGATTAAGAACTTGGGAACTGCAGCTAAAGCAAAACTACTGCAGATCTACAACATTTGCTGGATCACAGGTAGAGTGTCACAGGCATGGAGAGAAGCAATTATGATACCATTACTAAAGCCAGGAAAAGATGGTTCAATGACATCCAGCTATAGACCAATCAGCCTTACAAGCTGTTTGTGTAAAACAATGGAACGTATAATCAATCTCAGACTGCAGTGGTACCTGGAAAGTGAAAATCTCCTTTTCCCACAACAAGCAGGCTTTAGACAGTGTTACTCTACCGAAGATCAAGCAACCTATCTTTCCCAGGAAATAGAAGATGCGTTTCAAGAAAAGAAACTGGTACTAGCAGCATGGATAGACCTAAAGAAAGCATTTGATAAGGTATGGAAGGAAGGGCTTTTGAAGAAACTGAGAAATTATGGAGTAAATGGCAGGATGTACAAATGGGTCAAAGCATACCTGCATAACAGGAGAGCCAGAGTGCAACTGGATGGTCTTAAGAGTAAGAAGGTCTTATTGCGCCAGGGCGTTCCACAAGGAGGGGTACTATCTCCAACACTTTTTCTGATCTACATCAATGACCTAGTTACTGAACTACCACATGGCATCAAAGTGGCAATGTATGCAGATGACTTGGTAATGTGGTGCACAGAGGAGTATGCAACAGTGGCCTCCAAATTGCTACAAAGAGCTATGAATGCACTGAATTCATGGACAAATAGATGGTGTATCAGCATCAATACAGACAAATGCAGTACTACACTTTTCACACTCTCCCCAAAACAAAAAGCAGGAGCCATCTACATAAACAATGAGCCTGTGAAAGAAGACATACAAGCTACATATCTCGGAGTTACATTTGATAACAAACTATCTTGGAAACAGCAGATAAATAAGGCAACCCAAAAAGCAAGGAGGAAATTGGCTATTCTAAGAAAGTTGTGTGGAACCACATGGGGTGCGAGTGGGAAAATACTCAGTAAAGTTTACCAACAGAGTATACGCCCACATTTAGAATATGGATCATCCGCATGGTGCACATCATCAAACACCACATTGCAAGAACTGGATAAAGTACAAAACCAGGCACTTAGGGTCATCACAGGAGCAATGAAATCAACACCAATATTGGAGATGGAGAAATTGTGGAGGATACCAGCACTGAGAGATCGGAGGGACATAAAGGTGCTGATACAAGCAGAAACATTTGTATGCATGCCGAGACATCCAATGAAGGACAGATTCCAAAATCTTGCATTGGGACGACTTAAGAGAAGCAGCTTTATCCACCAAGCCAAGAGTATTAGTAGACAAACACCAGACATGCCAAGAGTTGTTAACCCCCTACTGCCCATACCAGAACAGACTCCCTGGACAGAGGAATCAGGATTATTAGTTCAAATTCGGACAGAAGTGAAAGGAATAGTTGACAAAGAGGAACAAAATAGTCTACAGCGAAAAACAATAACTCTCAGTTTCCTGGATGAAGAATACCCACAAGACCTATGGATCCGTGTGTACACAGATGGATCAGCACAGAATGCAGTAAAGAATGGGGGAGCAGGTGCATATATAGAGTACCCAAATAACACTAGGGATATGAATAAAATAGCAACAGGGAAATATTGTCACAATTATGATGCAGAAATACAAGCAATAAAGTTGGCAATAGAAAAACTGCTGAACAGTAATCTTAGCCCACAGCCTGTAGTGTTTTTGACAGATACAAGATCAGTACTCCAGGCACTACAATCCAGAAAATTACATCTGCAGACCTTATTGACTGAACTCTGCAAGCACCACAGGGTTGCCCTGCAGTGGATCCCATCTCACTGTGGAATACCAGGAAATGAGAAAGCAGATCAGTTGGCAAAGGAAGGTTCAACAGGCACACAACTAGATACACCAGTTACATACCATCATAAGAAACAGATAATCAAATCAATCAGAGGACCACAAGCCCCAAATCAGGATGCCTTTCATAATATGAATAGATATGAACAAGTTATCATTATACGCCTAAGAACAGGACACAATCGACTCCATAGTCACATGTATACAAAATTCAAGATCGGCACATCAACTACTTGTACATGTGGACAGGCACCCCAGACTGCTGAACACATACTTCAAGACTGCACTGAATATAGTAGACAGGAAAATCCATTGGCCCATAGATACAACACTACAGACAAAACTATATGGGCCACTGCAAGAATTACAAAAGACAGTAAAATTTATACAGGAAACGACATTGCAGATATAGACAATACTTCAGGCGAACGAAAGATAGAAATGAGAGTAGAGTAGTGCAGGGTGTACTATGTTACTGAGAGTGATGTGGTACAGAAAGTAATATGTTACTGAGAGTAGAGTAGTGCAGGGTGTACTATGTTACTAAAGTGATGTGGTACAGGATGTAATATGTTAATGAGGGTAAAGTAGTACAGGATGTAATATGTTACTGAGAGTGATGTGGTACAGGATGTAATATGTTACTGAGAGTGATGTGGTACAGGATGTAATATGTTAATGAGAGTAGAGAAGTACATGGTGTAATATGTTACTGAGAGTGATGTGGTACAGGATGTAATATGTTACTGAGAGTGATGTGCTACAGGATGTAATATGTTACTGAAAGTGATGTGCTACAGGATGTAATATGTTACTGAGAGTAAAGTAGTAAAGGATGTAATATGTTACTGAGAGTAGAGTAGTAAAGGATGTAATATGTTAATGAGAGTAGAGTAGTAAATGATGTAATATGTTACTGAGAGTAAAGTAGTACAGGATGTAATATGTTAATGAGAGTAGAGTAGTAAAGGATGTAATATGTTACTGAGAGTAGAGTAGTACATAATGTAATATGTTAATGAGAGTAGAGTAGTAAAGGATGTAATATGTTACTGAGAGTGGAGTAGTACAGGATGTAATATGTTAATGAGAGTGATGTGGTACAGGATGTAATATGTTACTGAGAGTGATGTGGTACAGGATGTAATATGTTAATGAGAGTGATGTGGTACAGGATGTAATATGTTACTGAGAGTGGTGTGGAACAGGATGTAATATGTTACTGAGAGTGGAGTAGTACAGGATGTAATATGTTACTGAATGTGGAATAGTACAGGATGTAATATGTTACTGAGAGTGGAGTAGTACAGGATGTAATATGTTACTGAGAGTGGAGTAGTGCAGGATGTAATATGTTACTGAGAGTGGAGTAGTACAGGATGTAATATGTTACTGAAAGTGGAGTAGTGCAGGATGTAATATGTTACTGAGAGTGGAGTAGTGCAGGATGTAATATGTTACTGAGAGTGGAGTAGTGCAGGATGTAATATGTTACTGAGAGTGGAGTAGTACAGGATGTAATATGTTACTGAGAGTGGAGTAGTGCAGGATGTAATATGTTACTGAGTGTAAAACAGTGCGGGATAGAATCTCTAAAATATTAAATATTTGAGAAACTGAGACGTGAGTTAGAGAGAAAGAGAACAGATAACTGACTGTTATATCTCTGCTGTCATCGACATGGACGAACTATTCATCAGATGGGTTACACGCTCACATACCTTCTAATATCTTGTAGGTCAGCACGCCCAAATACCTTTTAATATCTTACAGGTCCCACGCCCAAATACCTTTTAATATCTTGTAGGTTGGCACGCCCAAATATCTTCTAATATCTTGTGGGTCAGCACGCCCAAATATCTTCTAATATCTTGTGGGTCAGCACGCCCAAATATCTTCTAATATCTTGTGGGTCAGCACGCCCAAATATCTTCTAATATCTTGTGGGTCAGCACGCCCAAATATCTTCTAATATCTTGTAGGTCAGCACGCCCAAATATCTTCTAATATCTTGTGGGTCAGCACGCCCAAATACCTTCTAATACCTTGTAGGTCCAAACGATCATATGATCCTAATGTGCCCTACCAGTTGTCGCAAGCGATCTTGTCTTTCCACGCCTTCTATCCAGAGTACATCGTATCAATTATGTTGTTGACTGTTTTCCGTGTCATGACACTATGCAATCTAGCATCTTCTCTCTTTGTCGTCCGCGATCTCTCTTTCCTTGTATTTTGTCAGTTGTAACCAAGTGCTCCAACTTTCACCTTCTCATGATGTGTCCGAGTTGATTGTTTCTTTCTGATATTTCTTAGGAGCTCCTTCTTTGTGTTGGCCTCTTTGAGATTTTCCTCGTTTGATTTTTTTATCTGTCCAGGGAACTTTCAGTATTCTTCTGAGAAATTCCATCTCTGTGGCCTCTAATCGTCTTTTCATTTCTCTGTTTACTGTCCATGATTCTCTTCTATAGTTCAGAATTGACTCTATTGAGTTATTTGCGGGTCATCATCATTGCACTCGGAAATGTCTATAGGTGATCAGATCTCCTCCTCAGCTTGTCCCGCAGTGTCCAGCCACTGACGACTGCAACGGATGGTCTAGACTCACATACACCACTCAGCCGCACAGTCCAGAACCCTCTATATAGCATTCCTCTCTAGAGCATTGGTTCTATATAGCACCGATAAACTCTCTTTCTCATTTTTATTGACATAGATTTGTTGCATAAGATATTTTTCATTTTCTGAAATGCTATTTTGGCCTGAGCTATTCTGCGTTTTATTTCTGTGGTGCATCTCCCATCTGATGTTATTATTGTGCCCAAGTATTTGATGCGTTGCACTTGTTTAAGATTTGCCCTGTTTATTTTTATGCTGCATGGTGGTGGTGATTGTTTCTTTGATATGACCATTACTTTTGTTTTCTTACTATTCAGACTGAGACCTTTCTTGTTGCTTTCTTCTACTATTATGTCTATCATTTCTTGTAGTTCATTCTCTGTCTCTGCTATTAAGACTGTGTCATCCGCATATCGCAAATTATTTATGTTGTGACCGTTGACTTCAATTCCTTTTTTGTCTACTATTGATCTCATAATATATTCGCTGTAAAGTGAAAACAAATCCGGCGACAGAACACAGCCTTGTCTGACTTCTTGCTTTATATATTGGAATTGTCCTGTTTGGTTGTTAATTCGTATAGCTGCTGTTTGTTGCCAGTACATGTTTTTTATGATTCGCAGATCCTTGCCATCAATGTTTAATTTCTCCAGCATATTGATTATTTCCACATACTTTACTTTGTCAAACGCTTTCGTGTAGTCTATAAAGCACATATATAGATCTTTCTTTACCTCTATAGATCTTTCTATCAATGTTCTTAAGATGTATATTGCATTATTGGTGCCCTTTCCTTCCACAAATCCACATTGTTCCTCACTTATTTCTGGTTTTATTTTGTTCCTTACACGTCACATGATTATTCTTAGTAATATTTTAGTCATATGGCACATGAGACTAATAGTGCGATGGTCTTCACAATCAGTGGCTCGTGACTTCTTCGGTATGGCTACAAAGATAGATTTTAGTAGATCTTCGGGTATGTGTCCAGTGTTATATATGTCATTGAGTAGTTTTGTTATGACTTGTACTCCCAGCTCTCCTAATGCATTTATCTATTCTATTGTTATATTGTCGGGACTTGCAGCTTTGCCTCTTTTCATGTGTTGAATTGCATCCTCCACTTCACTCTGCATTATTGGTGGTCCTGTGTCTTCATTTGAATTGTTTAATTCTGGTCTTTCATCATCATAGAGTTGACTGATATATTCTGTCCATCTTTCTATTGTCTTCTCCTGTCCCATTATTAAATTTCCTTTCTTTGATTTCACACATCCTGAAACTTTGACTTCTTTTCTTTCTGTTAATTCACTTAACTGATTGTGCATACATTTTGTGTTTTTATTTTGTTGTTTTTGCATTTGTTCACATTTCTACCTTAACCATCCGTCATTTGCTTCTCTGCATTTATTCTGGATCTCTTTGTGCAATACATTGTATGTCTGTGCATCTTTCTTATGTTTTCATATTTCGTCCATTAGTTCTATTTCTTCTGTCATCCATTTTTTGTTGTTGATTCTTTTAGTCATTGGTATTACTTCTTTTGACGTTTGTTGAATCGATTATTTGAGCATTTCCCATTGCTTCTCGATGACCTGTATTTCCTCAATATCATTATATCTATTTTGCGTTATAGTACTGTACTTTTAGCGTTCATATACATTCTAATATCTTGTAGGTCTGCACGTTCATATACATTCTATTATCTTGTAGGTCTGCACGTTCATATACATTCTATTATCTTGTAGGTCTACACGTTCATATACATTCTATTATCTTGTAGGTCTACACGTTCATATACCTTCTATTATCTTGTAGGTCTGGACGTCCACATACCTTCTAATATCTTGTAGGTCTGGACGTCCACATACCTTCTAATATCTTGTAGGTCTGGACGTCCACATACCTTCTAATATCTTGTAGGTCTGCACGTCCACATACCTTCTAATATCTTGTAGGTCTGGACGTCCACATACCTTCTAATATCTTGTAGGTCTACACGTTCATATACCTTCTAATATCTTGTAGGTCTGCACGTCCACATACCTTCTAATATCTTGTAGGTCTACACGTTCACATACCCTCTATTATCTTGTAGGTCTACACGTTCATATACCTTCTAATATCTTGTAGGTCTGCACGTACACATACCTTCTAATATCTTGTAGGTCTACACGTTCACATACCTTCTAATATCTTGTAGGTCTACACGTTCATATCTTCATCGTCGAGTGCCGTCTCCGCAACGAAGGTTGGCTACCATAAATCGCCATTCCACTGTTTCTTGCTTTGATGGTGCAGGCTGTCATAGATTGACTTGTCCATCTTTTGATGTTACTCGTCCATGTTAGTCTTGGTCTGCCTCTGCCTCTTTTACCTTGTATTTTTCCTTCCAATATAACTTTTAGTAGGCTGTTGTGTCTTTTAACATGCCCCAAAAATTTCATTTGTCTTGTCTTAATTGTATTTAGTATTTCTCTTTTTATTTTCAGTTGTTTTAAAACTTTATCGTTTGTTATCTTTTGTTTCCATCCAATTCTACCTATTCTTCTATAAATCCACATTTCAAAGGCTTCAATTTTCTTTGCTGTTTTCTTGTTTAATGTCGATGTTTCTGCACCATACAGGAATATTGAGAACCTGTAACATTTTGATGTTCTTAGTTTCAACCGTACTGTTATTTGTTTTGTTGCTAGTATAATTTTCATGGAACGTTCACATACCTTCTAATATATTGTAGGTATCTACTCAAGATAGCGTCTGTATGTGAACAGTGTTTTCCGTTACAGCGTGTGTTGTTTTGAAATACGCCGGTCACACGCGCTGTGTGATTCTTGGATTTGATGTTCTGATCATGCCTGCTGTGATTGTTTAACTTCTGCCAGCCTGGTGGATGGTGGAAATTCTCGTTGTTAAGGGGGTATTTATCTTCTTTTCATTTGAGATAGACCTATCGCTGACAGGTCATTGTTTTTCACTGTCGCTCCGGGCAGACCGAGATGTCTATCCCGAATATACAGTCTGTGACGGTGGATGGGGCAGAAGCGTCAGCAAAAATCAACG
This sequence comes from Megaustenia siamemsis, assembly GCA_032433765.1. Taxonomy (NCBI): domain Eukaryota; kingdom Metazoa; phylum Mollusca; class Gastropoda; order Stylommatophora; family Ariophantidae; genus Megaustenia; species Megaustenia siamemsis. The sequence goes on along the minus strand of JAVIAB010000156.1, from coordinate 87,189,027 downwards.
GCTCAGAAAGCTAAAACAACAAAGCTAAAACACAAGAGGCATTTTCAGGACATGAAAAATGAATGTGGCAGACCATCGTGAAAGAGATTGTAGCCTCATGACGTACTAGTCCAGAGGAAGCCATGGAGAGGAATTCGAACTTATGTCGGAGGAAAGATCTAAAAATAAGTACATGGAATTTTAGGACTATACCAAGAAGGAAAACTGGAAAATCTGATTCAAGAAGCAGAACCAATAAATATAGATATTTTAGGAATATCAGAGACAAGATGGAAAGAATGTGGGTACATAGAGGACGAAAAATATACATTTATATACTCAGGAAACACAACAGAACATTAAAGAGGTGTAGGAATACTAATAAAAAGAGAGCTACAAAAATATATAAGTACCCACTGGACATACAATGATAGGATTATAGTAGTGTTGGTGGCTGTATACCAAATCCAAAAGTGCACGCACATGCACCGAAAATGCACCAAAGACAATGGATTTTGCACCGATACCGCACGAAACTGGCACCAAATCCGTGCAAATGTCCGATAATTATTATATCGGCTTATTATCTCGGTGGTGCGGTCCGGTAATCGGCTTATCTCGTGGTTTGCGGTGGTGCGTGACGGCGTGCGGTCGGCTCTCGCGGGGGTAGCTCGCGGGCGGGGACAACAGCGGTTCTAAAACTTGTGGGGTCGTCGGATGGCGGGTCGTCGCCGGCTATCTCGCGCGGGTCTCTTGCGGGACAACAGCGGTTCTAAAACTTGGGGCGATGTGCCTTGAATGGTCGTGTGTGTGTGTTATCGCTACTAACATCATCATGTGCCACCCTCAACAGCATCATCAACCCTTCGTGTCCTAGCATCATCATACCACACAAAGTATCAAACCGATTATTAGTGTCTACATTTTTAGTAACACATCATCATGTGCCACCCTCAACAGCATCATCAACATGTACCCTTCATGTCCTATCATCATCATCATGCCACACAAAGTATCAACTAGCGAAATTCTCTCTCTCTCTCTCTTTCACATTCATGGCAAAGCAAAACAAAATTCGTTCTATATTTCACAGATTTATTATTAATACAACAAATATACAACACATATTTGAAAATATATATTACTGTCCGGTTGTTGATAATTTTAAGCGTCGTGGTTTCCTCCCTCCTGTTTTGGTGGTACTGTTTGTTAAATGTCTATCAAACACGGGTGCATAGGAAGTTTCATTAGCCTTCAAAACACAACCGCCCTCCATTTTGACAAAACCTTGATCAAAGCTGGAATAGGTAATTGGTGACTCTGCTGAAACACCCGCGGCATCCATATTGGCTGCCGGATCTGTCGTCTGATTAACAAGAGCGAGGTTCCCTTGATTAACAAAGGGGGGCGTGTAGTCGATGAGATTCGGGTTAACAAGAGATGGTATGTAGTTCTGGTGGTTAACAACAGGCGGCTAGCACGTATACCCTACCCGAGGCGATCGGTGACAACTTGAGAGATTTAGATGATGAAATGCAACGTATCCTATTCCGCGATGATTTAGCACTCGCCGATAAGGCCAGAGTATACCAACGTGCCCTGCATCCATATTTAACTAGATTGGAGCAGTATAAACGTCGCTCATTGGGCTCGGTCGATCTCATTCAACACAACACGGCAACAGAAAAAATACCTTTCCCACCACCACCACCATCAATCGAGGTATCACCAGAGCAGACCAAGACACCACCACCAGCGGAAACCCCAAAGCTAGGTAATGAAACCACTCCGCCCGTAACCACGTATAAACTGAGACCTAAAAAAAGAAAGAGCGGAATCCCAACACCAAAATGGGAACGATGGAGAATATATTGAGACGTCATTACTTTGACCCTAGTCGACCAGGGGCGTATAGTGGTGCAACGGCCCTGCAACGTAACACCAAACTGGGGCTCGCAAAGATCAAACAATGGTTGAGTCATCAGGATACCTATACCCTTCATAAACCAATTCGTCGCAGATTTGAAAGGCGTCCCATTAAAACGAGTGGCCCCCAACATCAATATCAGGCAGGCCTAATTGATTTGAGACATTTGAAAAAACACAACTATGGATATTCCTATTTGGTTTCTTGCGTGGACGTTCTCAGTAAATTCGCGTGGTCTGTACCGATACGAACCAAAACGGGGAAATCCTTAGTGGAAGCCGTCGGTAAGATATTTCTCGATGGGAAACCCGCGAGTTTTCAAACGGATAAGGGGTCAGAGTTTCTGAACAGAACATTTCAGAATTCCTCGCTGACAACAACGTTCACTTTTTCACTACGCAGAACGAAGATATTAAGGCCGCCATGGTGGAACGCTTTAATAGGACTCTGAAACAACGGATATGGCGATATTTCACGAAATCCAATAAACTGTCTTATGTCCGAGTCCTACCCGCCCTACTTCGAAGTTATAACCATTCGTATCACAGAAGTATAAAAATGGCACCGGTCGACGTCAACGCAGACAATCAAGAGCAGGTATGGAACACGTTGTATAATAGCAAACGCAACTTTAATTTTGAAAGACCCCTGTATAAGCCCGGTGATCGAGTTAGACTGGTCCTGGGCAGAGCCAATTTTAAAAAGGGTTATGCCCCGGCTTGGACGGAGGAACTGTTTTCCATCAGTCGAGTAAATGAAACAAACCCCGTTACATATGTGTTGAAAGACGATACGGGCGATGAGATAGAGAAGTCATTCTACACACCGGAAATTCAAAAAGTTGGAGACAAGCACGAGTACAGAATCGAGAGTATCATAACCGAGCGTCGCACATCATTTGGGCGAGAGTTTAGTCAAATGGTTTGGGTACGATTCCTCATTTAACAGTTGGATACCGTCCAAGGACATTGTCAGATACAAAAACTAGAGATGAGAGAAGAAGCGGAAGTGGTAACTTTTGGAGAGCCCGATTTGTGAGCCGTAAACTCGGGAGTGAAGAGAGAGGGCGAACCACGCTGCTGGGGGTCGATGTTTGGGAAACTATGCCCCTACTTAGAACTTGTCTTTATTTGTCAAGTGGTAGTTATATATACAGTGGTAGCGGTCTTGCTGTTCAATCTGACCACCGAAAAGCCAGACGCAAAGGAGGGAAAACTGTGGATAGCCCTACTGAGCAGCTGTTTTGGTTACATGCTACCGAATCCAAACTTGGAGAGGCGACGGTGAAACGAGTAAAAAATGAGTTTTTATGTCACCCTGCCCAGCAATGCATCTATGGAACTTTTTAAAGATAATAACCCCGGCCACTTTTTCGTTAAACTCCCTCAGACCATTGACATTTCGACGCAGTATGAGATCGCACTGGTGGAGATACAGTTGCCGCTAAATTATTTCAATGTAATAGAGGGCGATGTCTGGATTCGGTACGAATCTCTCGCTAACGACGATATTTTGCGGCGCTAGATTTTATCTCAACGTGACCTTGGAGCCTGGGTTATACACGAAACCCGATGCGTTCATCGGAGCGTTGAATGCGTCGTTTATAAAAGCGGAGGATGAGTCGAACGGGGGTGTGAAAGGGAAAAAATGAAATTCATTTACGCAAAAGAGGTGAATAAAGCCATCTTGAAACTTTACGAAAAAGGAGTCAGTGTTACCATAAGCGACACGTTGAAAAACATGTTAGCCTTCCCCACGACCTCTATATAAGACACAGCTCCCGATATCTTCAGCGTGGGCGTAATGGACTTGGAAAGTGTTGCGAAGAATGTCTACGTCTACTGCGATCTCGTTTCCCCCAGACCCGTCGGGGATGTGATGGTACCTCTCCTCAGGAGCGTGCCTGTTCTCAATAGAAATCACACCGCGGTGTTTCAGATCTACGATAAGCCTCACTACGTCCCCCTGAATCGATTTTCCTTCGATACCGTGGAAATCCTTTTAGCCAACGAACACGGAAAAACCATTCCACTCACTAGCGGGACGTCGGTGCTAACGGTACACTTTCGAGTGAAGAAACATCTCGAGCTGGTATAATGGTGAGACACACCCCCCCCCCTTCATAGAGATGTTGAGTTATACGAAGACTTTTACTGTTGTCAGGCGGGTGAAGGAATGCCCGTATTTATAGGAGTTCGAAGTCAGAGAGGTCGAGGAAACGGTAGTTTCTTTGGTGGAATCGGGAGGGCTATTTTACCCTGGTTAAAAACCGGCGGTAAGGCCTTGCTCAGAGAAGGCTTGGGGACCGGTCTGCAGGTCGCACAGGACGCATTAGCCGGGAAAAATGTCGGTGAAGCTTTCAAAGAACGAGCTAAGGAGGCCGGTCAGCGGTTGATACACGGGGCCGTAGACCACCTGAGTGTTAACAATCAATCAGGAAGTGGTTTACGACAATGCAGAAAGCGAGTTATGAAGTTACCTCCACCAGGTGAACCCGTTACGAAGGGGATAAAACCGACAGCTAGACAGTTCCCCCTTCATTCGGTGCACAACACCAAGAAGACGAAGACGAGGGTGGCAAAGGATATTTTCGACTAATAATGTCCCTCATTCACCCCAAATCGTGCGAATGTCTTCACTCTGGTTTGGATTTATTTAGCGTTCCACCGACACAGACATCTCTAGACTCTGGCCAGTTTATTGAAATTCGTCCGATCTCAGCCTTGTCGCATAGCGCACCGATAAAGTTTTTCATTTCTGGAAACAGCGAGGAGTATCTAGATCTTTTCAACACGTTTTTACATCTGCGGGTCAAGATCACCCTCCCGAATGGTGATAGTGTAACACCCGATGCTGAGGTAGGACCAGTTAACAATTATCTTCACAGTCTATTTTCACAAGTCGACGTATCGCTAAACGACACGTTGGTTACACCGTCGGAGAATACCTATCCTTTTAGAGCAGTGTTTGAGGCCACGCTAAATTACGAGGAGGATGCGAAAACGGGATACTTGACGGCCGCTCTGTTCTACAAAGACACAGCTGGCCACCATGACGATTTGAAAGAAAATGAGGGTTTTAAAACACGGCGCGATTTGACTTCGGGTAGTAAAGAGGTTGAAATGATGGGTCGTTTGCACTCTGATGTCTTTGTGCAGGATCGTTACATGTTAAACAGAGTCGATGTAAAGATAAAACTCACGCCCTCGAAGGATGTGTTCAACCTCACGGGTCACGATAGCTCTGTGGGTTATAAGAGTGTTATCACCTACGCCGCGCACGTGGTCAGGAAAGCTAAGCTAAACCCCGCGATTTCTCTGGCCCACGAAAAGGCTCTCTTAAGCGGGAATGCGCGGTACCCGATCAAGAGGGTTACCATCAAGACATTTTCCATCGCTAGCGGGATGTTCTCCCACAGTCAAGACAATTTATTTTTGTCTCAAACACCGACCCGTATAGTGATAGGTCTGATTACGGCCAGTGCGTTTAATGTTGTTTATACAGCTAACCCGTTCAATTTTCAACACTTTGGTCTGATTTATATGAACCTGACGGTCGACGGGAAATGTATCTCGGGAAAGCCTCTAACTATGGACTTTGAACAAAATCAATATGCGAGAGCTTTTTTCGGTACAAATCTGGCCATGGGTCTGATTGGTAAAGACGCTGCGAATAACGTTGATTATAGAGAGTTCAAGGACGGATATTGTCTATTTGGTTTTGATCTCTCGTCCAGCCTACTGGACGGCTCCCATTTTGAGCTAGCCATAAGCGGACCCTTGTCGACAGAACTCAAGTTTGCCGCTCCCACAACTACTCCCCTACAAGTTATCGTCTACGCCGAGTTGGACTCGGTGCTCGAGGTGTCCAAGACAAGGCAGATTTTAACAGACTTCGCCGTTTTAGAGAGAAAGAAGAAGATGAACACGAGGGAGATTTATAACCTTTTGATGTCGGATATTTTCGTTCGACGTTGTTCCCTTGTTAGTGTCATTCCACGAAACCACTTACCGCCCAGCATCGATCCAATGGCGACCGCAGCCTTTGTCATAAACACCGACCCTGCCCACGAACCCGGTGAGCATTGGGTGGCCCTATTTTACAACGGTCTCGGCGAATGTGAGTATTTCGATTCCTACTGTTTGCCTCCCAGACACGTGGATATTTTAAACTTTATAGAGCAAAACTCACACGTTCCATTCGTCTACAACCCGCGGGTGTTGCAAGATTTGTTTAGCAACACGTGCGGTCTATATTGTGTTTATTATATACTTCTTAAGTGTCGTGGCGCAAAACTTAACAGAATTCTCATGCCTTTTTCATCGAGACAGCACATAAACGACCGTATCATTTTTCGTTGGCTCGCACCGTGGATAATTCGGCTTCGAGGCGCCCACGGACGCTTAAAATTATCAACAACCGGACAGTAATATATATATATATATATATATATATATATATATGTTGTATATTTGTTGTATTAATAATAAAGCTGTGAAATATAGAACGAATTTTGTTTTGCTTTACCATGAATGTGAAAGAGAGAGAGCGTGACTTTTTAATGTTAGCACAATCTTACGCCAACACATGATGATAACACACTCGACCAATAATCTTTCCCCATGAACCGCTATCCTGGCACATGATGTTAGCGATACTAATAACGCACACGACCATTCAAGGCACATCGCCCCAAGTTTTAGAACCGCTGTTGTCCCGCAAGAGACAGACCCGCCACCCGCGCGAGATAGCCGGCGACGACCCGCCATCCAACCCGCGAGATATCCGCTGTGAGACGACTCTAGAACACAAGTTTTAGAACCGCTGTTGTCCGAGATAGCCTGCGAGCGAGAGACGCGCCGATCACCGTCACGCACCACCGCACACCACGAGATAAGCCGATAACCGGACCGCACCACCGAGATAATAAGTCGATTATCGGACTTTTGCACGGATTTGGTGCCAGTTTCGTGCGGCATCTGTGCAAAATCCATTTTCTTTGGTGCAGTTTCGGTGCATGTGCGTGCACTTTTGGTGTCAGTATACAGCCGCCAACACTACTGATTATACTACTCAAGGTGAAAGCAAAACCATTCAACATAGCAATAATACAGACATACGCACCTACTCAAGACTATACAGATGAACAAATAGATGCATACTATGAAGATCTAATAAAGTTATGAAGCAAGTGAAATCTTCGGACATCTTGATTGTAATGGAAGATATGAATGTTGAAGTAGGAAAAGGTAGATATAAGACCATTATAGGAAATCATGGTTTAGGAAAAAGAAATGAAAGGGGAGAAAGATTAATACAATTTTGTGAAGAAAACAGGCTGATAATATGTAATACCTACTTTGAGCAAGAGAAAAGGAAGCTATACACATGGAAAAGCCCTGCAGATAGGGAATCTGTACCCTTTTAATATGTTTATAAAAGTTATAGAAGTTATAGAAGTTATAGAAGTTATAGAAGTTATAGAAGTTATAGAAGTTATAGAAGTTATAGAAGTTATAGAAGTTATTGAAGTTATAGAAGTTATTGAAGTTATAGAAGTTATAGAAGTTATAGAAGTTATTGAAGTTATAGAAGTTATAGAAGTTATTGAAGTTATAGAAGTTATAGAAGGCTTGAAATGCTGAAAGAGAGCCTCCACTGATAGAGCTTCTGTTTGTTACCGCGGTGACTCGACTTGTACACGGATGGTACTGGAAACTGGCGTCTACTGACTGCTGGAAAATACTGCCTCAGTAATGTGGTAGATGCAATAACTGATATACTGCCCGTGGCACCGTGGAAAGAACATAGACTGTTCTTTTGCGTTCTTGTAATTGCTTAGTCCCTTGTGGGTGGTACACTGGTGGTTGATATAAGGTGCCCTTTCCTGTATTGCTGGCCGTGGACTATCTTGTTCTCGCCTTTCCGCCACAACCTCTAGCTGTTCGTTCACCGCTCGTACTTTTCCTTGTTAGTGTGGTCTTGTACTGTCTAGCTTATTTAGCGTCCATCTTCGTTGTCCTTGGACTGTTATTCAGACTTGACTACCATGTACACACCACCTTGGGTCAATAACTGCATACACAAGTCTTTCCTGGAATAAAAACTGTGTAAACGCTTTATTACATAAAGTCCAACATGACACTTCTGTAACACATAAAAACTGTGTAAACGCTTTATTACATAAAGTCCAACCTGACACTTCTAACAATGCCCTGTGGTTTAGATATTCCCGCTCGGGTAACTACGTAAACTAACACTTCAGTTCTGGTACTTCCTCACACTAGCCTCCAGGACCCGCTAGGTCTCTAAGTTCCATCTAACTGGTACTTCCTCACACTAGCCTCCAGGACCTGCTAGGTCTCTAAGTTCCATCTAACTGGTACTTCCTCACACTAGCCTCCAGGACCTGCTAGTTCTCTAAGTTACACCTATGATCTGACTAGTCTCGGGGACATTCCGTCTAACTGGTACTAACTATTTACATATACTATGTCATTTATATCACCGTAGTTTTCCAAGCTTTTCTCTCTAATATCCCAGTCTGTTCCTCCTATCACCAGTTGAAACATCCCACCTACTGGTACTAACTATTTACATAGACTATGTCATTTCTATCACCGTAGTTTCCCAAACCTCTCTCTTTAATCTCCCAGTCTTCTCCTCCTATATCTTGGACCCTCCAAAGTCCTTTATGTATCTCACCTTTCAACCAATCACCAGCTACCTTCTTAATTTCCCATCCGATGGGTTTTCTTCACGCCGTCTTGTCTATCTCACCTTGACCTTAGCCCCCACCTGACTCACTCTATCCGTGTTTACTTGTTTTCTAAACCCCGTGACTCTGTTCCTACTTCCTTATAGCACAGTTCACTCCCCTATCTCGTGCTTGTCACTTCTTCACACATCCGGTCACACTCTCTCCATACCGTTCTCAAACCTTCATTTCCTTACATTCACTGCTACATATCAAATAGATTACATAATGATAAAGTATATTTTCTGTAACAGCGTCAAGAAAGCCAAAACCTATCCAGGAGCAGATATTAACTCAGATCACAATCATGTAATGACTAAGATGTAAATCAAAACTAAAGAGAAACAAGGAAAAGTCAAATTCATCAACAATACCTCTAGATATAACAGCTTTAAATTAAAAAGATGTTAAAGCTACTTATATAAGTAAAGAACACATATCAGAAGCTGCTAGAAGAAGGAATTGAACAATACAGAAGAGAAAATCCTGATGAAAAAGCCGCAACCAAATGGCAATGCATAACGAAAAGCATACAATAAACTTGCAACATTTTACCTAAAAAGGAAAAGAACAAAAAACAAAAATGGATAACTAATACCATCTTAGTAAAAATGGAAGAAAGGAGACAAGCGAAGAACACTGCCCAATACAATAAAATAGATAACGAAATATGCAAAATGTGTAACAAGGCAAAAGAAGACTGGCTCAGCCAAAGATGTATAGAAATAGAAACTATGGAAAGCAAACAAGACTTAAGAGGAATGCACACAGAAATAAAGAGAATGACTAATAAAAATAAAAAAGCCACAGAAAGGGGATGCATTGCAGACAAAAAAGGAAAAATACTAACAGATAATAAAGATATAATAGATAGATGGCAGGAATATATAACAGAACTATTTCATGATCAAAGGGACAAGAAACCAATCATAAAATGTACAACCAGCTATAATATCTTAACAGTTGAGGTGCAACAGGCAATAAAAACAATGAAAAAGGGAAATGCAGCAGGACCTGACAGCATACAGATAGAGATGATACAGGCACTAGAAGATTTGGCATTGAAGTGATCACAGACATATGCAACGACATATAACATACAGGATACATACCAAATGAGCGAAAAACTTCAACTTTCATCGCATTGCCTCAAAGGAATGGTGCAGTTGAATGCAGTGACTTTAGAACAATAAGCCTAATGAGTCAGGTAACACAAATCTTGCTAAAAGTTATGCAAGGAAGGAATCAGAATACAATCAATACTGAATTAGATGAGCAGCAATTTGGATTTAGGAAAAAAAGCGGGACAAAAGAAGCCATATTCTGCATGAGAACATTAATCGAAAAGTACACAGAAGTAAACAAACAAATATATGTCTGCTTCATAGACTACACCAAAGCTTTTGATAGAATCATCATCATGTGCCATACCGGTTGGCGTAGGCGATCATGTCCTTCCACAATCTTCTATCCACAGTGCATCGTATCAGTTCTGTTGTTGACTGTTTTCCATACCATGAAACCAAGCTATCCAGAGTTTTCTCTTTTTGTCGTCCGCGATCTCTCTTTCCTTTTATTTTGCCAGTTGTAACCAAGTATTCCAACTTTCCTCTTCTCATGATGTGCCCGAAAAATGTTGTTTCTTTCTGATGTTTTTTAGGAGCTCCCTTTTTGTGTTGGCCTCTTTGAGAACTTCCTCATTGGTCTCTTTAGCTGTCCAGGGAACTTTCAATATTCTTCTGAGAAATCCCATCTCTGTGGCCTCTAATCGTCTTTTCATTTGTTTGTCTACTGTCCTTAATAGAATACACAACAAATAACTTATATAATGCCTAAAAGAGATACATCTAGATGACATGGACATACGACTAATATGTAATCTATACTGGGAGCAAACAGCAATAATAAAATATAACAAGGAGAACTCTACACCCATGGACATAAAAGAGAAGTAAGACAGGGATGCATCCTATCACCAATCTTGTTTAATCTATACACTGAGCAAATCTTTAAAAACATCAGAGATACCAGGCTTAAACATTAATGGGAAGATAATCAATAACCTAAGATATGCTGAGGATACTATACTACTAGCAGAAAATCCTAAAGATCTACAATATTCTATCTATCTATCTATTGACCTGTCGAGCCTTAGCCGGCCCATAGGGCATAAACCCAGATACTCCTTCTCTTATCTAAATTTTTATTCTAGCAGTTTTCAATCCTTGTAAAGATCTTTTATCTAATCTCGCCATTTGTCTCTGTTCTGAACATGGACGAGTGACATCAAAAGATGGACAGGTCAGCCTATGACAACCTGCACCATCAAAGCAAGAGACAGAGTGGAATGGCGCTACATGGTAGCAGTCGACTTTCGTTGCGAAAATGGCACTTGATGATGATGATCTTGTAGGTCCACACGTTACTAAGTCTTCTAATGTCTTGTGGGTCTACATGTTACTATGTCTTCTAATATCTTGTAGGTCCACACGTTACTAAGTCTTCTAATATCTTGTAGGTTCACACGTTACTAAGTCTTCTAATGTCTTGTGGGTCTACATGTTACTATGTCTTCTAATATCTTGTAGGTTCACACGTTACTAAGTCTTCTAATGTCTTGTGGGTCTACATGTTACTATGTCTTCTAATATCTTGTAGGTTCACACGTTACTAAGTCTTCTAATATCTTGTGGGTCTACATGTTACTATGTCTTCTAATATCTTGTAGGTTCACACGTTACTAAGTCTTCTAATGTCATGTGGGTCTACATGTTACTATGTCTTCTAATGTCTTGTAGGTCCACACGTTACTATGTCTTCTAATATCTTGTAGGTCCACACGTTACTATGTCTTCTAATATCTTGTAGGTCCACACGTTACTATGTCTTCTAATATCTTGTAGGTCCACATGTTACTATGTCTTCTAATGTCTTGTAGATCTACATGTTACTATGTCTTCTAATATCTTGTAGGTCCACACGTTACTATGTCTTCTAATATCTTGTAGGTCTACATGTTACTATGTCTTCTAATATCTTGTAGATCTACATGTTACTATGTCTTCTAATATCTTGTGGGTCTACGTGTTACTATGTCTTCTAATATCTTGTAGGTCCACACGTTACTATGTCTTCTAATATCTTGTAGGTCCACACGTTACTATGTCTTCTAATATCTTGTAGGTCCACACGTTACTATGTCTTCTAATGTCTTGTAGGTCCACACGTTACTATGTCTTCTAATATCTTGTAGGTCCACACGTTACTATGTCTTCTAATATCTTGTAGATCTACATGTTACTATGTCTTCTAATGTCTTGTAGGTCCACACGTTACTATGTCTTCTAATATCTTGTAGATCTACATGTTACTATGTCTTCTAATGTCTTGTAGGTCCACACGTTACTATGTCTTCTAATATCTTGTAGATCTACATGTTACTATGTCTTCTAATGTCTTGTAGATCTACATGTTACTATTTCTTCTAATATCTTGTAGATCTACATGTTACTATGTCTTCTAATGTCTTGTAGATCTACATGTTACTATGTCTTCTAATATCTTGTAGATCTACATGTTACTATGTCTTCTAATGTCTTGTGGGTCTACATGTTACTATGTCTTCTAATGTCTTGTAGATCTACATGTTACTATGTCTTCTAATGTCTTGTGGGTCTACATGTTACTATGTCTTCTAATGTCTTGTGGGTCTACATGTTACTATGTCTTCTAATGTCTTGTGGGTCTACATGTTACTATGTCTTCTAATAACTTGTAGGTCCACACGTTAGTGTCTTCTAATATCTTGTAGGTCCACACGTTAGTGTCTTCTAATATCTTGTAGGTCCACACGTTACTATGTCTTCTAAGGTTGTGTAGGCCCATACGTTTGTATACATTACAATGTCTTGTAGATCCGTACGGACATATGTCTTCTAATATCGTATAGGTCCACATATTCATATATCTTATAATATCCTGTAGGTCCAAACGTTCATATACCTTCTAATAAATTGTAGGTCCGCACGGACATATATCTTCTAATATCTTGTTGGTCCGTACGGACATATATCTTCTAATAGCTTGTAGGTTCACACCTACATATGGCTTCTAATATCTTGTAGGTCCACACCTACATATGGCTTCTAATATCTTGTAGGTCCACACCTACATATGGCTTCTAATATCTTGTAGGTCCGCACGGACATATACCTTCTAATAGCTTGTAGGTCCACATCTACATATGTCTTCTAATATTTTGTAGGTCCACACCTACATATGGCTTCTAATATCTTGTAAGTCCGCACGGACATAATCCTTATAATATCTTGTAGGTCCGCACCTTCTAATATCTTGTAGGTAACTAACTAACAGCTAAAAAGACCAATGAAAAAGTTATCAAAGAGGCCAACACAAAAAGGGGACCCCCTAAAAAAACATCAGAAAGAAACAATCAACATTTTTTGGGCACATCATGAGAAGATGAAAGTTGGAATACTTGGTTACAACTGGCAAAATAAAAGTAAAGAGAGATCGCGAACGACAAAGAGAGAAAATATTGAATAGCTTGATGTCATGGCATGGAAAACAGTCAACAACAGAACTGATACGATACACTGTAGATAGAAGATTGTGGAAGGGCATGATCGCCTACGCCAACCGGTATAGCACATGCTGATGATGATGAACTAACTAACAATGGTTGTTTCTTTAACTGACGAGCAATGGTCGAACTGGCTCAACATAGTAGCATCTTGGTCGAACTGTCTCAACATAGAAGCATCTTGGTCGAACTGTCTCAACATAGAAGCATCTTGATCGAACTGTCTCAACATAGAATTATCTTGGTCGAACTGTCTCAACATAGAAGCATCTTGGTCGAACTGTCTCAACATAGAAGCATCTTGGTCGAACTGTCTCAACATAGAAGCATCTTGGTCGAACTGTCTCAACATAGAAGCATCATAGTCAAACTGTCTTAACATAGAAGCATCTTGGTCGAACTGTCTCAACATAGAAGCATCTTGGTCGAACTGTCTCAACATAGAAGCATCTTGGTCGAACTGTCTCAACATATAAGCATCATAGTCAAACTGTCTCAACATAGAAGCATCTTGGTCGAACTGTCTCAACATAGAAGCATCTTGGTCGAACTGTCTCAACATATAAGCATCATAGTCAAACTGTCTCAACATAGAAGCATCTTGGTCGAACTGTCTCAACATAGAAGCATCTTGATCGAACTGTCTCAACATAGAAGCATCCTGATCGAACTGTCTCAACATAGAAGCATCTTGGTTGAACTGTCTCAACATAGAAGTATCTTGGTCGAACTGTCTCAACATAGAAATATCTTGGTCGAACTGTCTCAGCATAGAATCATCTTTGTCGAAGCATCTTGATCGAACTGTCTCAACATAGAATTATCTTGGTCGAACTGTCTCAGCGTAGAATCATCTTGGTCGAACTGTCTCAGTATAGAATCATCTTGGTGGATCTGTTTCAACATAGAAGCATCATGGTCGAACTGTCTCTACATAGAAGCATTTTGGTTGTACTGTCTCAGCATAGAAGCATTTTGGTTGTACTGTCTCAGCATAGAAGCATTTTGGTTGTACTGTCTCAACATAAAATCATCTTGGTTGAACTGTCCCAATATAGAAGCATCTTGATCGAGTTGTCTCAACATAGAAGCATTTTAGTTGTACTGTTTCAACATAGAAGCATCATGGTCGAACTGTTTCAGCATAGAATCATTTTGGTTGTACTGTCTCAGCATAGAAGCATTTTGGTTGTACTGTCTCAACATAGAAACATTTTGATTGTACTGTCTCAGCATAGAAGCATTTTGGTTGTACTGTCTCTGCATAGAAGCATCATGGTCGAACTGTGTCTACATAGAAGCATTTTGGCTGTACTGTCTCAACATAGAAGCATCTTGGTTGAACTGTCTCTACATAGAAGCATTTTGGTTGTACTGTCTCAACATAGAATCATCTTGGTTGAAATGTCTCAACATAGATGCATCTTGGTTGAACTGTCTGAACATAGAATCATCTTCGTTGAACTGTCTCTACATAGAAGCATCTTGGTTGAACTGTCTCAACATAGAAGCATCTTGGTCGAACTGTCTCAACATAGAAGCATCTTGGTTGAACTGTCTCAACATAGAATCATCTTGGTTGAACTGTCTCAACATAGAAGCATCTTTGGCCAATTTGTCCCAACAGAGAAAAATCTTGGTCGAACTGTCTCAACAAAGATTCTTCTTGGTCGAAATATCTCACCATAGAAGCATCTTTGGTCCAACTGTCTCAATAGAGAAACTTTTTGGTTGAACTGCCTCAACATAGAAGCATCTTGGTCGAACTGTCTCAACATTGAAGCATTTTGGCTGAACTGTCTCAAAATAGAAGCATCTTGGTTGTATTGTCTCAACATAGAAACATCTTGGTTGAACTGTCTCAACATAGAAGCATCTTGGTCGAACTGTCTCTACATAGATGCATCTTGGTTGAACTGTCTCAACTTAAAAGCATCTTGGATGAACTGTCTCAACATTGAAGCGTTTTGGTTGAACTGTCTCAACATAGAAGCATCTTGGTTGTATTGTCTCAACATAGAAACATCTTGGTTGAACTGTCTCAACATAGAAGCATCTTTGGCCAAATTGTCCCAACAGAGAAACATCTTGTTCGAAATATCTCATCATAGAAGCATCTTTGGTCGAACTGTCTCAACAGATAAACATTTTGGTCGAACTGTCTCAACATAGAAGCATTTTGGTTGAACTGTCCCAACATAGATGCATCTTGGTTGAACTGTCTCAACATAGAATCATCTTGGTTGAACTGTCTCAACATAGAAGCATCTTGGTCGAATTGTCTCAACATAGAATCATCTTGGTTGAACTGTCTCAACATAGTAGCATCTGGGATGAACTGTCTCAACATAGAAGCATCTTTGGCCAAATTGTCCCAACAGAGAAACATCTTGATCGAACTGTCTCAACAAAGAATCATCTTGTTCGAAATATCTCACCATAGAAGCATCTTTTGTCGAACTGTCTCAACAGAGAAACATTTTGGTCGAACTGTCCCAACATAGAATCATCTTGATCGAACTGTCTCAACATAGAAGCATCTCGGTTGAACTGTCCCAAAATAGAAGCATCTTGGTTGAACTGTCTCAACACAGAAGCATCTTGGTTGAACTATCTCAACATAGAAGCAGTTTGGTTTAACTGTCCCAACATAGATGCATCTTGGTTGAACTGTCTCAACATAGAATCATCTTGGTTGAACTGTCTCAACATAGAATCATCTTGGGTTATCTGTCTCAACATAGAAACATCTTTGGCCAAATTGTCCCAACAGAGAAACATCTTGTTCGAAATATCTCATCATAGAAGCATCTTTGGTCGAACTGTCTCAACAGAGAAACATTTTGGTCGAACTGTCTCAACATAGAAGCATCTTGGTTGAACTGTCTCAACATAGAAGCATCTTGGTTGAACTGTCTCAACATAGAATCATCTTGGTTGAACTGTCTCAACATAGAAGCATCTTGGTTGAACTGTCTCAACATAGAATCATCTTGGTGGAACTGTCTCAACATAGAAGCATATTTTGCTGAACTGTCTCAACATAGAAGCATATTTTGCTGAACTGTCTCAACATAGAAGCAGTTTGGCTTAACTGTCCCAACATAGATGCATCTTGGTTGAACTGTCTCAACATAGAATCATCTTGGTTGAACTGTCTCAACATAGAATCATCTTGGGTTATCTGTCTCAACATAGAAACATCTTTGGCCAAATTGTCCCAACAGAGAAACATCTTGTTCGAAATATCTCATCATAGAAGCATCTTTGGTCGAACTGTCTCAACAGAGAAACATTTTGGTCGAACTGTCTCAACATAGAAGCATCTTGGTTGAACTGTCTCAACATAGAAGCATCTTGGTTGAACTATCTCAACATAGAATCATCTTGGTTGAACTGTCTCAACATAGAAGCATCTTGGTTGAACTTTCTCATCGTAAAAGCGTCTTGGTTAAACTGTCTCAACAAAGAATAATCTTGATCGAAATATCTCACCATAGAAGCATCTTTGGACGAACTGTCTCAAGAGAGAAACATTTAGGTGGAACTGTCTCAACATAGAAGCATATTTTGCTGAACTGTCTCAACATAGAAGCATATTTTGCTGAACTGTCTCAACATAGAAGCATATTTTGCTGAACTGTCTCCAGAGAGAAGCATCTTGGCCGAACTGTTTCTCTGGTTGTTATGTTCGCTGCACGATGCTAATGCCATCTATTTATAGCTTAAGCCTCCGTATATTGAACTCACACTGTTATTGGTCGTAAATGCAATTTTTTTCTTCCAAAGTACTCGCTTGTCATTGAACAAATCATGCACATAAAACATAACAAATGTACAACTTTGTGAACACAAAGATAAATGAACTAATTAATGTACAACTTTATGAACACAGATATAAATCAACAAATGTATAACTTTATATACACAGATATAAATCAAGAAATGTATAACTTTATGAACACAGATATATATCAAGAAATGTACAACTTTATGAACACAGATATAAATCAAGAAATGTACAACTTTATGAACACAGATATAAATTAAGAAATGTACAACTTTATGAACACAGATATAAATCAAGAAATGTACAACTTTATGAACACAGATATAAATTAAGAAATGTATAACTTTATGAACACAGATATAAATCAAGAAATGTACAACTTTATGAACACAGATATAAATCAAGAAATGTACAACTTTATGAACACAGATATAAATCAACAAATGTACAACTTTTTAAACATAGATATAAATCAAGAAATGTACAACTTTATGAACACAGATATAAATCAAGAAATGTACAACTTTATGAACACAGATATAAATCAAGAAATGTATAACTTTATGAACACAGATATAAATCAAGAAATGTACAACTTTATGAACACAGATATAAATCAAGAAATGTACAACTTTATGAACACAGATATAAATCAACAAATGTACAACTTTTTAAACATAGATATAAATCAAGAAATGTACAACTTTATGAACACAGATATAAATCAAGAAATGTACAACTTTATGAACACAGATATAAATCAAGAAATGTACAACTTTATGAACACAGATATAAATCAAGAAATGTACAACTTTATGAACACAGATATAAATCAAGAAATGTACAACTTTATGAACACAGATATAAATCAAGAAATGTACAACTTTATAAACACAGATATAAATCAAGAAATGTACAACTTTATGAACACAGATATAAATCAAGAAATGTACAACTTTATGAGCACAGATATAAATCAAGAAATTTACAACTTTATGAACACAGATATAAATCAAGAAATGTACAACTTTATGAACACAGATATAAATCAAGAAATGTACAACTTTATGAACACAGATATAAATCAAGAAATGTACAACTTTATGAACAGAGATATAAATCAAGAAATGTACAACTTTATGAACACAGATATAAATCAAGAAATGTTCACACGATCTCACTCATTAAAAAGATCCATGAGACCGTGGCCTTGTCATGTTAAGTACAAAAATATTAAATTCTGTATTTGAGTCCTGGGCTGTATCGACATATTGTCTACAAGATCGAACTTCTAGTTTCTGTGATCGATACCTAGGGCTTAGTGGTACTCGATAAGTGAATTAAACACTGTCAGAATCGCCCAGATAAAGACCTGACGTCGCACGGCGAGTTGCTTGTACTATAAGTTCGGTGGATGTCGGTGTTCTATGCTGGACGCTAATCTAAAACATGGCACATGATAATGGAGGAAACTGGCTTTCTGAAGTGTTAAAAACAACCTTGCGTTGTTTGATAATGTAGCCGAGGTTAAGGAGAGAATATACACTCAACATGGGTTCAACATCTGGATGTTACTAAAGCACAACTTCAATATCTGGATGTACCTACATAACGAGCTCAACTCTAAAAGACCAGTGAGCGTGTAACGTGTGACGAGCTCAACTCTAAAAGACCAGTGAGCGTGTGATGTGTGAAGAGCTCAATTCGAAAAGACCAGTGAGCGTGTAACGTGTGACGAGTTCAACACAGTGAGCGTGGGATGTGTGACGAGCTCAATTCTAAAAGACCAGTGAGCGTCTGGCGTGTGACGAGATCAACTCTAAAAGACCAGTGAGCGTGTGACGACCTCAACTCTAAAAGACCAGTGAGCGTGTGACGAGCTCAACTATCAAAGTCCAGTGAGCGTGTGTCGTGTGACGAGCTCACCTCTAAAAGACCAGTGAGCGTGTGACGTGTGACGAGCTCAGCTCTAAAAGACCGGTGAGCGTGTGACGAGCTCAACTCTAAAAGACCGGTGAGCGTGTGACGAGCTCAACTCTAAAATACCGTGAGCGTGTGACGAGCTCAACTCTAAAAGACCAGTGAGCGTGTGACGTGTGACGAGCTCAACTCTAAATGACCATTGAGCGTCTGACGTGTGACTAGCTCAACTCTAAAAGACCAGTTAGCATGTGACGCTACTGCTTGAGGACAAGTTGCCTATCACAGCCGCCGTCGCTTGCCCGACGGTCATTCACTAGAAATATTTGACATTAGAGTACCTTGCTGCTGTAGACATGTGACATTAGAGTACCTCGATGCGGTAGACATATGACATTAGAGGACCTCGCTGCTGTAGACATATGACATTAGAGGACCTCGCTACAGTAAACATTTGACATTAGAGAACCTCACAGATGTAAACATTTGATATTAGAGAACCTCACAGATGTAAACATTTGACATTAGAGAACCTCACAGATGTAAACATTTGACATTAGAGGACCTCGCTGCTGTAAACATTTGACATTAGAGGACCTCGCTGCTGTAAACATTTGACATTAGAGAACCTCACAGATGTAAACATTTGACATTAGAGGACCTCGCTGCTGTAAACATTTGACATTAGAGGACCTCGCTGCTGTAAACATTTGACATTAGAGAACCTCACAGATGTAAACATTTGACATTAGAGGACCTCGCTGCTGTAAACATTTGACATTAGAGGACCTCGCTGCTGTAAACATTTGACATTAGAGAACCTCACAGATGTAAACATTTGACATTAGAGAACCTCACAGATGTAAACATTTGACATTAGAGGACCTCGCTGCTGTAAACATTTGACATTAGATAACCTCACAGATGTAAACATTTGACATTAGAGAACCTCACAGATGTAAACATTTGACATTAGAGAACCTCGCTGCTGTAAACATTTGACATTAGAGAACCTCGCTGCTGTAAACATTTGACATTAGAGAACCTCACAGATGTAAACATTTGACATTAGAGAACCTCGCTGCTGTAAACATTTGACATTAGAGAACCTCGCTGTTGTAAACATTTGACATTAGAGAACCTCGCTGCTGTAAACATTTGACATTAGAGAACCTCACAGATGTAAACATTTGACATTAGAGAACCTCACAGATATAAACATTTGACATTAGAGAACCTCACAGATGTAAACATTTGACATTAGAGAACCTCACAGATATAAACATTTGACATTAGAGAACCTCACAGATGTAAACATTTGACATTAGAGAACCTCACAGATGTAAACATTTGACATTAGAGAACCTCACAGATGTAAACATTTGACATTAGAGAACCTCACAGATGTAAACATTTGATATTAGAGAACCTCACAGATGTAAACATTTGACATTAGAGGACCTCGCTGCTGTAAACATTCGTCATTACAGGACCTCGCTTGTAAGCATTTGACATTAGAGGAGCTTACAGATGTAAACATTCGTCATTAGAGGACTTCACAGATGTAAACATTCGTGATTAGAGGACCTTACAGATGTAAACATTCGCCATTAGAGGAGCTTACAGATGTAAACATTCGCCATTAGAGGAGCTTACAAATGTAAACATTTGCCATTAGAGGAGCTTACAGTTGTAAACATTCGCCATTAGAGGAGCTTACAGATGTAAACAGTCGCCATTAGAGGAGCTTACAGATGTAAACAGTCGCCATTAGAGGAGCTTACAAATGTAAACAGTCGCCATTAGAGGAGCTTACAAATGTAAACATTCGCCATTAGAGGAGCTTACAAATGTAAACATTTGCCATTAGAGGAGCTTACAGATGTAAACATTCGCCATTAGAGGAGCGTACGGATGTAAACATTCGCCATTAGAGGAGCTTACAAATGTAAACATTCGCCATTAGAGGAACTTACAGATGTAAACATTCGCCATTAGAGGAACTTACAGATGTAAACATTCGCCATTAGAGGACCTTACAGTTGTAAACATTCGCCATTAGAGGAGCTTACAAATGTAAACAGTCGCCATTAGAGGAGCTTACAAATGTAAACATTCGCCATTAGAGGAGCTTACAAATGTAAACATTTGCCATTAGAGGAGCTTACAGTTGTAAACATTCGCCATTAGAGGAGCTTACAGATGTAAACAGTCGCCATTAGAGGAGCTTACAGATGTAAACAGTCGCCATTAGAGGAGCTTACAAATGTAAACAGTCGCCATTAGAGGAGCTTACAAATGTAAACATTCGCCATTAGAGGAGCTTACAAATGTAAACATTTGCCATTAGAGGAGCTTACAGATGTAAACATTCGCCATTAGAGGAGCGTACGGATGTAAACATTCGCCATTAGAGGAGCTTACAAATGTAAACATTCGCCATTAGAGGAACTTACAGATGTAAACATTCGCCATTAGAGGAACTTACAGATGTAAACATTCGTCATTAGAGGACCTTACAGTTGTAAACATTCTTCATTAGAGGACCTTACAGTTGTAAACATTCGTCATTAGAGGACCTTACAATGAGTGCAAAATAGAGACAAGTGGAACAATATTAAAACAGGTAAATGAATTTAAATATTTGGGAACTTTGTTAACTTCAGACGGAAGATGTACAAAAGAGGTGAGATGCAGAGTGGTTCAGGCAAAAGCAGCTTTCCAAAAAATGAGGAAGATACTATGCAATCCATTTTTGACAATAGAAACAAGAAAAAGAGTTTTTAAATGTTATGCAGAATCAGTCTTAACATATGGATGTGAATCATGGACAATAGGACAACAGACAAGAAAATCGCTGGAGTCTGTAGAAATGTGATTTTACAGAAGAATGTTGAGAGTACCATGGACAGCTAAGAAGAGTGATGAAGATGTTCTGAGAGAGGTCAAAGCAAAAAGAGAGCTAATTTCCAATATTAGGAAGAAACAATCATCATTTTTTTGCCATGTAATGAGAAGAGAACGACTTGAATATATTGTAACAACTGGGAAAATTTAGGGACGAAGAGATAGAGGGAAGCAAAGAGAAAAAATAATAGACAGCTTAAGAGAATGGCTTGGCAGAAGGTCAACAACAGAAATGATAAATAGCTGCCGAGATCGAAAGTTATGGAGAGACATGATCACCTACGCCAGCAGGCCCGGTACTTAATGATGATGATGATATGAACATTTCTGTGTATGTAAAGTCAGTCTCTTCAACGTTTTTCTTGTTCTCAATGACATTTTTGTCTTTTCTTATTTGAATCTTCTGTCTTGCCTATGTTCATTTTCAAAATGTGATCGTTGCATATACATGATTAAAGTGTTGTTTTAGTTATTTCTTGCAGTTATCATTATTGCATTTTTATCTTGTATGAAAAAAATGCTTTTTGATGCTGCTGTCTTTGTTAGTTGTTATGTAGTCTATGTATACATAGATAATGCAGTGCTAGTGTAGTATATAGACAGTGCTAGTGTAGTATATAGACAGTGCTAGTGTAGTATATAGACAGTGTGAGTGTAGTATATAGACAGTGCGAGTGTAGTATATAGACAGTGCTAGTGTAGAATATAGACAGTGCGAGTGTAGTATATAGACAGTGCTAGTGTAGTACATAGACAGTGCTAGTGTAGTATATAGACAGTGCTAGTGTAGTATATAGACAGTGCGAGTGTAGTATATAGACAGTGCGAGTGTAGTATATAGACAGTGCGAGTGTAGTATATAGACAGTGCGAGTGTAGTATATAGACTTAGGCGAGTGTAGTATATAGACAGTGCGAGTGTAGTATATAGACAGTGCTAGTGTAGTATATAGACAGTGCTAGTGTAGTATATAGACAGTGCGAGTGTAGTATATAGACAGTGCTAGTGTAGTATATAGACAGTGCGAGTGTAGTATATAGACAGTGCTAGTGTAGTATATAGACAGTGTGAGTGTAGTATATAGACAGTGCGAGTGTAGTATATAGACAGTGCGAGTGTAGTATATAGACAGTGTGAGTGTAGTATATAGACAGTGCGAGTGTAGTATATAGACAGTGCTAGTGTAGTATATAGACAGTGCGAGTGTAGTATATAGACAGTGTGAGTGTAGTATATAGACAGAGTGAGTGTAGTATATAGACAGTGCGAGTGTAGTATATCGACAGTGTGAGTGTAGTATATAGACAGTGCGAGTGTAGTATATAGACAGTGTGAGTGTAGTATATAGACAGTGTGAGTGTAGTATATAGACAGTGCGAGTGTAGTATATAGACAGTGTGAGTGTAGTATATAGACAGTGTGAGTGTAGTATATAGACAGTGCGAGTGTAGTATATAGACAGTGTGAGTGTAGTATATAGACAGTGTGAGTGTAGTATATAGACAGTGTGAGTGTAGTATATAGACAGTGTGAGTGTAGTATATAGACAGTGTGAGTGTAGTATATAGACAGTGCTAGTGTAGTATATAGACAGTGTGAGTGTAGTATATAGACAGTGTGAGTGTATTATATAGACAGTGTCAGTGTAGTATATAGACAGTGCTAGTGTAGTATATATACAGTGTGAGTGTAAAATATAGACAGTGTGAGTGTAGTATATAGACAGTGCTAGTGTAGTATATAGACAGTGTGAGTGTAGTATATAAACAGTGTGAGTGTAGTATATAGACAGTGCTAGTGTAGTATATAGACAGTGCGAGTGTAGTATATAGACAGTGCTAGTGTAGTATATAGACTGTGCTATTTTAATATATAGAAAGTGCGAGTGTAGTATATAGACAGTGCTATTCTAATATATAGACATTGCGAGTGTAGTATATAGACAGTGCGAGTGTAGTATATAGACAGTGCTATTCTAATATATAGAAAGTGCGAGTGTAGTATATAGACAGTGCTATTCTAATATATAGACAGTGCTATTCTAATATATAGAAAGTGCGAGTGTTGTATATAGACAGGGCTATTCTAATATATAGACAGTGCGAGTGTAGTATATAGACAGTGCTATTATAATATATAGACAGTGCGAGTGTAGAATATAGACAGTGCGAGTGTAGTATATAGACAGTGCGAGTGTAGAATATAGACAGTGCGAGTGTAGTATATAGACAGTGCGAGTGTAGTATATAGACAGTGCGAGTGTAGAATATAGACAGTGCGAGTGTAGTATATAGACAGTGTGAGTGTAGTATATAGACAGTGTGGGTGTAGTATATAGACAGTGCGAGTGTAGTATATAGACAGTGCTAGTGTAGTATATAGACAGTGTGAGTGTAGTATATAGACAGTGTGGGTGTAGTATATAGACAGTGCTAGTGTAGTATATAGACAGTGTGAGTGTAGTATATAGACAGTGTGAGTGTAGTATATAGACAGTGCGAGTGTAGTATATAGACAGTGTGAGTGTAGTATATAGACAGTGCGAGTGTAGTATATAGACAGTGCGAGTGTAGTATATAGACAGTGCGAGTGTAGTATATAGACAGTGCGAGTGTAGAATATAGACAGTGCTAGTGTAGTATATAGACAGTGTTATGTAGTCTATGTATACAATAAATAGTAAAGTTAGTGTACAATCTTCCTGTATTGAGCATTGTAAGAGTTTTTGAATAGCTTGCTTTGGTTTTTACTTCATATTGTCTTTGTTAGTAAAGGCTTTCATATACACAAATAAGATGTCTATTTCATTGTATTTTAATATCTGCTATAGTCTAATATATGTTTCTTGGTCAGACTATATTACATTTAATATTGTTTTTTAACTGTGATAATCAGTGTTTGATATTATAACTTCACTTTACACACATTCTCTTTATACATTGCCATCTTGAGTAATAACTTGTTGACCAACAATGACATTTTGTTAACCCTATATTATGATATTGTTGGGACTTCCGTTTCAAAATGGTGGAACGATCCACGTTCTCTCGATCGCTGCAGCAAAATGTATCTGTGGTTTGATTAATTTAGGTTCTCTGACGTACGTTTCTGCGTTGAAATCAAAATGATGTTCTACTCAGCAAATCTGCGCTGCCGAATACACACAGCAATGTTCCTTTTTGACAAGTCAAGTATTGTTTGTAAAAGCGACCTTCACCATCTAGTGTTGTCATGCGTTTACGTCACAGTGAGTGCTGTTCAAGGGCCAACGTTGGTATTATTTCACGCAAGTTATTTACAAGCTGAAACGCATTTAATGTGGACTGATCTGTCAAGTCGACCGATGATTTTCCTCTTTGGGGAATTTGCACCATGTTTCGTTCGTTGTACGCCAACCGTACGGTCTGTTGCTTGATGTGTGACGGGGATAATTCAACGACTAACTGTGTGTTTATATGTTCGGTTGCAGTCAAGAACGATATTCTAACATCATCAAGCGCTATACATTTTTTATTCTCAATATGACGATCATCATTTTCGGGAGGACGTGAAATTCCGGTATATGGTGGATAGGCGGCAGGAACCATTGAAGGCTATGTCTGAAACGTGTTCCTTGTTGCAGTTTCATCATATTCCAAGTCCGGCTTGTTGCAGGAGCTACTGAGTTAAGTGCTCTGTGCACACTGTGAGGTGTGTGTCTCATCCGTTTTGATCCTGTTTCGATATCCCGCTTGTTTACGATGAATGATGATATCGTATGACGGGGAACAGTTGGCTGTGTTCACTTTCTGCGCGGTTTCGCCTTATGTCTTTTGGCGTGTGCTGAGACTTCTACGATGGGGACTACAGTTACCTTTCTTTGTTTGGTAGATGAGTTAGTAATTCGGATGATTCCACTGGCACGGGCGGTTGAGCAATTATGGATTTTAATTCGTTTGCAGTGATACCGAGGCCTTCCATAACCAATAACCAAGGTTCTTTAAGTAAAGTAAAAAAGTAAAGTACCCCCCGTCACGCCGAGTGGCGTATAGGGAAATATGGTGTTAGTGACCCTATATTTTACAGACCTTCAGCACATGATTTTTGGGGTAATGTGGTCGGTATTACGCCCGTAAGGTTCTTTAACATCTTTCTAATTTAGAGCTGTTATATCTATTGGTATTGCTGAATTAGTCTTTTGTTTGTTTCTCTTTAATTTAATTTTCATTTTAATCATTACAGGATTGTGATCTGAATTAATATCTGCTCCTGGATAGGTTTTAGCTTGCTTGACGATGTTACGGAATTTATCTTTTATCATTGATGATAATGACATGAACTAAATAAGCAATATACCGCACTAGATCACTTTATTAGCAGAAACAAATATTGTATCTTTCTTCTTTCCTTCCTCATGTGTCTTTGCAGCGTCGAGGGGATCTACAGTATTTTGCTCTTCTGTTCGCTTCTGCTGCTGGTATGTTTCCTACTGGTTTAATATTTCGCCAATCCATCTTTTTCGTGGTCGGCCAATGGGTCTGGTATTCTCGCAACGTTTATTTAAAGTTTGTTGTGTTGTGTTTTGATCACTCTGCCTTGTTTCGTGGCCAAATATTATTTTCTGTTGTTTCTTTTTTTTTTTATTCCATGGCGGGGTTGTTCCTTGCTTGTTCTCTCAGTTCTACATTTCCGACCTTATCTCTCAGGCTGTTTCCTGTCATTCGTCTAATAGATCTCACCTCAGTAGAGGTTATTTTTCTTATTGTTCTTGTATCTAGTGTCCAGGACTGGCATTAAGGCACAACGTTGGGATGAAGATTGTATTGCAGGGCCCTGGACTAGCATTGGTAGCACAACGTTGGGATGGAGATTGTATTGTAGAGTTCAGGACTGGCATTGTTAGCACAACGTTGGGATGGAGATTGTATTGTAGAGTCCAGGACTGGCATTGTTAGCATAACGTTGGGATGAAGATTGTATTGTAGAGTCCAGGACTGGCATTGTTAGCACAACATTGGGATGAAGATTACATTATTGTATTAAGGTCCGGAAAAGATTAAAGACTGCAGCCAAAACTTCACAATAATCAACCGATTAACTTGCGAGAAAAGTGATGTTGAATTTGGGCAGCAATTTCTGAACGGAAATTCTGAGTTTGCACTCTGTCACAATCTGACCTGTGTCACAATCTGACCTCTGTCACAATCTGAGCTCTGTCACAATCTGACCTCTATCACAATCTGACCTCTGTCACAATCTGACCTCTGTCACAATCTGAGCTCAGTCTTGTCACAAATTCTCAAGCACAACTTTTTTTAAATGTTAAAAGTAACCAGAATTTTAATGAAAACGGTTATAAGCAATAAGAGAGAAATTATTGATTGATTTGATTCAGTGAATGATTTGATTGAATTGATTTGATTGGTTGATTTTTTGATTGATTGATTTAATTGGTTGATTACAGTGATTTTTATTTATTTGATCGATCGAATTAATTCATTGATTGAGTTGAATGATTTATTTTTTTTGATTGATTGATTAATTTAACTGATCGTTTGTTTCATTGGTTTGAATGATTAATTGATTTGATTTGGCTGATTTAATTGATTGATTGATTTTTTGCTCCTTACTTTTATTATTCAGATCCACTGTCCACTAGCCAGCCCACATCTGCACGGCCCACCAACTGGTCGTTTCTGTCATACACGACAACGTCCACTAGCAAGCCCACACGTTAGCGACGGTCCGGGTGTCTGTGCTACAGCCAACTGGCTACGGCCAGCTCTACGATTCATTGGCTGGGGGTAACAGTTCCAAGATCCCCAGCTTAATTCACAGTTACTCGACCCACTGGCTAATTCACAGTTACTCGACCCACTGGCTAATTTACAGTTACTCGACCCACTGGCTAATTCACAGTTATTCGACACCCTGGCTAATTCACAGCTACTCAACTCACTGGCTAATTCACAGCTACTCAAATCACTGGCTAATTCACAGCTACTCAACTCACTGGCTAATTCACAGATACTCAACTCACTGGCTAATTCACAGCTACTCAACTCACTGGCTAATTCGCAGCTACTCAACTCACTGGCTAATTCACAGCTACTCAACCCACTGGCTAATTCACAGCTACTCAACTCACTGGCTAATTCAAAGATATTCGACCCACTGGCTCATTCACAGCTACTCAAACCGCTGGCTTATTCATAGCTACTCGACCCACTGGTTCACTCACAGCTACTCAACTCACTGGCTAATCCTCAAAATGGGTTGCTCCGCTTCCTCGTCGGTGGCGGTAATACGGACAGAACCGACAGCTGTCAAGGACGACACTTCTGGAGGCAGGACAGCAAGCCTGTTCAAAGACAAAACAGCCGACAGCCATGGTAAGGAATGAAGCAATAAAACAAAAATAGTCGGTGCTGATATGTATAGGCTATACTAGATAGAGGGTAAGGCGTCCACAGCCGACACGAGATAGAGGGTAAACCGTCCACAGCCGACACGAGATAGAGGGTAATCCGTCCACAGCCGACACGAGATAGAGGGTAAACCGTCCACAGCCGACACGAGATAGAGGGTAAACCGTCCACAGCCGACACGAGATAGAGGGTAAACCGTCCACAGCCGACACGAGATAGAGGGTAAACCGTCCACAGCCGACACGAGATAGAGGGTAAACCGTCCACAGCCGAGACGTCTAAGCAATAACATCTCTTCAAGACCAACACCTCCAACATCAACCACCGAAATCTATTGCATAGACAAATAAATACAAACTGTGTTCACTCTCACATAAAAACACATATTTTGTTCACTCTCACATAAAAACACATAGTTTGTTCACTCTCACATATAAACAAACAGTTTGTTCACTCTGACATATAAACACATTGTTTGTTCACTCTCACATATAAACAAACAGTTCGTTCACTATCACATAAAAAACACATAGTTTATTCACTCTCACATATAAACAAACCGTTTGTTCACTCTCACATATAAATACACAGTATGTTCACTCTCACATATAAATACACAGTTTGTTCACTCTCATATATATATATACAGTTTGTTCACTTTCACATATATATATACATACACAGTTTGTTCACTCTCGCTATATATATATACACAGTTTGTTCACTATAACATATACACAAATATTTTGTTCACTCTCACAAATAAAAACATAGTTTGTTCGCTCTCACATATAAACAAACAATTTGTTCACTCTTACATAAAAAACACATAGTTTGTACACTCTCATATATAAACACACAGTTTGTTCACTCTTACATATAAACATACAGTTTGTTCACTCTCACATATAAACAAACAGTTTATTCACTCTCTAATAAAAACAAACAGCTTATTCACTCTCACATATAAACAAAGCGTTTGTTCACTCTCACATAAAAAACACATAGTTTGTTCACTCTCACATATAAACAAACAGTTTGTTCACTCTCACATATAAACGCACAGTTTATTCACTCTCAAATATAAGCACACAATTTGTTCACTCTCACATATAAACGCACAGTTTATTCACTCTCAAATATAAACACACAATTTGTTCACTCTTACATATAAACACACAGTTTGTGTGACACTTGATGATAGACAAAAATAAACAATGTATGAGAAGTGTAAGAGAGCAGATGTGTGACACTTGATTATAGACAAAAATAAACAATGTATGAGAAGTGTAAGAGAGCAGATGTGTGACACTTGATGATAGACAAAAATAAACAATGTAAGAGAAGTGTAAGAGAGCAGATGTGTGACACTTGATGATAGACAAGAATAAACAATGTAAGAGAAGTGTAAGAGAGCAGATGTGTGACACTTGATGATAGACAAGAATAAACAATGTAAGAGAAGTGTAAGAGAGCAGATGTGTGACACTTGATGATAGACAAGAATAAACAATGTAAGAGAAGTGTAAGAGAGCAGATGTGTGACACTTGATGATAGACAAGAATAAACAATGTAAGAGAAGTGTAAGAGAGCAGATGTGTGACACTTGATGATAGACAAAAATAAACAATGTAAGAGAAGTGTAAGAGAGCAGATGTGTGACACTTGATGATAGACAAAAATAAACAATGTAAGAGAAGTGTAAGAGAGCAGATGTGTGACACTTGATGATAGACAAGAATAAACAATGTAAGAGAAGTGTAAGAGAGCAGATGTGTGACACTTGATGATAGACAAAAAATAAACAATGTAAGAGAAGTGTAAGAGAGCAGATATGTGAAACTTGATGATAGACAAGAATAAGTAATGTAAGAGAGAATAACTGTATGAGACTTGATGACAAATAAGAACAAACAATGTAAGAGAAGTGTAAGAGAGCAGATGTATGACACATGATGACAAATAAGAATAAACATTGTAAGAGAAGTGTAAGAGAGCAGATATGTAACACTTGATGATAGTCAAAAATAAACAATGTAAGAGAAGTGTAAGAGAGATGTGAGACACTTGATGATAGACAAGAATATAAACACAGAGTTTGTTCACTCTCACATATAAACACACAGTTTGTTCACTCGGACATAGAAACACACAGTTTATTCACTCTCACATATAAACAAACAGTTTGTTCACTCTCACATAAAAATACATTGTTTGTACACTCTCATATATAAACAAAAAGTTTGTTCACTCTCACATAAAACACATATTTTGTTCACTCTCACATATAAACAAGCAGTTCGTTCAATCTCACATAAAAACACATTGTTTGTTCACTCTCATATATAAACAAACTGTTTGTTCACTCCCACATATAAATACACAGTATGCTCACTTCACATATATACACAGTTTGCTCACTCTCACATATTAACACATATTTTGTTCACTCTGACATAGAAACATAGTTTATTCACTCTCACATATAAACACACAGTTTGTTCACTCTTACATATAAACACAGTTTATTCACTCTCACATATAAACGTACAATTTGTTCACTCTGACATATAAAAAAATGATTGTTTACTCTCACATATAAACACACATTTTATTCACTCTCACATATAAAGACATAGTTTGTTCACTCTCACATTTAAACACATAACTTATTCACTCTCACATATAAACACATAGTTTGTTCACTCTCACATATATACACATAGTTTATTCACTCTCACATTTAAACACATAGTTTATTCACTCTCACATATAAACACATAGTTTGTTCACTCTCACATATAAACACATAGTTTGTTCACTCTCACATATAATCACATAGTTTGTTTATTCTCACATATAAATACATAGTTTGTTCAATGTCACATATAAACACATTGTTTATTCACTCTCACATATAAACACATAGTTTATTCTCTCTCACATATAAACACATAGTTTATTCTCTCTCACATATAAACACATAGTTTATTCTCTCTCACATATAAACACATAGTTTGTTCACTCTCACATATGAACACTTAGTTTATTCACTCTCACATATAAACACATCGTTTGTTCTCTCTCACATATAAACAAACAGTTTTTTCACTCTCACATATAAACACACATTTTGTTCACTCTCACATATAAACACATAGTTTATTCACTCTCACATATAAACACACATTTCATTCACTCTCACATATAAACACACATTTTATTCACTCTCACATATTAAAATCTAGATTGTTCACTCTTACATATAAATATGTAGTCATGTCCTTGTATCGATCATATCACGACACATCATGTCCTTGTATAGGTCAGGTAACATCACGTTATGTCCTTGTATAGGTCACATAATAAACATCACGTCGTGACATTGCATTGGTCATATAGCAAACATCACGTCGTGACCTTGTACGCCGGATCAGCAAATCCCTTGTTGACTTGCCCAGAGATGGCGGTGACGGACTGGTCGTGGCTCGCGGGCGGAGAGCTGCACAAGGTCAGCCCGGACAGTTTGATGACGTGGATCTGTTGTCTAATGTAGCATGAAGGTGAAGGTCTGCTAGCCAAACCTGCGCGTGGTCAGTAGGCAGCTGGCGCGGTCGGAGTATTTCTTGATGTAGAACAATCAATCTTGAACATTTAGTGTCGGGTATAAGTGGATCACGAGAATCGCCATCAGACAATCACTGATCCATTTAGACAATCAATCAAGCAGCAGTTAATCTGCGTTGACCTATATATATGTATGCCTGACATCCATCATTTCACTTGTCTGTGTGCATGTGATGTCAATTTCTGGGTCCATTTATCTGTCTGTATGTCATGTGTGTGTCCGTCTTAATGTTATGAGTGTGTCCGTTTGTATGTCATTTGTATGTCCGTCTGTATGTTATTACTGTTTATGTCTGTATGTCATGTGTGTGTCTGTATGACATGTATGTGTTTGTCGGTATGTCATTAGTGTGTCTGTCTATATACCCATGTGTACATTCATTTCTACGTCTATGTGAACATCTGCATGTCCATGTGTACATTCATATCTACGTCTGTGTGTGTCAAGTGATAACCAGCGGAAGTGTCCAGCTGCATGGCGCAGGAAGTGACGATCGAGTTACGTGAGGCAATGCTCTCACTTCTGTCACTGACATCTTGGGCTTCCTGAACACTGGCGCCAGTTGCTTCCTTAAACGTGGTTACCATAGCGACTGGTACAACTGGATGGTTCTGTCACTGATGGTTCTGTGACTGATGGTTCTGTCACTGATGGTTCTGTGACTGATGGTTCTGTCAACGATGGTTTTGTGACTGATGGTTCTGTGACTGATGGTTCTGCTACTGATGGTTCTGCCACTGATGGTTCTGTCACTGATGGTTCTGCCACTGATGGTTCTGCCACTGATGGTTCTGTCACTAATGGTTCTGTTACTGATGGTTCTGTCAACGATGGTTTTGTGACTGATGGTTCTGTCACTGATGGTTCTGTCACTGATGGTTTTGTGACTGATGGTTCTGTCACTAATGGTTCCGTTACTGATGGTTCTGTCATTGATGGTTTTGTGACTGATGGTTCTGTCACTAATGGTTCTGCCACTGATGGTTTTGTGACCGATGGTTCTGTCACGGATGGTTCTGTCACCGATGGTTCTGCCACCGATGGTTCTGCCACTGACGGTTCTGTCACCGATGGTTCTGTCACCGATGGTTCTGCCACTGATGGTTCTGTCACTGATGGTTCTGTCACTGATGGTTCTACCACTGATGTAATAAGAAAGGGCTTAAATTCAAGAAATAATCAGACCAATTTTTAATGACTTAATGTAAGGACACTACAATGTAATGACCTAACGGAAAGACACTACATTGTCTTCAGTGTAATGACCTAATGTAAGGACACTACATTCTCTTCAGTGTAATGATCTAATGTAAGGACACTACATTCTTTTCAGTGTAATGACCTAATGTAAGGACACTACATTCTCTTCAGTGTAATGACTTAATGTAAGGACACTACATTCTCTTCAGTGTAATGATCTAATGTAAGGACACTGCATTCTCTTCAGTTTAGTGACCTAATGTAAGGACACTATATTCTCTTCAGTGTAATGACATAATGAAGGACACCGCATTGTCTTGAATGTTGTGACCTAATGTAGGGACACTACATTATCTTGAGTGCAGTGACCTAATGCAGGGACACTACATTATCTTGAGTGCAGTGACCTAATGTGGGGACACTACATTATCTTGAGTGCAGTGACCTAATGTAGGTACACTACGTTATCTTGAGTGCAGTGACCTAATGTAGGGACACTACATTATCTTGAGTGCAATGCCCTAATGTAAGGACACTACATTATCTTGAGTGCAATGACCTAATGTAGGGACACTACATTATCTTGAATGCAATGACCTAATGTAAGGACACTACATTATCTTGAGTGCAATGACCTAATGTAAGGACACTACATTATCTTGAGTGCAATGACCTAATGTAAGGACACTACATTATCTTGAGTGCAATGACCTAATGTAAGGACACTACATTATCTTGAGTGCAATGACCTAATGTAAGGACACTACATTATCTTGAGTGCAGTGACCTAATGTAAGGACACTACATTATCTTGAGTGCAGTGACCTAATGGAAGGACACTACATTATCTTGAGTGCAATGACCTAATGTAAGGACACTACATTATCTTGAGTGCAATGACCTAATGTAAGGACACATTATCTTGAGTACATTGACTAGAATGAAATGACAACATTATCTTGAGTGTGACTATTTCCCGCTGAACGATTCCCATTAAAAGTGTCAATTTTACAGTAAATATCTGATAGCATGGTGTGAATTAATGTTGTAGAGGCCAGTAACAATGAGAGTTGTCAACGGAAGTCTGTAACAATGAGAGTTGTCAACGGAAGTCTGTAACAATGAGAGTTGTCAACGGAAGTCTGTAACAATGAGAGTTGTTGACTGAAGTCTGTAACAATGAGAGTTGTAACGGAAGTCTGTAACAATGAGAGTTGTTGACTGAAGTCTGTAACAATGAGAGTTGTAAACGGAAGTCTGTAACAATAAGAGTTGTTGACTGAAGTCTGCAACAATAAGAGTTGTTGACTGAAGTCTGTAACAATGAGAGTTGTTGACTGAAGTCTATAACAATAAGAGTTGTTGACTGAAGTCTGTAACAATGAGAGTTTTTGACTGAAGTCTGTAACAATTAGAGTTGTTGACTGAAGTATGTAACAATAAGAGTTGTTGACTGAAGTCTGTAACAATGAGAGTTGTTGACTGGAGTCTGTAACAATAAGAGTTGTTGACTGAAGTCTGCAACAATAAGAGTTGTTGACTGAAGTCTGTAACAATGAGAGTTGTTGACTGGAGTCTGTAACAATAAGAGTTGTTGACTGGAGTCTGTAACAATGAGAGTTGTTGACTGGAGTCTGTAACAATAAGAGTTGTTGACTGAAGTCTGTAACAATGAGAGTTGTTGACTGAAGTCTGCAACAATAAGAGTTGTTGACTGAAGTCTGTAACAATGAGAGTTGTTGACTGAAGTCTGCAACAATAAGAGTTGTTGACTGAAGTCTGTAACAATGAGAGTTGTTGACTGGAGTCTGCAACAATAAGAGTTGTTGACTGGAGTCTGTAACAATAAGAGTTGTTGACTGGAGTCTGTAACAATGAGAGTTGTTGACTGAAGTCTGTAACAATGAGAGTTGTTGACTGGAGTCTGCAACAATAAGAGTTGT
Source organism: Megaustenia siamemsis (assembly GCA_032433765.1). Taxonomy (NCBI): domain Eukaryota; kingdom Metazoa; phylum Mollusca; class Gastropoda; order Stylommatophora; family Ariophantidae; genus Megaustenia; species Megaustenia siamemsis. Next base: position 87,153,965 of record JAVIAB010000156.1, on the reverse strand, counting down.
TGACTGGAGTCTGTAACAATGAGAGTTGTTGACTGAAGTCTGTAACAATAAGAGTTGTTGACTGAAGTCTGTAACAATGAGAGTTGTTGACTGAAGTCTGTAACAATGAGAGTTGTTGACTGAAGTCTGTAACAATGAGAGTTGTTGACTGAAGTCTGTAACAATGAGAGTTGTTGACTGAAGTCTGTAACAATGAGAGTTGTTGACTGAAGTCTGTAACAATGAGAGTTGTTGACTGAAGTCTGTAACAATGAGAGTTGTTGACTGAAGTCTGTAACAATGAGAGTTGACTGACGCTTTGACTCGCCGTTACTAGCTTCTCACATCTGAAATGACGTCAACAAAGTGAGTCAGCTTGGGAGAGTTTGTGATGAAGGAACCACAAACATATTTGGCTCGTGGAGTCAGTACGCTAGTCGCCTCGTTGTGACTCAAACAGGAGTCAGTTTATTCAAACAAAAAATGCGGCGTTTAACATTTTCCTTGTTTGCTTATCTCTAGGGACTCACATCTCCCAGAGAAATCAGGAGACGGCGGAGAAAAGGTGTCCGCATCTTCATGTCTGCGGACAGTGTTGGACAGACAACAATTCTGCTCAAGGTCAAGTGTCGTCTAGGTAAGGTCAACAGAAATGGCGTCATGCAATAAAGGTCAGGACTTGAAATGTCAAGGCGGTTTTAGATCCTGCCTGTGGCAATAAGTGAATGTTTGACACTAGATGATAGTGATGTAGAGGAGAATAAACAATATAAGAGAAGTGTAAGAAAGCAGATATGTGACACTTGACGATTGCGATATAGACAAGAATAAACAATGTAAGAGAAATGTAAGAGAGCAGATGTGTGACACTTCATGATAGACAAGAAAAAACAATGTAAGTGAAGTGTAAGAGAGCAATGTGTGAAACTTGATGATTGCACTATAGACAAGAATAAACAATGTAAGAGAAGTGTAAGAGAGCAGATATGTGACACTTGACGATTGCGATATAGACAAGAATAAACAATGTAAGAGAAATGTAAGAGAGCAGATGTGTGACACTTCATGATAGACAAGAATAAACAATGTAAGTGAAGTGTAAGAGAGCAATGTGTGACACTTGATGATTGCACTATAGACAAGAATAAACAATGTAAGAGAAGTGTAAGAAAAGAGATGTGTGACATTTCGTGATAGACAAGAATAAACAATGTAAGAGAAGTGAAAGAGAGCACATGTGTGACACTTCATGATAGACAAGAATAAACAATGTAAGAGATGTGTAAGAGAGCAGATGTGTGACACTTGATGATTGCACTATAGACAAGAATGAACAATGTAAGAGAAGTGTAAAAGAGCAGATGTGTGACACTTGAGGATAGACAAGAATAAACAATGTAAGAGAAGTGTAAGAGAGCAGATGTATGACACTTGATGATAGACAATACTAACCAATGTAAGAGAAGTATAAGAGAGCAGATGTGTGACACTTGATGATAGACAAGAATAAGCAATGTAAGAGAAGTGTAAGAGAGCAGATGTGTGACACTTGCTTGATGATATACAAGAATGAACAATGTAAGAGAAGTGTAAGAGAGAAGATGTGTGACACTTGATGATATACAAGAATAAACAATGTAAGAGAAGTGTAAGAGAGAAGATATGTGACACTTGATGATAGACAAGTATGAGCAATGTAAGAGAAGTGTAAAAGAGCAGATGTGTGAGACTTGATGATAGACAAGAATAAACAATGTAAGAGAAGTGTAAGATAGAAGATATGTAACACTTGATGATAGACACGAATGAGCAAAGTAAGAGAAATGTAAGAGAAAAGATATGTGAATCTTGATGATTGCGATATAGACAAGAATAAACACTGTAAGAGAAGTGTAAAAGAGCAGATGTGTGGCACTTGATGATAGACAAGAATAAACAATGTAGGAGAAGCGTAAGAGAGCAGATGTGTGACACTTGATGTCAAACAAGAATAAACAATGTAAGCGAAGTATAAGAATGCAGAAGTGAGACACTTGATAATTGTGCTAAAGACAATAATAAATACTGTAGAGACGTGTATGAGAGCAGATGTGTGACACTTGATGATTGCGCTATAGACAAGAATAAACAATGAAAAAGAAGTGTAAGAGAGCACATGTGTGACACTGGAAGATAGACAAGAATAAACAATGTAAGAGAAGTGTAAGAGAGCACATGTGTGACACTTGATGATAGACAAGAATAAACAATGTAAGAGAAGTGTAAGAGAGCAGATGTGTGACACTTGATGATAGACAAGAATAAACAATGTAAGAGAAGTGTAAGAGAGCACATGTGTGACACGTGATTATAGACAAGAATAAACAATGTAAGATAAGTGTAAGAGAGCACATGTGTGACACTTGATGATAGACAAGAATAAACAATGTGAGAGAAGTGTAAGAGAGCAGATGTATGACACTTGCTTGATGATAGACAAGAATAAACAATGTAAGAGAAGTGTAAGATAGAAGATATGTGACACTTGATGATAGACAAGTATGAACAATGTAAGAGAAGTGTAAGAGAGCAGATGTGTGACACTTGCTTGATGATAGACAAGAATAAACAATGTAAGAGAAGTGTAAGAGAGCAGATGTGTGACACTTGCTTGATGATAGACAAGAATAAACAATGTAAGAGAAGTGTAAGAGAGCAGATGTGTGACACTTGATGATATATAAGAATGAAAAATGTAAGAGAAGTGTAAGAGAGAAGATATGTGACACTTGATGATAGACAAGAATAAACAATGTACGAGAAGTGTAAGAGAGCAGATGTGTGACACTTGCTTGATGATAGACAAGAATAAACAATGTAAGAGAAGTGTAAGAGAGAAGATGTGTCACACTTCATGATAGACAAGAAAAAACAATGTAAGAGAAGTGTAAGAGAGAAGATATGTGACACTTGATGATAGACAAGTATGAGCAATGTAAGAGAAGTGTAAAAGAGCAGATGTGTGACACTTGATGATAGACAAGAATAAACAATGTAAGAGAAGTGTAAGAGAGCAGATTTGTGAAACTTGATGATAGACAAGAATAAACAATGTAAGAGAAGTGTAAAAGAGCAGATATGTGACACTTGATGATAGACAAGAATGAGCAATTTGTAAGAGAAGTGTAAGAGAGAAGATGTGTGAGACTTGATGAGAGACAAGAATAAACTATGTAAGAGAAGTGTATGAGAGAAGATATGTGACACATGATGATCGACAAAAATGAGCAATGTAAGAGAAGTGTAAGAGAGCAGATGTGTGAGACTTGATGATAAACAAGAATAAACAATATAAGAGAAGTGTAAGATAGAAGATATGTGACACTTGATGATTGACAAGAATGAGCAAAGTAAGAGAAATGTAAGAGAGAAGATATGTTAACCTTGATGATTGCGATATAGACAAGAATAAACACTGTAAGAGAAGTGTAAAAGAGCAGATGTGTGACACTTGAGGATATACAAGAGTTAGCAATGCAAGAGAAGTGTAAGAGAGCAGATGTGTGACACTTGAGGATATACAAGAGTAAGCAATGTAAGAGAAGTGTAAGAGAGCAGATGTGTGACACTTGAGAATATACAAGAATAAACAATGTAAGAGAAGTGTAAGAGAGCAGATGTGTGACACTTGAGAATATACAAGAATAAGCAATGTAAGAGAAGTGTAAGAGAGCAGATGTGTGACACTTGATGATTGCGCTATAGACAAGAATCAGCAATGTAAGAGAAGTGTAAAAGAGCAGATGTGTGACACTTGAGGATATACAAGAATAAGCAATGTAAGAGAAGTGTAAGAGAGCAGATGTGTGACACTTGAGGATATACAAGAATAAGCAATGTAAGAGAAGTTTAAGAGACAGATGTGTGACACTTGAGGATATACAAGAATAAGCAATGTAAGAGAAGTGTAAGAGAGCAGATGTGTGACACTTGCTTGATGATATACAAGAATGAACAATGTAAGAGAAGTGTAAGAGAGCAGATGTGTGACACTTGAGAATAGAGAAAAAACAATGTAAGAGAAGTGTAAGAGAGCAGATGTGTGGCACTTGATGATTGCGCTATAGACAAGAATAAACAATGTAAGAGAAGTGTCAGAGAAGTGTTAGATTGGAGTCATGTACCAGCCATGTGATAAGTCTGTCAACAATCTTCTTCTCCTTCCTCTTCCTCCCTCCTTCCTTCCTCATTTGCCTTGCAGCGTCGAGGGTTGATATCATCTCTCTCTTTACGATTCGACGCGACGTGCGACATGACGATTTCGGTTGCGCACCTTTAACCCCATAGTGAGCCACTCTCAATTTGATATCAGGAAACGGTCAACACATTTTTTAATAGACTATTTTATTAAATCGGAGGTCATAATATAAATAATCTAAGGTATGTTGATGATACAGTCTTAATCGCTAAGAGTGAAAATTAGTTACAAGAAATGTTGGACATTATAGTGAAAGAAAGCAAAAATAAAGGACTCAGCCTTAATAGCAAAAAGACAGAGGTAATGGTAACAACAAAGAAAAAGACATCACCTCAGTGCAAAATAAAGATGAGTGGAACAATATTAAAACAGGTAAATGAATTTAAATATTTGGGAACTTTGTTAACCTCAGACAGAAGATGTACAAAAGAGGTGAGATGCAGAATGGCTCAGGCAAAAGCAGCTTTCCAAAAAATCAGGAAAATAATGTACAATCCATTTTTGACAATAGAAACAAGAAAAAGTTCTTAGATGTTATGTAATGCTAATCTTTACATAAGAATGTGAATTATGGACAATTGGACAATGATTAAGAAAATCACTGGAGTCTGTAGAAATGTGGTTTTACAGAAGAATGTTGAGAATACCATGGACAGCTAAGAAGAGCAATCAAAACGTTCTGAAAGAGACACAGCAAAAAGAGAGCTAATTTCCAATATTAGGAAGAAACAATCATCATTTTTTAACCATGTAATGAGAAGGGAACAGCTGGAATATATTGTAACAACTGAGAAAATTGAGGGATGAAGAGATAGAGGGAAGCAAAGAGAAAAAATAACAGACAGCATAAGAGAATGGCTTGGCAGAAGGTCAACAACAGAAATGATAAATAACTGCCGAGATCGAAAGTTGTGGAGAGACATGATCACCTACACCAGCAGACATTGTACTTGATGATTTTATTAGATTCCTTTCAATGAAGAGTCCCTCCATATGTTGAACAAGGTGAAGGCCGGGCATGAAAGTCTGTTCTCTTCATTTGGGTTATGTGTTCATTAACATTATCAGTGTCAACAAAAGTCAGCTGACTGCTTCCAGTAGCAGTGTTTGTAATGATAACATTAAGATGACAACTGCTTACAGTAGCAGTGTTTGTAATGATAACATTAAGATGATGACTACTTCCAGTAGCAGTGTTTGTAATGATAACATTAAGATGATGACTGCGTCCAGTAGCAGTGTTTGTAATGATAACATTAAGATGCTGACTGCTTCCAGTAGCAGTGTTGGTAATGATAACATCAAGATGCTGACTGCTTCCAGTAGCAGTGTTTGTAGTGATAACATTAAGATGACAACTGCTTACAGTAGCAGTGTTTGTAATGATAACATTCAGATGACAACTGCTTCCAGTAGCAGTGTTTGTAATGATAACATTAAGATGATGACTACTTCCAGTAGCAGTGTTTGTAATGATAACATTAAGATGATAACTGCTTCCAGTAGCAGTGTTTGTAATGATAACATTAAGATGATAACTGCGTCCAGTAGCAGTGTTTGTAATGATAACATTAAGATGCTGACTGCTTCCAGTAGCAGTGTTGGTAATGATAACATCAAGATGCTGACTGCTTCCAGTAGCAGTGTTTGTAGTGATAACATTAAGATGACAACTGCTTACAGTAGCAGTGTTTGTAATGATAACATTAAGATGACAACTGCTTCCAGCAGCAGTGTTTGTAATGATAACATTAAGATGATGACTACTTCCAGTAGCAGTGTTTGTAATGATAACATTAAGATGATAACTGCTTCCAGTAGCAGTGTTTTTTAATGATAACATTAAGATGATGATTGCGTCCAGTAGCAGTGTTTGTAGTGATAACATTAAGATGACAACTGCTTACAGTAGCAGTGTTTGTAATGATAACATTCAGATGACAACTGCTTCCAGTAGCAGTGTTTGTAATGATAACATTAAGATGATGACTACTTCCAGTAGCAGTGTTTGTAATGATAACATTAAGATGATAACTGCTTCCAGTAGCAGTGTTTGTAATGATAACATTAAGATGATGACTGCGTCCAGTAGCAGTGTTTGTAATGATAACATTAAGATGCTGACTGCTTCCAGTAGCAGTGTTGGTAATGATAACATCAAGATGCTGACTGCTTCCAGTAGCAGTGTTTGTAGTGATAACATTAAGATGACAACTGCTTACAGTAGCAGTGTTTGTAATGATAACATTAAGATGACAACTGCTTCCAGCAGCAGTGTTTGTAATGATAACATTAAGATGATGACTACTTCCAGTAGCAGTGTTTGTAATGATAACATTGAGATGATAACTGCTTCCAGTAGCAGTGTTTTTTAATGATAACATTAAGATGATGATTGCGTCCAGTAGCAGTGTTTGTAATGATAACATTAAGATGCTGACTGCTTCCAGTAGCAGTGTTTTTTAATGATAACATTAAGATGATGATTGCGTCCAGTAGCAGTGTTTGTAATGATAACATTAAGATGATGACTGCTTCCAGTAGCAGTGTTTTTTAATGATAACATTAAGATGATGATTGCGTCCAGTAGCAGTGTTTGTAATGATAACATTAAGATGATGACTGCTTCCAGTAGCAGTGTTGGTAATGATAACATCAAGATGCTGACTGCTTCCAGTAGCAGTGTTTGTAATGAAAACATCAAGATGATAACTGCTTACAGTAGCAGTGTTTGTAATGATAACATTAAGATGATAACTGCTTACAGTAGCAGTGTTTGTAATGATAGCATCAAGATGATAACTGCTTACAGTAGCAGTGTTTGTAATGATAACATTAAGATGATAACTGCTTACTGTAGCAGTGTTTGTAATGATAACATTAAGATGACAACTGCTTACAGTAGCAGTGTTTGTAATTATAACATTAAGATGATAACTGCTTACAGTAGTAGTGTTTGTAATGATAACATTAAGATGATAACTGCTTCCAGTAGCAGTGTTTGTAATGATAACATTAAGATGATAACTGCTTACAATAGCAGTGTTTGTAATGATAACATTAAGATGATAACTGCTAACAGTAGCAGTGTTTGTAATGATAACATTAAGCTGATAACTGCTTACAGTAGCAGTGTTTGCAATGATAACATTAAGATGATAACTGCTTACAGTAGCAGTGATGGTAATGATAACATTAAGATGATAACGGCTCCCAGTAGCAGTGTTTATAATTATAATATTAAGATGATGAATGCTTACAGTAGCAGTGTTTGTAATGATACCATTAAGATGATAACTGCTTACAGTAGCAGTGATGGTAATGATAACATTAAGATGATAACTGCTTACAGTAGCAGTGTTTGTAATGATAATATTAAGATGATGACTGCTTCCAGTAGCAGTGTATGTAATGATAACATCAAGATGATAACGGCTTCAAGTAGCAGTGATGTTAATGATAACATTACGATGATAACGGCTCCCAGTAGCAGTGATGGTAATGATAACATTAAGATGATAACGGTTCCCAGTAGCAATGATGGTAATGATAACATTAAGATGATAACGGTTCCCAGTAGCAGTAATGGTAATGATAACATTAAGATGATAACTGCTCCCAGTAGCAGTGTTTGTAATGATAACATTAAGCTGATGACTGCTTCCAGTAGCAGTGTTTGTAATGATAACATTAAGCTGATGACTGCTTCCAGTAGCAGTGATAGTAATGATAATATTATGATGATGACTGCTTCCAGGAGCAGTGATGGTAATGATAACATTAAGTTGATGACTGTTTCCAGTAGCAGTGTTAGTAATGATAACATTAAGTTGATGACTGCTTCCAGTAGCAGTGTTTGTAATGATAACATTAAGTTGATGACTGCTTCCAGTAGCAGTGATGGTAATGATAACATTAAGATGATGACTGCTTCCAGTAGCAGTGATGGTAATGATAACATTAAGTTGATGACTGCTTCCAGTAGCAGTGATGGTAATGATAACATTAAGATGATGACTGCTTCCTGTAGCAGTGATGGTAATGATAACATTAAGATGATAACGGTTCCCAGTAGCATTGATGGTAATGATAACATTAAGTTGATGACTGCTTCCAGTAGCAGTGATGGTAATGATACCATTAAGATGATGACTGCTTCCTGTAGCAGTGATGGTAATGATAACATTAAGATGATAACGGTTCCCAGTTGCAGTGATGGTAATGATAACATTAAGATGATAACTGCTTCCTTTAGCAGTGATGGTAATGATAACATTAAGATGATAACCGCTTCCAGTAGCAGTGTTGGTAATGATAACATTAAGATGATAACTGCTTCCAGTAGCAGTGTTTGTAATGTTAACATTAAGATGATAACTGCTTCCAGTAGCAGTGATGGTAATGATAACATTAAGATGATAACTGCTTCTAGTAGCAGTGATGGTAATGATAACATTAAGATGATAACTGCTTCCAGTAGCAGTGATGGTAATGATAACATTAAGATGATAACTGCTTCCAGTAGCAGTGTTTGTAATGATAACATTAAGATGATGACGGTTGCAGAAGCCAGTAAATATTTTGTTTATTCCGGTAATGATAGTTCGGACACTGTTGATAACAACAATGGTGACTGTGCTTTGTGTGACCCAGATCTGGATTAGACAACAATGAGAGTCTCATGTTGGACAATTACCCAGACAAAAATGAGAGTCTCATGTTGGACAGTTACCCAGACAACAATGAGAGTCTCATATTGGACAGTTACCCAGACAACAATGAGAGTCTCATGTTGGATTTTGACCCAGGCAACAATGAGAGTCTCATGTTGGACAGTTACCCAGACAACAATGAGAGTCTCATGTTGGATAGTGACCCAGGCAACAATGAGAGTCTCATGTTGGACAGTTACCCAGACAACAATGAGAGTCTCATGTTGGACAGTTACCCAGACAACAATGAGAGTCTCATGTTGGACAGTTACCCAGACAACAATGAGAGTCTCATGTTGGACAGTTACCCAGACAACAATGAGAGTCTCATGTTGGACAGTTACCCAGACTACAATTAGAGTCTCATATTGGATAGTGACCCAGGCAACAATGAGAGTCTCATGTTGGACAGTTACCCAGACAACAATGAGAGTCTCATGTTGGATAGTGACCCAGGCAACAATGTGAGTCTCATGTTGGACAGTTACCCAGACAACAATGAGAGTCTCATGTTGGACAGTTACCCAGACAACAATGAGAGTCTCATGTTGGATAGTGACCCAGGCAACAATGAGAGTCTCATGTTGGACAGTTACCCAGACAACAATGAGAGTCTCATGTTGGACAGTTACCCAGACAACAATGAGAGTCTCATGTTGGACAGTTACCCAGACAACAATGAGAGTCTCATGTTGGACAGTTACCCAGACAACAATGAGAGTCTCATGTTGGACAGTTACCCAGACAACAATGAGAGTCTCATGTTGGACAGTTACCCAGACTACAATTAGAGTCTCATATTGGATAGTGACCCAGGCAACAATGAGAGTCTCATGTTGGACAGTTACCCAGACAACAATGAGAGTCTCATGTTGGATAGTGACCCAGGCAACAATGTGAGTCTCATGTTGGACAGTTACCCAGACAACAATGAGAGTCTCATGTTGGATAGTGACCCAGGCAACAATGTGAGTCTCATGTTGGACAGTTACCCAGACTACAATTAGAGTCTCACGTTGGACAGTGACCCAGACAAAAATGAGAATCTCATGTTGGACAGTGACAGTGATGATGAATATATTCCTCCAGCCTACACACACACACACACACACCACACACACCCACACACACACAGGCACACACCCACACCCACACAGGCACACACCCACACCCACACACACACACACACACACACACACAGGCACACACCCACACACACACACAAGAAACTGCAGGTAGATTCAGTTGCCAGATGGATGTTTCAATGCAGGTCAAAGTCGTTTAATTGAGATTAACAGCTGAGTGTCAATATTGTGTATTTAGTTTATTTAATTCTAGAAAGTTTATTTCGTCATTTGTGATTGTGGGTGAGCAAAGATCATTTGTTGTGATTGTAGATGACCAATGATCACTTGTGATTGTGAATGACAAAAGATCACTTGTTGTGATTGTAGATGACCAATGATCACTTGTGATTGTGAATGACAAAAGATCACTTGTTGTGATTGTAGATGACCAATGATCACTTGTGATTATGGATGACAAAAGATAAGTTAATGTTTAAGCTCCATCAAGAAAACTTATAGCTCCTTGAAGACATATTTGCTGATTGTGTTTTGTAACAAAATAACTCATGTTGGAATGACATAACCAGATCTATAAGATGCTAAGTTGACAATTATGGCTTTTATTTGTTTGTTTTTTCATTTGTTTCCAATTGTTCCTTTTAACAAGTCTGTTATCACCTTGGTATTGGTCGAATTGCCTGTGCAATGATCTAAATGTCCTTGCATCAAATGTTGGGTGTTAGATCAAGTATGGAGATTGATGTTTAAAACCTTCAGGTCTAGGAGCAATGTTGTCTCTGAGATCAGTACCATTTCATTGACATAAACCATTAGGTCTAGGAGCAATGTTGTCTCTGAGATCAGTACCATTTCATTGACATAAACCTTCAGGTCTAGGAGCAATGTTGTCTCTGAGATCAGTATCATTTCATTGACCTAAACCTTCCCTACAGGTAGAGTTACTATTTCTAATATTCAATCAATCCATCTGGTGAGTGGTCGGCCCTTGGATCTGTGTTTTGATCTTTCTGCGATGTTACGGGGCCAAACCATTTTGTCTGTTGTTTCTTTATATATTCTACTCTTCTACCTTTCAGCTCCCTGTAGAGCATAAGTCTTCGACAAACACTTTCAACTCCCTGTAGAGCATAAGTCTTCGACAAACACTTTCAACTCCCTGTAGAGCATAAGTCTTCGACAAACACTTTCAGCTCCCTGTAGAGCATAAGTCTTCGACAAACACTTTCAGCTCCCTGTAGAGCATAAGTCTTCGACAAACACTTTCGGCTCCCTGTAGAGCATAAGTCTTCGACAAACACTTTCAGCTCCCTGTAGAGCATAAGTCTTCGACAAACACTTTCAGCTCCCTGTAGAGCATAAGTCTTCGACAAACACTTTCAGCTCCCTGTAGAGCATAAGTCTTCGACAAACACTTTCAGCTCCCTGTAGAGCATAAGTCTTTGACAAACACTTTCAGCTCCCTGTAGAGCATAAGTCTTCGACAAACACTTTGAACTCCCTGTAGAGCATAAGTCTTCGACAAACACTTTCAGCTCCCTGTAGAGCATAAGTCTTCGACAAACACTTTCAGCTCCCTGTAGAGCATAAGTCTTCGACAAACACTTTCAGCTCCCTGTAGAGCATAAGTCTTCGACAAACACTTTCAGCTCCCTGTAGAGCATAAGTCTTTGACAAACACTTTCAACTCCCTGTAGAGCATAAGTCTTTGACAAACACTTTCAACGACATTCTGTTTCTTGCCATTCTTTTCAGATCAATCAATGTCAACCCTATCATCTTTATCTCTGCTTCTATCTGTCTCCTCCAAGGATTCCTTGGTCTTCCTCTTTGTCTTCTGCCCTGGGGATTCAAAAAAAAGGCCTATTGTGTAATACTCTCAGTTGGTTTCCGCTCAGCATCATTGTCTTCGTTGTATCTCTTTATCCACTGGTGTTTGACTGCTACATTTCCATAATTCTATGGTAGGAATTTTGTCTTGCCATTTCCATCCTTTTATTCTGTGCAAGCAACCATCAATGAAAGTCTGTATCTTCATGAATGTCATTTTTGTTGTTTTCAATGTTTCACAGCCATATAATAAGACTGACTTATCATTGAAGTTTAACAATTTTAATTTAGTATGTAACCTAATTTCATTGGACTTCCATATGTTTTTTCCCAGTTCAACAAAAGCTCCTCTTGCTTTTGATATCCTTATTTTGGTATCATTTTCTGTTCCTCCCTCTTTGTCTATATTACATCCTCGATATATGTAAGATTGTATGTCTAGTAGAGGTATTTCTCCTAATTTTATTTGGTTATTGTCAACTGCATTAATTTTCATAATGTTGGTCTTATCTCTAATTATTTTCAGTCCCATCTGTTGTGATCTCTCATCAAGTATGCTCATATAATCCTGTATCTGTTGATGGTTGTATGGTAGGAGAGCTATGTCATCAGCAAAGTCTAAATCATCAAGTTGCTTGGTCAGTGACCGCTGGATCCCATTTCTGTTGTTTTGAGTTATTTTCATAATCCAATCTATGGCCAGTAGAAAGAGAAATGGAGACAGAAGGCATCCTTGCCTTACTCCTGTTCTTATTTCAAATGCTTCTGTAAGCTGTCCTTCATGCACCACACTACATTTCATTCCTTCATACATTGTTCTTATCAGGTTAATAAACTTTATGGGGATTCCGTAATGACTCAGCAACTCCCAAAGCATTCTTCTGTCTAAACTATCAAATGCCTTTTCGTAATCTATGAATATAATATAAAGTGGGGATTTTAGTTCTAAACTTTGTTCAACTATTATACGTAGAGTAGTTATTTGATCAGCACATGATCTGTTCTTCCTAAAACCTGCTTGTTCATCTCTCAAATGTTTCTCTATGGCCTCTTTTAGTCTCTCCAGAATGATTCTGCTTAATATTTTTTTCCTGGCACTGATAGTAGCATAATTCCCCTATAATTTGTGCACTCCTGTAAACTTCCTTTCTTTGGTAGTTTGATCATATAACCTTCTTTCCAGTTTTTAGGTATTTCTTCCCTCTCCCAAATTTTATCTAATAGATTATGTAGCATCTTGGTAGAGGTGTTAATATCTGCTTTGATGGCTTCTGAAGGAATTTCACCTGGTCCTGTGGCTTTACCATCTTTTAATAGTTTGATGGCTTTCATTATTTCTTCTTTGTTTGGTTTTCCACAGTTAACGTGTAACTCTTCTTCTGCTGGTAGTATATCTGGAGGATTATTTGAGCCGGGTCTGTTCAAAAGTTCTTCAAAGTGCTCTTTCCATCTCTCCATTTGTTCCCTTATATTACTAAGCAGATTTCCTTTCTTATCTTTAATAAAGGCATTGATCTGTTTGTATTTTCCACTTAATTTCTTTGTGCTGTTGTACAGTTATTTCATATTCCCTGTATTTGCTGCTTCTTCTACCTCTTTAGCTAGTTCATCTATATATTTACTCTTATCCCTTTTAATGCATCTTCTCACTTCTTTATTCACCTCTGTGTAAGCTTCCTGTATCTTGGCTTTATTACTTCTCGTTTTGCTTTTATTTATGTCTGCTGTCTTGTTCTTTCTTTCTTTAATTTTATCCAGGATCGCTGCTGTCATCCATGCCTTATTCTGGTGTTCTCTTTTCCCCAGCGTTTCTTCGCATTTATCTTTCTATATATCCTTTACCTGTTTCCAATGATCTTCTATATTTATTGTATTTTCTAGTTGTTGGAGGACTTGGTATTTGTTTGTTGTTGTGACTGCAAATTTATCTTTAATTCCTTGCTTTTTAAGAAACCCTACATTGAAATACTGTCTACCCTTATTCGTTGTAGTACATCATTTTAGTTGAAGTTTAAGTTTGGCTAGCAAAAGATGATGATCTGAAGCCATATTTGCCCCTGTACATACTTGTACACCCTGTAAGGATGACTTCAACTTATTATGTTGTTGTTGTTGTTGCAACAACAATAAAATAATTATTAATACATTAATACATATAGGAATAATATATATAGGAATAATACATATATGAATATATTCTATGGCAGGAATTATTCCTAGCTTTTTTTCTCAGTTCTTCATTTCTGATCTTATCTCTCAGACTGTTTCCTGTCATTCGTCTAACACATTTCATCTCAGTAGAGGTTATTTTTTCTTATTGTTCTTGCATCTATGGTCCAGGTCTGGCATTGGTAGCACAACGTTGGGATGAAGATTGTATTGTAGAGTGCTCGTTTTGTCTCAAGAGGTATTTAACTATGAGCGGTTATAAGTCTGTTAACAATGAACTGTTATAAGTCTGTTAACAATGAACTGTTATAATTCTGTTAACAATGAACTGTTATAAGTCTGTTAACAATGAAAGGTTATAATTCTGTTAACAATGAACTGTTATAATTCTGTTAACAATGAACGTTTCTACTATCTGCCCTTTCTTGTTGACTAGCCTTGACTTTGATCTATCTGAAGTGATGTTTCCATCTGCAGAGACAAAAAGGTGCACAGCTCCTGGTGCAGCGACCTCCCACCACAGCCGGCAGCACAAACATCGCCAACGGTCTGGGCGGATCAAGTTGTCCACATACCGCAAGAGATGACCTCAGGACAGCAAAATCAAGACTCAGATTTGATCATTGAAGTGGTCGATGAGCTACCTCGCTCTACAAACTCGTTCAGCAAATCATCACCATCACGTGGTCGAGTCTTGTCCAGACAACCTTCTCAAACATTTGATACACAGAACAACAACATCAACGATTCGGTAGAAGACCAACCGCCCGCACAGTGCGGCGCTGATCTCACTGAAATAGAGAACAGCATTAAAACAACAAAAGAGACATTGGCTGTCACAGACTCGTCGCCAATAGCAACAGAACATCAACATCCGGTGCTGACCAGAATAGAGACCTGGTCCCAGATCCACATCGAACAGACTTCCGTGTCCTTGACCCAGATCGTTAATGGGATCGTGGATGGCGCTGAGAATAAAAACAACGACACAGGCGCAATGAAGCAAACTTCTACAGATGTGCTTTTGTCGCCCAAGAATTTACGAGACGACATCAAGTCACGAACGGCAGCAGGCTCGTACAACTTGCCGCATCACAGGAAGAAGTTCTCCAACGGCAAGGCCCGACTCAACCAAGTAGGACATCACCCAGGCAGCTTCCATCTTAACTACCGCCAACAGCCAGACTCAGGTCAGGTGATCAAGTGCCCAATCTCAGAGAAAACCATGAAGGTCATGGCCAAGGACGACAAGATTCAGTTTGTTTTTAAGACGGTCAAGGCCGAGAACACCAGGGAAGATCCAGACAAGGGGAGACAAATCCTCATTCACACTGACGTCATTGTTCTCAACGACAGCTTTAAGACAGCCAAGAGAAAGCTCTTCATAAAAATGAGGAAAATGAGGCGGCAGAGTGAGTACATGCTGTTCTTTGTTGGTTTGATAGTGAGTACATGCTGTTCTTTGTTGGTTTGATAGTGAGTACTTGCTGTTGTTTGTTTCTTTGATAGTGAGTACTTGCTATTGTTTGTTGGTTTGATAGTGAGTACTTGCTATTGTTTGTTGGTTTGATAGTGAGTACTTGCTATTGTTTGTTGGTTTGATAGTGAGTACTTGCTATTGTTTGTTGGTTTGATAGTGAGTACTTGCTATTGTTTGTTGGTTTGATAGTGAGTACTTGATGATGTTTGTTGGTTTGATAGTGAGTACTTGATGATGTTTGTTGGTTTGATAGTGAGTACTTGCTATTGTTTGTTTCTTTGATAGTGAGTACTTGCTGTTGTTTGTTGGTTTGATAGTGAGTACTTGATGATGTTTGTTGGTTTGATAGTGAGTAATTGCTATTGTTTGTTGGTTTGATAGTGAGTACTTGCTATTGTTTGTTGGTTTGATAGTGAGTACTTGCTGTTGTTTGTTTCTTTGATAGTGAGTACTTGCTATTGTTTGTTGGTTTGATAGTGAGTACTTGCTATTGTTTGTTGGTTTGATAGTGAGTACTTGCTATTGTTTGTTGGTTTGATAGTGAGTACTTGCTATTGTTTGTTGGTTTGATAGTGAGTACTTGCTATTGTTTGTTGGTTTGATAGTGAGTACTTGATGATGTTTGTTGGTTTGATAGTGAGTACTTGATGATGTTTGTTGGTTTGATAGTGAGTACTTGCTATTGTTTGTTTCTTTGATAGTGAGTACTTGCTGTTGTTTGTTGGTTTGATAGTGAGTACTTGATGATGTTTGTTGGTTTGATAGTGAGTAATTGCTATTGTTTGTTGGTTTGATAGTGAGTACTTGATGATGTTTGTTGGTTTGATAGTGAGTACTTGATGATGTTTGTTGGTTTGATAGTGAGTACTTTATGATGTTTGTTGGTTTGATAGTGAGCACTTGCTATTGTTTGTTTCTTTGATAGTGATTACTTGCTATTGTTTGTTGGTTTGATAGTGAGTACTTGCTATTGTTTGTTGGTTTGATAGTGAGTACTTGCTATTGTTTGTTGGTTTGATAGTGAGTACTTGCTATTGTTTGTTGGTTTGATAGTGATTACTTGCTATTGTTTGTTGGTTTGATAGTGAGTACTTGCTATTGTTTGTTGGTTTGATAGTGAGTACTTGATGATATTTGTTGGTTTGATAGTGAGTACTTGCTATTGTTTGTTTCTTTGATAGTGAGTACTTGCTATTGTTTGTTTCTTTGATAGTGAGTACTTGCTATTGTTTGTTGGTTTGATAGTGAGTACTTGCTGTTGTTTGTTGGTTTGATAGTGAGTTGTTACTATTGTTTGTTGATTTGATAGTAAGTACTTGCTATAGTTTGTTGGTTTGATAGTGTGTACTTGATGATGTTTATTGGTTTGATAGTGAGTACTTGATGATGTTTGTTGGTTTGATAGTGAGTACTTGATGATGTTTGTTGGTTTGATAGTGAGTACTTGATGATGTTTGTTGGTTTCATAGTGAGTACTTGATGATGTTTGTTGGTTTGATAGTGAGTACTTGCTATTGTTTGTTTCTTCGATAGTGAGTACTTGCTATTGTTTGTTGGTTTGATAGTGAGTACTTGATGATGTTTGTTGGTTTGATAGTGAGTACTTGCTATTGTTTGTTTCTTTGAAAGTGATTACTTGCTATTGTTTGTTGGTTTGATAGTGAGTACTTGCTATTGTTTGTTGGTTTGATAGTGAGTACTTGCTATTGTTTGTTGGTTTGATAGTGAGTACTTGCTATTGTTTGTTGGTTTGAAAGTGATTTTTTGATGGTGTTTGTTGGTTTGATAGTGAGTACGTGATGATGTTTGTTGCTTTTGATTGTGAGTACTTGATGTTGTTTGTTGGTTTGATAGTAAGTATTTGATGATGTTTGTTGGTTTGATAGTGAGTATTTGATTATGTTTGTTGGTTTTATAGTGAGTACTAGTAGTATATCCGGTATGAAAATGATACCACCCCCCTGATCTCACCATCCCTGAAGCAAATTAAAACCCCCAGCCCCCTCGAGTTTAGGGTGTCCCTCAAATCTACCTTTTTTAGATCGTTTTGATATCGGACGGTGACCAGAAACCCTACCGGGACCCCTTAAGTTTTTGGGTTACCCAAACTCGAGGGGGGCTGGGGGGTTTTAATTTGCTTCAGGGATGGTGAGCTCAGGGGGGTAGTATCATTTTCATACCGGATATACTACTCAGGAAAAAACAGTTAGAGAGTGTAGCTCTATAGATAGATATATAGATAGCCATATAGATATATGATATGGCGCCAGGCAAAAATCATTGTGCGTGGCTAGTGTGGGGATCTACTACAACCTGTGGGAAGACGTGCAGGGGTTCGTACTGCTGGATTCATAATGATAGATTGCGAAAAGGTGGAGGAACAACACCATGTATTGGCTGCAGCGTGGGCGTCTCAAACAAGCTTAGTCTCTGTGTAAGATGTGGGTACCATAACGCACACACCAGAGAAAGCAAGGCACGCGCGAGAGCCTTTCAGAAGGAGTTTACACGCCTAGCGCGGATCGAAATTTCCTATTAGAGAAATGAGGGCTAGTGTATATAGAGTTGCAACATGCCTACTGTTAAGCAGTTGCGGGGCTGCAAATCTTTGGAAAAACTGGCGCTCGAGAAAGTGATTTCTTGCTGCTGTACATCTGTACCCCCAAATCTTGACTGGCAGCAACTACCTAATATATTCCACGGAGAGATTTGGAAGGGTGTACACAAGCGGCGCTTTAGGCATGTTTTGACAGACCTAGATATTATCTTCGAAGATAACCGTTATGGATATGGTAATGAGCGCGATACTGATGCTATAGAAGCATCAGACATATTGTATTCTTTACCTCTTTTACAACAATGGGGTTTGGTGGGCAATGGTGTAAAGCGTTGGAGGCGATGCTTTTGGCTGGTTCTCCTAGACCTTCGTCAACTTTCCTTCTGTCACCGTAAGGTTGCGCCAGTTCTGGATTTCCCATTCTGGCTGCTTCATACTAAAGAACAGCTAGGTATGGAGCGTATTGTTGCGTACGATATCATCAATCACACGCTTAATGCAGTGTAAAGTGGTATTCGTGGGCCCCAAACAAATGATATTCAAGCAAAACAAAAGCGGAATGTTTACATCACTTACCTTCCTTAGAAAAACACATCCAAGCCCACAGTAAGCGACGTCATCTCGGTCGCCCCTTCGAAGTTTGTTTTTAGTTCTTGCCAGTTCGCACGAGAGCCTTTCAGAAGGAGTTTACACGCCTAGCGCGGATCGAAATTTCCTATTAGAGAAATGAGGGCTAGTGTATATAGAGTTGCTTGTGATGAGCAGCCTGACTGGTTAGGTATGATCAAAGAGATTCTGACTGAGGAGAAAGTACAATTAGCTAACATGTTATATGAAGGAGACAAAAATAAACGAATTTGAGGACCTTTGAAATGCTACGTCCTCCGGACGGGTAAAAGCCTCGCGCAGCGATGCTAAAGAGCGACATATAATTTCGGGAACTCCCGATATTACTTGTCCTCCGGACGGGTAAAAGCCTCGCGCAGCGATAGTTAATCGTTGTTTTCAGTTGTATCCATGAAGCCCATTCTAAAAATAAAAACCTGTCACGGGACAAGAAAAGCGGTCACAGGACAAGAAAAGCTGTCACAGGCCAACTTTTTTGGTCACACAGCTCATCGGCTTTTTATCGGACCTGTGACCGAAAAATCAGTCCTGTGACCGAAAAATCAGTCCCGTGACGGGTTTTTATTTTTAGAATGGGCTGTCCCCACTTAGCCACGGAACGTGAAGAGGGGATTTCCCGTCCTCCGGACGGGTAAAAGCCTCGCGCAGCGAATTACAAACAATCAGGAGGGCTCTACCTCCAATACTCGATACTCAGGTGGGCGGTTAGAGGGTGCTGGTCGTCTGAACACAACAGCTGACCCGTCGGATTTTTTAAGTTCTAGTACATCATAGCCCCTGCGGAGAAGAATCCGTATTCGTTTACCACTTTTAACCTCCTTGATTGTTGGGATTCTATCCATAGTATATAGTGGTTTATCCATACCGGTTTATCCATACCGGAATAACTTTCTCGGCTTTAATTGTCCTCCGGACGGGTAAAAGCCTCGCGCAGCGAAATTGTAGGGCACAGATTTATTTACTGTGATGGAGCGCTTGGTACTTTAGGTGCGTCCTCCAGACGGGCCTCGCGCAGCGAAGGTGTATACGGGGGAGGAAGACATTCAGAGGCGTCACCACATGCACAAGTTATTTTTGCGGCGCACCGCCACGATATTTGACGAATTCTGCAATTACTTCCTCTTTCCCTCTCTCCATCCATTCTTTTTTTGATGCGTCATCCAGCTCTCGGGTTTTAGACCGAATCTTTTCCTTCATAGCCCGGCACTTATCAAATTCGGCAACAATTAGTTTAAATTCCACATCGGAAATATTGCCGTCTTCTAGGGCTGTGGATACAATTCCGGCGATGGTGTTTAGCTTACTTTCAGCCAGAACACGAATCTCATCGTGCTTCTTAGCCTTCAGATTCAGCTGGCGAGCTACCAGCTTACTGACTGCCCCGAAGGTGCCACAAGCTAGGGCCCCAATCTCTAGTCCTAGAGCTACAGGAGCCATGATAACGGTTGAAAGAAGCGCAATACCGCCAACGCCCATCCCAGCTGTGACTGTAAACAGTGCCGTATCAATACCGTCTAGACTATTAGCACCGCGCCGATATTTCTTGTATAGGGACGTCCGTTTATCTCTCTCGTCCTCCAAACATTTTCGCAGGCGGACAACCTCTTGAATGCGGTAGGACTGGTCGACAGGCCGATCAACTGACGCGTCTAGTGTGGGATACATAGTCAGGCAGAACAGGTATATAAAGCTTTATGCAGAACTTTTTATCTGTTTAATTAGGTGCTCAATAACGCGATCACTTACCGGGGTCAGGCTAAAAAGTAGCCGTTTAAAGTAAAACGACAATCCACTGTATATAAATTCAAGGGATATTTTTTCAAACACCCCGCTTTGCTTCCAAATCGCTAACATTCGTTGAGAGGTCTGCCTTCCCCTCCCCAATTTTTATAACCAAACCCGTCATTTCGGGGCGTTTCCACTTGATTGACACCCCAGGCAAAATCTCGATCGGGGCGCTGGGGAGCATACTGCCCGTCTCAATTTCTAGATATATCACGGACCCCTTTGGGGGTTTTCTTAAGATTTCTAGGTCTCTTGGAACCGTTGTTTGAGCCTGTAACTTCGCAACGTTAACTCCCTTCGGACCCAGGTAGTAAGAATTAACGTGCCCATTGAGGGTCATCGGCTCTGCGCCGGACGGGCGATAGCCGACAAACATGCTGCCAGCGTTCATTAGCCATACCACTTTTGTAATACCACCCTCGGCCGGACTTTGCAAATCTATATAGCGCATGGCTAGGTCCAGCCTGAGCTCCCAATTGGGTTCAAAACCACTTGTATGACTTTCTATGGCGGCCCGCCGATAAAGGCCTCCTTTGGCTAACTCCATCCCATAAATCACCCCCGCGCCCCCCGAATCATCGAATCCTCGAACATCTCCGAGGTTGGCGAAGCAATTCCTCGTGGCCCAGACCTTAGGTCTGTGCTCATTGCTTGAACCTTGCAAGAACTTGTCTACTGGCATAGTAGTAATACTGGCATATTCAATATTAAAAACTAATATATTTGTTGAATTGACCCGAACTACTGCAGTTTTTCAAGGAGGAGTGTTGCCTTTATATTAATGTTATCACTGGTGGATGTGTGCACTGCTGAAATCATTAGTTGTAGAGACGAGGGCTGTGCTATCCAGAACAATCCCGAGGTGTTAAAATAGGTATAGTCTGTTATTGTATGTTGTAACACTAACGCAAGGGGAGGGCTTAAATGCAGCGAGATGTCAATCGACTTGCGGCTCCCAGTGCGCAGTCCTGCCAACTGAATCTTATAGACCCCAGGTGCTGTTATGGCAAGGGTTGCCATTTTGCCACTATCATCGGTACGCAGATTCTGTGTAAGCTGAGGGATCCCAATCGGAGTGAGCGACAAGGACTGAATTAACTTCCATTGCAAGGAAATCGCATATATATCGAAACGTTGTCCCAAGGCATCTTTTATAGTGTTCTCAACATATGCCATAGTGGCCGCGTCTTGGGGTGCTTCGGGGTCGGCGAGCTCGGATATTTTGTGATGACCCCACTTAATGTCGTGGGTTGGTGCTTTTGATCCGTCGAGCTGTAAAACTCTAGCGTCTAATAAATCCGTTGTGGATATAACGAGGGCGTCAACGTATTTTTTGGTTGCTGCGTTTTGATCGGCATCTCGAGTATCCACATACTCTTTAGTAGCCGCATCGCTAGAATCTAAAGGGTTACCTACGTCTTTCAACGGAAAGCCCCCCAATGATAGCTCACCTAGCATTGTATCGCCCGCCCTGTGTACGAGGGCGTCAACGTATTTTTCGGTTGCTGCGTTTTGATCAGCATCTCGAGTATCCACATACTCTTTAGTAGCCGCATCGCTAGCCTCTAAAGGGTTCCCTACGGCTTTCAGCTGGAAGCCCCCCAATGATAGGTCACCAAGCATAGTATCGCCAGCCCTATGTACGAGGCCGACTGGGCTGCCCCACGAGGCCGCCGCCGCTCCACAGCCGGTGCTATGTCCCATATAAAACTTATCCACAGGCATCACACTCTCTGTTTAGCTATGTGTAAGATCACATTTTTAAAAGCATTTCCAGCTGCGAGTTCACACAACACTCGAAGACATAGGTGGCCGCAGATAACCTCTTCGGGTCTCTGCAGTTGGAACGTCTGTGTCTGTATAGGAAGACCCTCGCTGCGCGAAGCTTTTACCCGTCCGGAGGACAGATATTCCACGAGTTCCTTGGGGGGATCCAACCCAAAACTATCGAAATAACAAATCGTACGGCCATCTTTGTAATACGCCACCCAGTGGGTGCCCCCACCACTGCTGGAGTCGAGATTAACTATGCCGCATTCTTTCTGAGAAATCTTGTTAGGCAGGGTGTTTCGCGAAAACACGCCACGAAAGTGGGGGATGGTACGGCCGGCCTTTTCAATATCAAAATTGCTCAGGGGTTCTACTTTTTTTGGGGCGCCAAGTAGAGCCCTGACCCCTTACATTTAGGGCACATGCCGCGCCCCGTGCTCGCCGATGGGGCCAGAAACAACCCCGCACCAGCAAGCTGTTTTTCAACCTCACGATTGTGGCGTTCGGCCTCAGCCTGGGCTCGAGCACTCGCTTTTTTATCGTCGACTGCTTTCGCGATAGCCGCACTACCTCCTGCTAGCGACCCCGCTGCAGCTAGCCCCCCTAATATTAAGGGCAAAAACGGGAGAAACCCACCCGTTTTTTGAGCCGCTAGCTGTGTTTTGGAAATATCGAGCTCGGCCCCAGCACTGGCGGCGCGTTTCTTCTCAAGGTGAGCTATTTGGCGCTTAGTGAGCCCCAGGGTATCGTCGCCATGAAGCTGCTCAACCGTCAGCCGAATAGTAACGCCTACCCCATCATGGGCGGCTTTTGCCAATGATTCTTTCTGCCCCTGCGTAAGTGTTAACCCAAAAGGAGTATACTTCATTTTCCTATACTGTATATTGATGGAGATTTTTGTTTAATACAATTTGCTAAATTTCGTGCCGTCAGACTCTAGCGTCAGCAGCCGGTCGCTAATGAGCACTGCGTAGGCCATGGTTCCTGCTGGCACGTTGTTTCCAAAAGTCGCCCTGACCTGTACGGTTTGGACAGCCGTTTTCAACCGCTCCGACTGTCTGCGGACATCGATGACGTGGATTGGGTATACTTCTACAAATTCGAGCGGAGTCACCTGGTTTGAGGACACGCTTCCCTCAATACCATAGTATTCTGCCTTAAAGTCACATAACCTCTTGTAAGCCCTGGAAATCTTTCGCTGTAGAAAGTCCATTTTTTCCTCGGAGTCAGGATACTGATCGGTATTTAACCTCACATGAATGTCAGTTAAATTTACATGGTCAAAGCAAGCCGGATTGCTGGTCTGGCTATCGCGGTTGGTTTGGAAAGCCACCAAAAGCCATCGTGGTTTTTCAGTGCCCGACGTAATGGAGAGAGTCCAGGTAAACGAACTGGCTTCCGGCACGGCAAAGCTTTCGCATTGAAGAGCTCGAAAAGATATCGGCACCTTTATTTTAGCGCCTATCTGCTCTACTAGTTTGGTCTTAGCCTCCAAAGAAGGCATGACGTGCGGTATTACCCAGGCAAGCTTAGTTAGCGTGACTTTCCCTCTAGGCGCCGCAGCATCGCGAAATATACCTTTGGTATCTGATTCACGAGATAATATCAACGAATGTTTACAACCATAAACCACCTTGCGGTAGTCCTCGCAAAAACCGAACAGGTGGCTTAACGGGACGCAGAACGAAAACGTCCCGCTTGGATTCGGCTTGACCACTACTAGCTGCCGTCGGGCCTCCCACCCAGTATTAGCTGATTCAGCCGCCGCTGAGGTATCTTTTTGCCAGCACATGTTAAGACCCTCGGCCTTTGAAAAATCATCTCCATATGTCAATAGGCCCTTAATTGTTGTGGCTTGGCCAGGGTTGAGAACATTCTCAATATCTTGATCATTGAGCCGGTACCTTAGCCGCGAGAACATGTACATAACAGCGTTATTCACGAGTGACACAAGCGTTGTAGGTGTGTAGTCGACTTCTGTGCCGGATGCTAGCCTCCCTTCAACATTGAGAAAACTTTTAGACGGGTGTGCGTAAACGTCTTGGAAGTTTACTTCGATTGCTATATCCTGATTGTTGTTTATTGTGGCGGGGTTTTGTGGGTGATACTCCTTGTAGACGTACGACTCGATGCTCTCGTCAACAAGCGTCTGCTCTACAAGAGTCAACATTTCATCGGTAATTTCTTGTGTATCCGCCATAGAAAATTTACTTCAGATATAGAAACAATTCTATTTTCTAATAAAGAATTTTCCTAAAACCCGAGCCTGCTATCCGACTGTTGATATTTTGACGTGCCGCTTCAGTCGTGGGGGCCGCAAGCCCATGCAGAATCTCTAAGGTTTTTTCAGAGATAACTCTCTCCGGCCCTGTAGCGGCTCGCGTGGACGAGCGTGCTTTGCTGCGGACTATGTCAGCGATTTGCTTAATTGAGGCTGCGGTTGTAGCGGCGCCCTTAGCAACTTTACCGGCCACGTCCGCTACATTTGCTATAGCGCCTTTGTTTGCCACAACGAATTTACCGAAACCCCCAATAGCTCGCACCACGGGTTGTATCCAGTCCGACAGGCCTTTTCCGATTACATAGCGCTGTCTTTTCATCCGCCGGTTTCCCTCTGCCACGTTCCGCGAAATTATCAACATGGTAGCTTAGAAGATTTTCTATAATGTCAGTCAAAATGTTTAATGTAAGAATTTTACTTCAAATCTGCCGAAGATGTAATCTAGCTGTAATTCGTTCCCCTCGGAGATTCAATTGAGAGCCATTCTGATCCGTTAGCCACAAGCGTATTCTTTGAATACTGCCACGCTGGCTTACCGGCAAATAAACCAAATTGTATGGAGTCTCAATGATCTTAAATCCAGGTTGTACGCCTGGGTAGAAGCTGTACAGAACGGGGTGGTTGGTGCCATTTAGGTAGGAACCACTGACTAGATCGCAGTTTACAAGTATGCTACTAAGTGTTGAAATGTCTACTGGTTTGTCCCCTGTGTGGAATCCAGTAGTGGATAGCACCCTCGGCTCGAATCCGAGAGTCGACGCAATGGTAGATTTGCTCATGTCAACTCTGTAGCTAGGGTTCGTAATCTCGATGTTGGCACGTAATGTCGCCCTGTTTGCTCCTACAACTATGTTATGTGCCTGCGTCTCAGAATTCCAATCACCGCTGCCCTTCAGCTGGCATTGAATCTCATCGTTGATTTGAGCGAGTTCGTAGCTTCCTTCTGGTAATGAAATTGTCTTCCAGGTAACCCCTGCGTCTGGGCTGTAGACGAAAGTATTATTACTTTCTGTAATGTTGGGGACAGCGTTATATGTCTCCAAATTGACTAGAGCTAATTCGTACTTATTGTTGGGTTCGAGGTAAAAGGGCGGAGAGAAGGTGGTTGTCCAGTCGGTGCTGTTTGACGAAAATACGAAAGAGTTACCCTCTTTAGGGCGAAGATGGCTTTCAATCTTCTGTAACTGAAACTCCATTTGGGGTATGCACTTATAGGAGGCTTCTGTTCAATTCGAGAATCAAAGCCTTAGGAGCCGCGCCACTGCGAAGGAGCTCGTCTAAAATAGCCGAAATTTCATTATCAAGGCCCGTATTACCTGCACGCTTCGAGGCAGCTAATAGCTGTAGCCTTTCAACGAGCGCCTCTGGGTCCTTATAATATTGCAAAGCCCCACCTTCGCTGCGCGAGGCTTTTACCCGTCCGGAGGACCTTATCAGCTGGTGTTTTTTGCTCTTTCGCCCATGGAGAGGCAAGCCGGCAAGTTCAGCCAGCCGCTGGAAAGTTTTGACAGCCTCGGGGGTATATTGCATCGTTTTTAAAAAGCGCTTTGTAAGGAGATTGTAAAGCGACTCATCTGCCGGGGCTTCGAACACAAGATTGTCTCCATTGTCGAACGCCCGCAGTTTCCCCGCCTGCAAAGCTTGCGGGTCGATTGTGAGGGATCCAAACCGGTTTCCCTTCAGTTTCAACCCACTACCTGTAGCGGTAGCTGTAGCGTCCTCCGGACGGGTAAAAGCCTCGCGCAGCGAAGTAGCCCCACTAGATCGGACGAGCCTGTAACCCTGTGTTAGTAGGCGAAGACGTTCACTATATTGTTTTAGAGCGTCCTTTTCCATCGTTAATTGCTGCTTTCTTTCTTCTGTGGTGGCTTTACGCTTTTTTTCCGCTCCCAGTACATATCGGTTAGTGTGAGTGACTCTATTGATGGTGTTGGCGATTTCTTGTGTGTCGCTGAGGTCGAGCTCGCTGGGGGGCTTAAATCCGTGGCGCCTTATCACTTCAATATCCAACCCTTGGTCGGGACTAATATATAGCGTGGGGGCATCTTCTACCGGCAGAGGCATGTCTTGACGTGCCGTCGGTGCCGCTCCGTGGAGTGCGTAGGCTTGTCTTGACGTGCCGTCGGTGCCGCTCCGTGGAGTGCGTAGGCTTGTCTTGACGTGCCGTCGGTGCCGCTCCGTGGAGTGCGTAGGCTTGTCTTGACGTGCCGTCGGTGCCGCTCCGTGGAGTGCGTAGGCTTGTCTTGACGTGCCGTCGGTGTCCTCCGGACGGGTAAAAGCCTCGCGCAGCGAAGGTGCTGGCAAGCGCTCTATTGCGGCTGTGACTTTTCCTATCTCCGCTGCTTGGTGTGAGGTGATTGGTTTGAAAAGTTTGGCTGCCTCTTCCTGCAGAGACGACTCCCCTAGTGTTTCTGTTTGAAGGCGTTGCCGAGCCTGGTCCCTGAGTGCTAGGTAGTTCCGGACGAGGGCTGTACGATCGCGCATGTCGGTTACTTTGCGCCACATCCTTACTTCAAATAGATGTCATCCCTACTTCAAATAGATTTCATCCCTACTTTAAATAGATTTCATCCCTACTTTAAATAGATTTCATCCCTACTTCAAATAGATGTCATCCCTACTTCAAATAGATTTCATCCCTACTTTAAATAGATGACTTCGGTATGTAGAATCGATCAAATCCACATCGATACCGGCCATCATAGGCCCGGCTGGTCAGATCAATACAACAGAACCCGTACGGCTCGCGCGTGCACGCACTAAAGAAGTTTCGAAATTCTTCGAAAGGCATGTCACCACACACATAGGTGTCATGTATGGCGCGCAAGTTTTTCGTGTCTTGATTAAATATGATAAGCATGTTACAATTATCTCGAATCGTTTGTTTGGGAATCCTGAAATAATTCTGCGTTAGATAGAATGAGTCCGCACCACCGTGACGGCCTTGGCTGAAGTATTTCTCGATGGGGGTTTGTTTTTCCAACATAACGTCATCAAATACCATAATGCTACGTTCGTTTTTGTTCAGACTCTCTACTGGGATGATATCATCTGATATGCTGTGAAACGAGGCTACCTCTTTCCCAGTGACTGCTTTAATGGCATCCGCCCAGTCCTGCAGCCACTGGTATTTCTCTTGTCTAAGGGATTTTGAGTATATATGCAGTCTATTGTATTTAAGGAAATCCTTTCTTAGGAGGAGATTGAGCATCAGGTTTGTTTTACCACATCCGGACGGGCCGCAAATTACACAACGGATGCTACTAGGAAGCAGCCAATGGTGTTTGTGCTCGTGTGGATTCGATTCATCAAGATCTAAATTTAAGATTTCCATACTTCTATATTTAGGAAGAGATGTACTGC
Organism: Megaustenia siamemsis; assembly: GCA_032433765.1. Classification (NCBI taxonomy): domain Eukaryota; kingdom Metazoa; phylum Mollusca; class Gastropoda; order Stylommatophora; family Ariophantidae; genus Megaustenia; species Megaustenia siamemsis. The sequence goes on along the minus strand of JAVIAB010000156.1, from coordinate 87,126,090 downwards.
CTTCGCTGTAAACAACACACTCCCACTTTAAATGAGGAGACTATAACTCTAAAGAACAACCGACCAGCCAAGAGAGGTGTTTGCACGGTGTGCGGTGCTAGAAAGAGCCAAATTCTCCCTGCGTCCTCCTCGCACAGCGAAGGTGCTGGTCTTCTTAACAGTGCCATGAATGCCCTACCTCTGCCCGAGATGCACATGCGTCTCCCCAAAGGGGTCCCATCTGAAGATGTCCCGGGTGGAACTTTTCAAAACACTGGAAAATACTCATATTGCGGGCCGTTTACCAAGATTGCCAAACGCCTCTCTCAGGGCTATAGGGGTGTGAATAGTCTTGATCGTGCCTGTCTAAACCACGACGTTGCCTACGCAGCCCATAAAGATACCCCCGGACGGAATCATGCGGATGATGTACTGGCAGCTACCGCATCGCAGATTGCACTATCAGATGCTCCAGACTGGGAAAAGCGTGATGCTAAGACGGTTTCTGCGATTATGGCTGCGAAATCACGCTTCGGGATGGGCCTTAAAAAAAAGTCGCGAAGGAGGTAGTAGAAAATATTCCTAAACTGAAGAAGTTTTCTATGGCAGAGAAGTCCGACGGCACGTCAGCAATCATGGAGAAATTCTACTACAGTCCTCAAGGCTATTGGCGTGGGCTGGCGGCCATCCCGAAGCTTGCTGCGGCAGCCCGAGTTAGCAAAAAGGATGCTCGGGACTGGCTCTCGAAACAAGACATATGGCAGCTCTATTTGCCTGCTCCTCGACGAATACCACGACCACATTTTAACGTGACTGCGCCAAACGAAGTTCATCAAGGGGATTTATTATATCTGCCGCATGATCGTGTGAAACGACGCACGTACAAATACGCCTTGACCCTCGTCGATATAGCCTCCCGGTACAAAGAGGCAGAGCCCTTGGCTACAAAAGATTCACAAGAGGTTGCAGACGCCCTTGAGAGGATTTATAAACGGGGACCTCTAGTTTTTCCAAAGCTTCTTCAGGTCAACCCGGGAAGAGAATTCATGGGCTCGGTGTCAACACTTATGTCAAAACATGGGACTGCAATACGGCGTGGGCGTGTGGACCTCCATAGAGACCAAGGTATAGTAGAACGTTTTAACCGGACTCTGGCCGAGCGGCTTTTTGGTCACCAGTATGCTCAAGAGCTATTGCTTGCTGCCCGTGGGTCTTCTGAGCGGTCTGCAGAATGGGTGGCTCGACTCCCTGCGGTTGTTGCGGCTTTAAACAATGAGCCGACTCGGCTGACAGGTAAGAAGCCTGTGGATGCCATTAAACTTCAGAGAGTGACTGCGCAACCCTCATCTGTCGTTCCAGGACGCCCTGTAGGGCTCGAGGAGCCGCTGATCCCGTCTGATGCAATGGTTCGGTATTTGTACCAGCCTGGCGAGCTCGAGGGTGGTCGAAAACGTGCTACTGACCCCGTGTGGTCTGTGACCCTGCATTCGATCCGAAATGTATTGCGGCAGAATGGCCAGCCTGCGGTATACTATTTGGAAGATGGTCCACAGCGTGGGTTTGTGCGTGAAGAGTTGATGATTGTTCCTGAGGGGACAGAGCTTCCTCCAGGTAAGATTCTTGCAATCAATTGAACCCAAGGAGACTCATGTAATCTAACGGCGTCATCAGAAACAATGTTCCTAATAGATGCCCAAGAAATGCATCGTCGACACCCAGGCACATTTTGGGCCCCACCCGATGAAGAGCTTCAGCGATTGAAATCAGGGGACATCGTAAAAGTTTGTAATGGGGAGGAGCGATTTTGGGTAGTGATTCAAACTGTAGAGTACCCACAGGACTGGAATGCTTCTGATATTAGATTTACTGGTGTGCTTGATAATAACTTAGTAAGTTCTAGTGCTCGTCTCGGGGACGTTATAGAATTTCGAGGCATGCATGTATATGATATATACCCTTCGCTGCGCGAGGCTTTTACCCGTCCGGAGGCTTCGCTGCGCGAGGCTTTTACCCGTCCGGAGGCTTCGCTGCGCGAGGCTTTTACCCGTCCGGAGGACGAATACTCTCAATCATTTGAACCCATGGCGCGTCATGGTAATCCATCTATGCCTTTAGTCCTAGTAGAAGCTCAGCATCAACAGTGCCCCGGTTCACCACCTCCGACTAACGAGGCCCTTATGGGCTTGTCGCAGGGGGACGTCGTTAAAATTGGTACCTCAAACATGCGCTTTTGGGTGGTCATTCAGAGTATAGTTCTCGCCTCTAGTCCCCAAGATTATACTTTTACGGGTATACGTGAAAGGGATCTCGAGAGAGACGGCGTGGGGGATGTTATAGTGTTCCAAGGTAAGCATATATACGCTACTGACTAGGCAGCGGTGTACTCAATGGGTTCCGTGTGGATCCCATCAGGCAAGACCCGTCGCTTGTCGTAGTATGCACTGAGCCCGAGCTTTTCTTGGTGGTAGGTGGTCATCTGCCCGTTATGCATACGAAAGCCGCGGTTCACAGCACGGTCTTTGAAACCGTAGAGAGCCAACTTGTACCGTTCCCATGTCAGGTTATTAAGCCTCGCTGACATCCCCTTACACGAGTGTTTGCTCTTTTGCTTACCATCGACGAAATAACATTTCGAACACAGAGCAATAGCTCGATGCCCTGAGAATTCGAGCTTGAACAGGCCCGGAGTTCGTCCGCTCCAGGTATCCCAAGAAAGCCAGTCTTTTTTGCACTTAGCAAACTCTTCTTTGAGCTCTGACCGAACTGCAGCCTCTAGTGTGGTGGTGCTCAGAGCGAAGTATAGTGAATCGGTGTCCATTTGAATGAGCTCAAAGTCTTGACGGTCGACGAACCGATCCAGGAAGTCGTAATAGAATTCAAGTATGCGAAGTTTTGCCAACTGATACACCGCGATTCCGACTTGGAATGGTCTGTATATACATACCCGAGGCTTGCGGCTTTTTATTTCGTAGGCATCTCCTATTTCGGTGAGATCATCGAACCAGGCTGAACGTAGTGCACGGTCCACGGTTTCCTCGTCTTTTGTGTAGCAGACTTTGGTGTGTCGCTCCAAGGCTTCGATTAGTTTTCCGTAGCTTGAGTTTCCTATCAGTTTGTGTATTTCGGCTAGGAGTGCCTTCTCTTTGTCAACATCACCCAGTCGGCGTGCCTCAGTGACTTCCTTGACGAACCAAGCCAAGCATTTTTCTGGCTTATAGTGAATTATTGTATAAACGGCTTGGAGCTCTAGTCCATGCTGCAAGTACCACTTTAGCAGCGGTGTGTATACCAGAATGTCATCGGCCTCAAGGACACCCAGCAGTTTCTTTGTGGAAGAACGTTTTCGATCTGTCTGCTTCAAATAATCCTTCATTTCTTGAGGCACGGCAGCTTCTGGAACTTCACGGTTTATAAATATCGGTGGCATTTCCTCGAATTTCTTCCATAGTGTTCGCGGTACGGCAAGCTTGCACCTGACGAAACCAAACAATCGATCGCTTAAGACTAGATCACATACCCTGGGCGCATCAACCTCAGGCTCTTTAAGCTCGATTACCTTCTCTTTACCAGCTGGCATGTCCTGAAGCATTGTAGAAAGATATAGGGCGTTTGCGTCATATCCAACTGCCCGCTTACAGCGTTTTGCTTTAGGATTTTGATGCGAGCGGATTCGTGTGACCCCCGCTTCGTGATAACGGGTGAAGACTATCGAGGGACCTCCAGTTACTGCAGCTTTCAAATACGTGTATGCCTTTTTACCTGGAGCATACAAGGTCCCTTCTGGTGTACCCCTTAATAGATACTGTAGGGACACCCCTGGCAGTGAAACAGCGTCTTTAAATATATCGATGCCTTTTTCGCCGTAGTAGGTTCTCATCTTCTCAGCCGCTTCAATGCCAGGACCTACGTCGAGGTCGTTGTAGTAACGTAGCCAATCTGCGAAAGTTGTCATTCCTTTCTCTCTGAAGATACATTGACAGTCACCCCATTCTGTCTTAGACAGGGGGTACGCATTTTTCAACCGAGAGAACCATGCAGGGTAGTCTGGAAGGCCTGGATACGCAAGTTTATCCGGACTGTCAAACCATTCGTATGGGAACCACGACTTTGTCTGCTGACACCCGTAGGCTTTGATCCAGTTGTCGTAGGAGGCACCAGGGCCTAAATAGTTGATGATATCCAAGAATTTGAACTCGGGTGTTACTAGGAACATTATTTTTGTGCCTTTACTGGCTACAAAGACTTTTTTACAGGTGTCGGCGAGCTCTTCTACAAAGTATTGCTTGATGAGGTTCAGATCGTATTTGCCCGAGTTGAAACCTAATACCGGGACCTGCGAGCACCAATCTCGTATCTTATTTTGCTGCTTCTGAGACAGTAAAGTGATGTCGTCTGGTAGAAACTGGGTCTCGACCTCAGCCCTTAAGATTGCGGCTCGTCGCTGGAGTTCTAGCCTGAATTTGTTTGTCAAAGCTTTTGGGTCGGCGTCACAAATATGTGTTGGTTGACGGTCTAGAGTATCCCCTATCGACACTGAGATCGGTGTGTGTTCGTTTTCGTATGCGAGGTCGAGGGTGGGTTTATTTCTCTTCGTTTTGTCGAGTAAAGCTTCGAAGTCATAAAAGATAAAATGTTGATATGTAACAGTTCTTTCTGCAGGCATTGGGATATTTAAACGCGGAGGCTTTCGACATTCCCACACGACCACTAAGTTGTAACCAGCGTTTACGATTTTTCGTTCTTGCTGACGGGTCTTTTTGAGTATATCGCGAACATAGACGGCCTCCTCCTTTATTCCCTGTCGTGTCTTTTTGATTATTTTTCTAGTTTCGTCCTGCTTACAGTGGACAGGGCATCCGTGGAAATAACAACCGTGGAATTGAAACACTGTCCTCGTGATTGGCTCATACCCGTCTACAGGAGCACCTGCGATCTCCCGCTCCCCACCGTGACCACAGTGAGCATGGTGAATGTGTAACCCTCGGGCTTGTGCTTCGTGCTCGATCCACTGTATCGAGGCGAGACTGGCACTTGACTTAGGATCGAAGGCTTTTTCATAGGCAGATTGGGGGCGTACCACTTTCTCACCCTTACAAATGACTTTGGTTTCCCCCTTTTGACAACGAGTGACGTGTCGCTGCAGGCTAGTTGTCTGCGTGCACCGCTGATTACAGTGTCCGCAAGCATAGGTGTTGGTTAGTTTCTTGATGTCCGTGATCAGCGAAGCATGTTCGTTGTAGATAGAAAGCGTTATTGGTTCGATGCCTATTTCAGAATAGTGTGCCGGTTGTCTTATAAGATTCATCTTCAAGAGCCTATCCTCCACCGGATCTTTAATGGGCTCGTAAACTCGTATGCCCAGACGAAAATGCTCCTCGGCCAATTTAAAGTCTGCGAACGTTAGCTTTGGTGTTTTAGTAAGGTCAACATTTGCCCCAAAGAAAGATCTGGCTAGTTCGTGCGCTTTCTCAGTACAACGGTCTGATCTGGATCCTCGATGAACAGCTAGGCACCGGAAGAAACAGAAATTATCGTTGTAGCCGTCCAGCGCAACGAGCCCTTTCTTGTTTCGCAGCCAGTCTGGTAATCGTCCGTTTCCTACCAGCAGTTCATTGGTCAGAATAGCCTTGATCTCGACCTGTACCCAACGTAGGAAAATCCATTTTGTATTGGGCTTCTTTTCATTCGCCAAACGCTTTTCTTCCTGTTCCTCTAACCACTGACGAGCTGCGGCCTGTGTGGTCAATAGGTTACTGCCACGTCGACTGCCAAGTTCATTTGGGTGGAAAAGTATGATTTTACCAGTATCGATGTGACGAATCTGAATTGTGTAGCTATATCTGAGATAGAAAGCTGTCTGCAGTTCAGCTACCCTCTCCATCACACGATCGACAGGGGAGCTATCATTTTCAACGAACCTCGATAGACCTCGGAATAATTTCCAGATGATGACCCGTCTACCTCGCGATTCCTCGTCTATCGGGATGAGCTCCCAAAGTATTCTCTCACCCTCCCTTGCGATCTTGCGAGCCGGAGGGTCTCCGCTGCGATGAAGGGGGCGAAATAATTTACTGGCTTTCCTTTGCAAGCTCATTCTTGCGCTCCACTTTCTCAAAGCTGGCAGTCGAAGTTTTGGATTTTTCTTGACAGCTTGCTCATATTTACGAGCTCGCAATGTAGCAGTTATCTCAGCATTAAACATCTTTAGTTCATGACGCTGCTTTTCCAGCCTCTGGGGATCATCATAGTTAAGACTAAACATGGCAGGGTATCGTCTAGTTAAGTTTCCACTTTTTACTCCACGAGCTATGCGCTCACGTTGGACTTGTTGTCGGGCATCTGTGATTAATTGTGTCAATTCAGGTTTCCTCATCTTTGAGTAGCCTTCTAACCCGTAACTCTTTGCTTCCATTCGCAACTGCTTAACAGTAGGCATGTTGCAACTCTATATACACTAGCCCTCATTTCTCTAATAGGAAATTTCGATCCGCGCTAGGCGTGTAAACTCCTTCTGAAAGGCTCTCGCGCGTGCCTTGCTTTCTCTGGTGTGTGCGTTATGGTACCCACATCTTACACAGAGACTAAGCTTGTTTGAGACGCCCACGCTGCAGCCAATACATGGTGTTGTTCCTCCACCTTTTCGCAATCTATCATTATGAATCCAGCAGTACGAACCCCTGCACGTCTTCCCACAGGTTGTAGTAGATCCCCACACTAGCCACGCACAATGATTTTTGCCTGGCGCCATATCATATATCTATATGGCTATCTATATATCTATCTATAGAGCTACACTCTCTAACTGTTTTTTCCTGAGTAGTATATCCGGTATGAAAATGATACTACCCCCCTGAGCTCACCATCCCTGAAGCAAATTAAAACCCCCCAGCCCCCCTCGAGTTTGGGTAACCCAAAAACTTAAGGGGTCCCGGTAGGGTTTCTGGTCACCGTCCGATATCAAAACGATCTAAAAAAGGTAGATTTGAGGGACACCCTAAACTCGAGGGGGCTGGGGGTTTTAATTTGCTTCAGGGATGGTGAGATCAGGGGGGTGGTATAATTTTCATACCGGATATACTACTAGTACTTGATGATGTTTGTTGGTTTGATTGTGAGTACTTGATGTTGTTTGTTGGTTTGATAGTGAGTACTTGATGATGTTTGTTGGTTTGATATTGAGTGTTATAGAGTTGTGATGTTCTTTGTTCTTTATCTTTCTATAGTGGCTAGTACTTCAATGATCACAACACACAATATGATATATAATAGACTTGCACATAAGTCTCTCTTCAATGTTCAACTATTAATGTTTATTGGAATGGAACATTGTTCATCAACATCTTCATTTTCTTACAAACTTGTGAGTCTACTTACGACACGTAGAATATATGTAACACAATGGAACACAATTCTTGGACACTTGTAAAACAACTTCTACTGATAACTTCTCTAGTGTCTTAATAATCTATTACTGACTTATGACTGTAACTTGTATATTTCTAACTGTTCTTACTCACTCCATCAAAACTTATTACTACACTTCCAACTTAACTTTCTAACTGTTCTGACTCTAACTGTTTAACTGCTTCTTGTCTAGATGTTTCTACTCTGTCCTAACTTAACTGACTTAGTTTACATTCTACTTCTTCTAATTCTCTGGCTTAACTTCTCTGGCTAAAACTTCCTTGTCCTAACTCCTTGTTCTTATAAATACCCTCAACTCTCTTCTACCTGCGAGATGGTGACCAATAAGATCATCGCAAATTGACCACTCCAACGTGATCTGGTCACTCAATGTTTACGTGTCCAGTGTCCACCATCTGTGACTCACCTGAACTTTCCCATCTTTTGGACAAAGCATCCTGTTTTTCGCCTACTTGGCGACATAATGTTACCTCATGACAATGACCTCTCCTGGAAGTTGGATGACCACTTATTTATTAGCCGGCCAAAGTCATGGGGTCAACGCATGCTCATCACAATAACAACTACTAGTTGTTGTGAACATGATGGACACTCGTGGAGCTCTGACAATAACACCACGAGGTCGTTGCATGTTACTAGTCATACCTGGTCCTTTCCAACAACTTTGCTCTTGTGAACACTGGCATGGACATCTAACTTAGTTTGGTGGGTGTCCTACCCCTACCCCTGCAGACACTGCGCTATCTTCTGTTGCATGGAAAATTCCATGGGCTCTTAACTCTCATCGTGTCGTCCTCTATTCTACCTCTCTCCTTCCTCACTCTGACTAACTGTTATTCCTGGAAAATTACCATAGTTAAAATCTGCTGGTCGCCACTATATGATACTGCTCTCGTCCATTCAAAGAGCGGTAACGATTCAGTATCTGCTCTCTTTAGCATACTCTGTTACACTCCTCCCTTACAACACATGAGATTTATTTCTAAGTAAATAAATCTTAGTATCATCTACATAAAAATAGTAATAGAGTTATATGGAACATCATTAATTTACAAAAAAAACAATCAGTAAAAAATACTTGTCACAATATCAACCAATCTTTAAAAACTATAGCTCATCAACAATATCTTGGAGACAATAAGGTACTGAACCACACACAATTCTTTAAAAAAATTCTAAACAAAACTCAATTTTTTTTTTTTTATAGGGGACATAATTTTCAAAGTATGTCCAGTTGTGTCCCTTGAATGATTAACTCCACCATTTAATATAATGCAAGTCTTATTGCGAATGTTAACTAATTCTTGACAATGACTGTTTGTCAGCTTCTTGAGGCTACATCACAGGCATCACCAGACATCTGTTGACTGGCATCTGTGACTCCAAGATCCAATATCTAAAAATAAACTCATAAAAAAAGAACCATGTACAACAGTTATTATCATGCATTATTATTACAAGTCTTTATGCTTTAGAACATATCCGCTCAATTGACATAGAACATATACTGACAAAACTTAGACAATGCACATATCTCCGGAGACTATGAATCACAAACAACACTTAGTTTGAGCAACAATATATCAATATACATACATATATATACTTCAGACTGCTCTATTTACAACATACCCTCTTGTAAGTCTCATAAATCTAAATAAATTCTGGAAATTCTTTACACATGAGTCTCATCCTTTAGACTCATTATCATGATACTCTTCTAGTATCATCTATTTATTCTCAAGATCAGGATTATCTGAATACCATCCACTTGACAGCATCTAACATTCATTTGACTCTGAATAATCTGCATACATCTCTTGTATTCACACAGGACTACTATTCAGTCTCAATATATCATGATACTCTTGTAGTATCTTCTAAGGCTCAAGATCAGAATTATCTGGACACCGTCCACTTGACAGTATCTATCAGTCATATTCATTTATTCGACTCAGATATTTCTATTTACATCTCTTATACTCACAGGACTACCATTTAGTCTCTATAACTTCTGGAAACTCTCTCTCAAGTTCCATTTCTCTTTATATAACCTTTTACGAGTTACCACTCTGGTTACACGATTATTTTCACATGAGTCTCTTCCAGACTCCTTTTCTCATGATGCTTCTCTTAGTATTCACATTGATAACCTAATTCTTTAGGTCTCAATAAGCACAGGTTATCATCACCTTGCTTCTCACTTCTCATTCTTCAACAACTCTTAAATTTCAATAACACTCTCATCTCCTTGCTACACACTTATATTGGTCAGTTGTTCCTTGGATTACCATCCAACTTCGCAAGTTTAAGAACTCTGACCAACTCGTAGTTAGTACCATATGTTTCACATTGGTAACTCTTAACTTCTAGTTCATCTGAGGTAATCTCTATTTCCTCAGCTCTCTTGTCTTCTATATTCTCTTGACACTACTATCATCTCCAGACATTCTCTATAAATCATCTCTTGTTTGTCCATTCTGAGTTCTCTTAACTCTAGGTACGCTAAGACTTCTGCGTCTGTAAATAGCGTCCTCTCAACTCGACTCAAGCCTTAATTAAGCCAATGTAAACATGGTTATCACCATTTTTTTATTCGTTACTTCGGGTGACTCACTCCCCAAGTGGTCACCTATATGGCTTAACTACATTCTGGCTTCTCATTAGTCAGTCATCACAGGTAAACTTAACTCTTTATAATTTATTTCCTGCTTACATAGTATACATTAACTTCTCTTATTGAAGCGTAGACCCGTTTAGTCTCCTTCATTCAAGTTCCACCTATTTCTTATTGAATCATAAGACCCGTTTAGTCTTATACAAGTTCCATCTAATTCTTATTGAAGCGTAAGACCCGTTTAGTCTCATACTTGAATCACATCTTCTCCTATGATTTCTTCCTTGCTGGCTAAATCTAAAGTTCCATTCATTGTCGTAAAATCCTTCCTAAGTCAATATAATTAATCATCTGTCCTCTGTTGGCTAGTCCTTCAACAAAAATATTTATGATCTGTCACTGGATATCACCTCTTCCACCAGATCTCACAAATGCCCTTTTCCGTTAGACCAATACTCTGTCTCCGTATATATACACAGGCATTAATTCTACCTTACCTTCCCATGAATGTGGATACTTCATCCGATCAAGTCTTGAAAGTTATATTCTTTAGGTCTCTTCAATTCAGTGTTAAGTCTGCAAATTCTCTACACTCTCCCTCCGTCCTCTTAAGTTTGATGGCAGGTTTATCGTCAGTCGCAGTTCATTCGGCGTTTCGGTTGTGGGGTCTACTGTGGTTGCCATGTTTCCTATAATACCTACCTCTCCCTTCTATTGATAGAACAACAATTAAAATTTATTATATGTTATATTACATGTACTAATTATCAGCACTTTATGAGCTCTACTCTGGCCTCGGTTTCTGGAATAAATAGAAATTATTATTAATTTCCCTGTGGAATAAAAACAATGTAGTATTTCAACACTAATTAAAGAATACATCCAGTACAATTTAAAAATGGTTACAGAACAATATAACATATGGTATGTCACCTTTACTAATAATAATAATATTTTAAAAATAATTATTTTTAAACCAAACTACATAACAGTACTCGTACTATTTAAAAAAATTCAACCAGCTGTTTAAAAAAATGGTTTACAATCAATTGCTGGTATGTCAATCACCAATAATAGTATTTAAAAATTAATTATTTAACCAAAATACACAACTTAATTAACTATTTAATACATTAATATTTAATTACTTAATTAACTTAATTAAATTTAATAACCAACTACTTAATAACTTAATAAATTCTAATTAATTAATTATTGTTTCTCAGCTGTGCTGACGATCGGTCTTCTTTCCTTCTGGTCTTCTAATGGTCTAATGTCTAATTCTAATGTTAATTTATCAACACTCGCGAATGGCCATTGTAATATCGTAACACTTTACTAACACTGTTACTTGTTACTTGACTTGTTTCTCTAAATAAAGACTACACCACTTGAAATTATTAATTATCAATCACAATTCACAATTTTCCTCAATAAATTGCCACATGAGAAAATTCGACACATGTTCGACAATTACAAATGTGTCGGGAGTTATCTGACGATGACGATATTCTGTTGAGAGTTATGCCTCTTCCTGAATACTTTCAAAATAAACACTGTGGTGGGTCACAGTTCAAAGGTCGGACTCATTGATGAATTTTGAATCTCAGGTGGACGAAACAATGATTTGTTGCAACTTGACGCTATGACTTGATACCAACAAAACAGGTAATATTGACTGACAATTTGACAATCTCTTGGCTGGTCAGATTTAATGCTGAATAAAATTTTAGTGCCTCTCTTAGACACTTGACACAGGTAAATTTCAGACTTGTGTTACGCAAACAGCGTAATTTGACTTTTTGACCTGAAGGACAGGTATTCTTGATTGGTAAAATTACAATCTCAGCTGGCAGGAGTGCAACACAGGTAGAATTGTGGTCGTGTTGAACTTTTGACCCGGTAGACGGTACACGGTGATTTCTCCGTGATTTCTAAGTTGAAAACTGGGCAGGCTTTTTATTCTTCCATTAACTTTCTGTCATTCATTTATTTGATTTCTCTCCGCGACAACTCAGGTATCCTGGTCACGGCACCAAATTAATTATTAAATGTTATAGAGTTGTGATGTTCTTTGTTCTTTATCTTTCTATAGTGGCTAGTACTTCAATGATCACAACACACAATATGATATATAATAGACTTGCACATAAGTCTCTCTTCAATGTTCAACTATTAATGTTTATTGGAATGGAACATTGTTCATCAACATCTTCATTTTCTTACAAACTTGTGAGTCTACTTACGACATGTAGAATATATGTAACACAATGGAACACAATTCTTGGACACTTGTAAAACAACTTCTACTGATAACTTCTCTAGTGTCTTAATAATCTATTACTGACTTATGACTGTAACTTGTATATTTCTAACTGTTCTTACTAACTCCATCAAAACTTATTACTACACTTCCAACTTAACTTTCTAACTGTTCTGACTCTAACTGTTTAACTGCTTCTTGTCTAGATGTTTCTACTCTGTCCTAACTTAACTGACTTAGTCTACATTCTACTTCTTCTAATTCTCTGGCTTAACTTCTCTGGCTAAAACTTCCTTGTCCTAACTCCTTGTTCTTATAAATACCCTCAACTCTCTTCTACCTGCGAGATGGTGACCAATAAGATCATCGCAAATTGACCACTCCAACGTGATCTGGTCACTCAATGTTTACGTGTTCAGTGTCCACCATCTGTGACTCACCTGAACTTTCCCATCTTTTGGACAAAGCATCCTGTTTTTCGCCTACTTGGCGACATAATGTTACCTCATGACAATGACCTCTCCTGGAAGTTGGATGACCACTTATTTATTAGCCGGCCAAAGTCATGGGGTCAACGCATGCTCATCACAATAACAACTACTAGTTGTTGTGAACATGATGGACACTCGTGGAGCTCTGACAATAACACCACGAGGTCGTTGCATGTTACTAGTCATACCTGGTCCTTTCCAACAACTTTGCTCTTGTGAACACTGGCATGGACATCTAACTTAGTTTGGTGGGTGTCCTACCCCTACCCCTGCAGACACTGCGCTATCTTCTGTTGCATGGAAAATTCCATGGGCTCTTAACTCTCATCGTGTCGTCCTCTATTCTACCTCTCTCCTTCCTCACTCTGACTAACTGTTATTCCTGGAAAATTACCATAGTTAAAATCTGCTGGTCGCCACTATATGATACTGCTCTCGTCCATTCAAAGAGCGGTAACGATTCAGTATCTGCTCTCTTTAGCATACTCTGTTACATTGAGTACTTGATGATGTTTGTTGGTTTGATATTGAGTACTTGATGATGTTTGTTGGTTTGATAGTGAGTACTTGATGATGTTTATTGGTTTGATAGTGAGTACTTCATGATGATTGTTGATTTGATAGTGAGTGCTTGATAATGTTTGTTGTTTTGATAGTGAGTACTTTGATTTTGTTTGTTGGTTTGATAGTGAGTACTTGATGATGTTTGTTGGTTTTGATAGTGAGTACTTGCTATTGTTTGTTGGTTTGATAGTGAGTACTTGATGATATTTGTTGGTTTGATAGTGAGTAATTGATGATGTGTGTTGGTTTGATAGTGAGTACTTGCTGATGCTTGTTGGTATGACAGTGAAAACTTGATGTTCTTTGTTGGTTTGATAGTGAGTATTTGAAGAAGTTTATTGTTTTAATAGTGAGTACTTGATGATGCTTGTTGGTTTTATAGTGAGTACTTGATGATGCTTGTTGGTTTTATAGTGAGTACTTGATGATGCTTGTTGGTTTTATGGTGAGTACTTGATGATGCTTGTTGGTTTTATAGTGAGTACTTGATGATGTTTGTTGGTTTTATAGTGAGCACTTGAAAATGCTTGTTGGTTTTATAGTGAGTACTTGATGATGTTTGTTGGTTTTATATTGAGTACTTGATGATGTTTGTTGGTTTTATAGTGAGTACTTGATGATGTTTGTTGGTTTTATAGTGAGTACTTGATGATGTTTGTTGGTTTTATAGTGAGTACTTGATGATGCTTGTTGGTTTTATAGTGAGTACTTGATGATGCTTGTTGGTTTGGTAGTGAGTACTTGATGTTGTTTGTTGGTTTTATAGTGAGTATTTGATGATGTTTGTTGGTTTTATAGTGAGTACTTGATGATGCTTGGATGTTTTATAGTGAGTACTTGATGATGCTTGTTGGTTTGGTAGTAAGTACTTGATGTTGCTTGTTGGATTTATAGTGAGCACTTGATGATGTTTGTTGGTATTATAGTGAGTACTTGATGATGTTTGATGGTTTTATAGTGAGTACTTGATGATGTTTGTTGGTTTTATTGTGAGTACTTGATGATGTTTGTTGGTTTGATAGTGAGTACTTGATGATGTTTGTTGGTTTGATAGTGAGCACTTGATGATGCTTGTTGGTTTTATAGTGAGCACTTGATGATGCTTGTTGGTTTGATAGTGAGTACTTGATGATGCTTGTTGGTTTTATAGTGAGTACTTGATGATGTTTGTTGGTTTGATAGTGAGCACTTGATGATTCTTGTTGGTTTTATAGTGAGCACTTGATGATGCTTGTTGGTTTGATAGTGAGTACTTGATGTAGACACAACTCCCCTGTGTCGTCACAGTTTGCTTGTTAGTGAGTTGATCCATGTGTTTTCAGTTATGTAAGCAACATGAAATGTAACAACAAGAGATGTAAGCAACATGAAATGTAAGCAACAAGAAATGTAAGCAACAAGAAATTTAGCAACAAGAAATGTAAGCAACATGAAATGTAAGCAACAAGAAATGTAAGCAACAAGAAATGTAAGCAACATCAAATGTAAGCAACAAGAAATGTAGCAACAAGAAATGTAAGCAACATGACGTGTAAGCAACAAGAAATGTAAGCAACATGAAATGTAAGCAACATCAAATGTAAGCAACAAGAAATGTAGCAAAAAGAAATGTAAGCAACATGACGTGTAAGCAACAAGAAATGTAAGCAACAAGAAATGTAAGGAACAAGAAATGTAAGCAACAAGAAATGTAGCAACAAGAAATGTAAGCAATAAGAAATGAAGAAATGTAAGGAACAAGAAATGTAAGCAACAAGAAATGTAGCAACATGAAATGTAAGCAACAATAAATGTAAGCAACAATAAATGTAAGCAACAATAAATGTAAGCAACAAGAAATGTAAGCGCTTACATATGGGTGATGCAGAATCCGTTTCTTCAGCTAATGCTAGCTGGCAAAGGGAGGTAATCTTATGTGGCACAAATATAGTTCTGGTTACGTCCCTTAGCAACGAAGTGACAACTATCATAGAAGATATGGCATCCTATGGCGTTGATGACGTCGGCACATATCTTCATTAAGTCCGGCAGATCGAAATAGGTGACTATCAGTGAAATCAATAACAGGGCATTGTGCCAGTGAAAGTGGGACACGTAAGAAGAGTTAGGTGTAAGATATCAGAGATTATCCGGGATTGATTGCTGCACACGCAGGATGCAAACACTTTCCTACCAGCCGTCCTGGGAGACCAGGTTTTTGAGAAGAAAAGCTGGAAGATGTGGAAGTTAATGACAACTGTCAGCTCTGGTTCGTGTTGTCTATTCTTTGGTCTTGCTCTATCCTACCTTGCCCGAGTCTGTAGAAGCAGCAATCTGTGTCTCTCTAATGTCTCTCTATTGTTTGTCTATTATATGTCTAATGTCTGTCTAATGTCAGTCTCTCGTCTCAGAGTCTCATATCAGTTTATGTCTGTCTAATGTCTGTCTAATGTCTGTCTCTCGTCTCAGAGTCTCATATCAGTTTATGTCGGTACTAATGTCTGTCTAATGTCTGTCTCTCGTCTCAGAGTCTCATATCAGCTTATGTCTGTCTAATGTCTGTCTAATGTCTGTCTCTCGTCTCAGAGTCTCATATCAGTTTATGTCTGTCTAATGTCTGTCTAATGTCTGTGTCTCGTCTCAGAGTCTCATATCAGTTTATGTCTGTCTAATGTCTGTCTAATGTCTGTCTCTCGTCTCAGAGTCTCATATCAGTTTATGTTTGTTCTAATCATCCTCTGTCAAACAAAACAAAAAGCCAATCAGAAATCGTCGTCAAGAGTGAAGAACTTGCAATAGTAACAAACTATGAATGTCTGGGATCTGCAGTAACAAACTATGAATGTCTGGGATCTGCAGTAACAAACTATGAATGTCTGGGATCTGCAGTAACAAACTATGAATGTCTGGGATCTGCAGTAACAAACTATGAATATGTGGGATCTGTATTAACAAACTATGAATGTCTGGGATCTGCAGTAACAAACTATGAATATGTGGAATCTGTATTAACAAACTATGAATGTCTGGGATCTGCAGTAACAAACTATGAATATGTGGAATCTGTATTAACAAACTATGAATGTCTGGGATCTGCAGTAACAAACTATGAATATGTGGAATCTGTATTAACAAACTATGAATGTCTGGGATCTGCAGTAACAAACTATGAATATGTGGAATCTGTATTAACAAACTTTGAATGTCTGGGATCTGCAGTAACAAACTATGAATATGTGGGATCTGTATTAACAAACTATGAATGGCTGGGATCTGAAGTAACAAACTATGAATATGTGGAATCTGTATTAACAAACTTTGAATGTCTGGGATCTGTAGTAACAAACTATGAATATGTGGAATCTGTAGTAACAAACTATGAATATGTAGGATCTGTAGTAACAAACTATGAATATGTGGGAACTGCAGTAACAAACTATGAATATGTGGAATATGTAGTAACAAACTATGAATATGTGGAATCTGTATTAACAAACTATGAATGTCTGGGATCTGTATTAACAAACTATGAATATGTGGAATCTGTATTAACAAATTATGAATGTCTGGGATCTGCAGTAACAAACTTTGAATATGTGGAATCTGTATTAACAAACTATGAATGTCTGGGATCTGCAGTAACAAACAATGAATATGTGGGATCTGTAGTAACAAACTTTGAATGTCTGGGATCTGTAGTAACAAACTATGAATGTCTGGGATCTGTAGTCACAAACTTTGAATATCCGGGATCTGCAGTAACAAACTATGAATGTCTGGGAACTGTAGTCACAAACTTTTAATATCTGGGATCTGCAGTAACAAACTATGAATGTCTGGGAACTGTAGTCACAAACTTTGAATGTCTGGGATCTGTAGTAACAAACTATGAATATGTGGAATATGTAGTAACAAACTATGAATATGTAGGATCTGTAGTAACAAACTATAAATATCTGGGATCTGTAGTAACAAACTTTGAATGTCTCTATGATCTGTAGTAACAAACTATGAATATGTGGAATCTGTATTAACAAACTATGAATGTCTGGGATCTGTAGTAACAAACTATGAATATGTGTGATCTGTATCAACAAACTATGAATGTCGGGGATCTGCAGTAACAAACTTTGAATGTCTGGGATCTGTAGTAACAAACTATGAATATGTGGAATCTCTATTAACAAACTATGAATGTCTGGTATCTGTAGTAACAAACTATGAATATGTGTAATCTGTATTAACAAACTATGAATGTCTGGGATCTGCAGTAACAAACTATAAATATGTGGAATCTGTATTAACAAACTATGAATGTCTGGGATCTGCAGTAACAAACTATGAATGTCTGGGATCTGCAGTAACAAACTATGAATATGTGGAATCTGTATTAACAAACTATGAATGTCTGGGATCTGCAGTAACAAACTATGAATATGTGGAATCTGTATTAACAAATTATGAATGTTTGGGATCTGCAGTGGCAAACTATGTATATGTGGAATTTGTATTAACAAACTATGAATGTTTTGGCCACCTGGTCAGAATGAATCCTCACCAATCACCATCAAGGGCGTTCTTCTCGAGAATGCATGGAAAAAGACCAAGAGGAAGACCCAGAAGAAGATGGATAGATGCAGTGACAGAGACATGTAACAACAAAGGAAAATCACTAATTCAGACAATTCGAGCAGCACAAGAACGACAAATGATATAAACCACGACACCTTTTAGGTACAAGTGAAAAGGGAAAAGAGAAGAAGAACTATGAATGTCTGGGGTCTGCAGTAACAAACTATGAATATGTGGAATCTGTAGTAACAAACTATGAATATGTAGGATCTGTAGTAACAAACTATGAATATGTGGGATCTGTAGTAACAAACTTTGAATGTCTGGGATCTGTAGTAACAAACTATGAATATGTGGAATCTGTATTAACAAACTATGAATATGTAGGATCTGTAGTAACAAACTATGAATATGTGGGAACTGCAGTAACAAACTATGAATATGTGGAATATGTAGTAACAAACTATGAATATGTGGAATCTGTATTAACAAACTATGAATGTCTGGGATCTGTATTAACAAACTATGAATATGTGGAATCTGTATTAACAAATTATGAATGTCTGGGATCTGCAGTAACAAACTTTGAATATGTGGAATCTGTATTAACAAACTATGAATGTCTGGGATCTGCAGTAACAAACAATGAATATGTGGGATCTGTAGTAACAAACTTTGAATGTCTGGGATCTGTAGTAACAAACTATGAATGTCTGGGATCTGTAGTCACAAACTTTGAATATCCGGGATCTGCAGTAACAAACTATGAATGTCTGGGAACTGTAGTCACAAACTTTTAATATCTGGGATCTGCAGTAACAAACTATGAATGTCTGGGAACTGTAGTCACAAACTTTGAATGTCTGGGATCTGTAGTAACAAACTTTGAATGTCTGGAATCTGTAATAACAAACTTTGAATGTCTGGAATCTGTAGTAAAAAACTATGAATGTCTGGGATCTGTAGTAAGAAACTATGAATGTCTGGGGTCTGTAGTAAGAAACTATGAATGTCTGGAATCTGTAGTAAGAAACTATGAATGTCTGGAATCTGTAGTAACAAACTTTGAATGTCTGGAATCTGTAGTAAGAAACTATGAATGTCTGGGGTCTGTAGTAAGAAACTATGGATGTCTGGGATCTGTAGTAAGAAACTATGAATGTCTGGGATCTGTAGTAAGAAACTATGAATGTCTGGGATCTGTAGTAAGAAACTATGAATGTCTGGGATCTGTAGTAAGAAACTATGAATATCTGGAATCTGTAGTAACAAACTTTGAATGTCTGGAATCTGTAGTAAGAAACTATGAATGTCTGGGGTCTGTAGTAAGAAACTATGAATGTCTGGGATCTGTAGTAAGAAACTATGAATGTCTGGGATCTGTAGTAACAAACTATGAATGTCTGGGATCTGTAGTAAGAAACTATGAATGTCTGGGATCTGTAGTAAGAAACTATGAATGCATGGAATCTGTAGTAACAAACTATGAATGTCTGGGATCTGTAGTAAGAAACTATGAATGTCTGGGATCTGTAGTAAGAAACTATGAATGTCTGGGATCTGTAGTAAGAAACTATGAATGTCTGGGATCTGTAGTAAGAAACTATGAATGTCTGGGATCTGTATTAAGAAACTATGAATGTCTTGAATCTGTAGTAAGAAACTATGAATGTCTGGGGTCTGTAGTAAGATTTCTCTGATGTACAGCCAGAGTAAACGAGATCTAAAGATTTCAACAGAATCTGGGTAGTCAGGAAAGTTCAAGGTCAGCTGTGTCTTGCTTGTAGCAAAGTAATACGAGTGATTTACAGAAGTTTGTCGAAACTGCTCGTGGAAGGATAGGCGATTGACAAACATTCAATAATTGGGATGACTGTCCTAGGATTCTAAGGTGGAGTTCCCAAGACTGACCATGCCAGATACCCAGAATGGCTAACAAAAAGGTGGCGCCTAGCTGGCAACTCAGACACCAAACGGAGACTTTTTGTAGACTTTTTGTAGACTTTATGTAGACTTTTTGTAGACCTTTTGAGTGAATCCTTCGAAACGTGTAGGAGATAACAGGAAGATGTCAAGTTAGACTGATTTAGGTACATGCCTCAGGGCAGAGGAGTGTAGACAGTTAGGAAGTGTTAGAAGTTATCAGCAGATTTGTAGCACCATTAGACTAGTAATAGAGTGAGAAGGAGATCTAGAAGCTATCACTGAATTCCAGAACCATGGAGTTAATATAAACCAGTGAAAAGTTGTCTACAGAATTACTGAGGATATTGATAGTTGAGTTGTACAAGTGTCAAGTTAGATATCATAGAGCATAACCACATTGAGAGAAGTAGATATGGTGGAGCATAACCACATTGAGAGAAGTTAGATATGGCAGAGCATAACCGCATTGAGAGAAGTTAGATATGGTAGAGCATAACCACATTGAGAGTAGTAGATATGGTAGAGCATAACCGCATTGAGAGAAGTTAGATATGGCAGAGCATAACCGCATTGAGAGAAGTTAGATATCATAGAGCATAACCACATTGAGAGAAGTTAGATATGGCAGAGCATAACCGCATTGAGAGAAGTTAGATATGGCAGAGCATAACCGCATTGAGAGAAGTTAGATATCATAGAGCATAACCGCATTGAGAGAAGTTAGATATGGCAGAGCAAAACAGCATTGAGAGACGTTAGATATCATAGAGCATAACCGCATTGAGAGAAGTTAGATATCATAGAGCATAACCGCATTGAGAGAAGTTAGATATCATAGAGCATAACCGCATTGAGAGACGTTAGATATCATAGAGCATAACCGCATTGAGAGACGTTAGATATCATAGAGCATAACCGCATTGAGAGAAGTTAGATATGGCAGAGCATAACCACATTGAGAGAAGTTAGATATGGTAGAGCATAACCGCATTGAGAGTAGTAGATATGGTAGAGCATAACCACATTGAGAGTAGTTAGATATGATAGAAGATAAGAACATTGAGAGAAGTTAGATATGATAGAAGATAAGAACATTCAGAGAAGTTAGATATGATAGAAGATAAGAACATTCAGAGAAGTTAGATATTGTAGAAGATAAGAACTTTCTGAGAAGTTAGATATGATAGAAGATAAGAACATTTATAGAAGTTAGATATGATAGAAGATAAGAACATTGAGAGAAGTTAGATATGATAGAAGATAAGAACATTGAGAGAAGTTAGATATGATAGAAGATAAGAACATTCAGAGAAGTTAGATATGATAGAAGATAAGAACATTCAGAGAAGTTAGATATTGTAGAAGATAAGAACTTTCTGAGAAGTTAGATATGATAGAAGATAAGAACATTCAGAGAAGTTAGATATGATAGAAGATAAGAACTTTCAGAGAAGTTAGATATGATAGAAGATAAGAACATTGAGAGAAGTTAGATATGATAGAAGATAAGAACATTTATAGAAGTTAGATATGATAGAAGATAAGAACATTCAGAGAAGTTAGATATGATAGAAGATAAGAACATTGAGAGAAGTTAGATATGATAGAAGATAAGAACATTGAGAGAAGTTAGATATGATAGAAGATAAAAACATTGAGAGAAGTTAGATATGGTAGAAGATAAGAACTTTCAGAGAAGTTAGATATGGTAGAAGATAAGAACATTGAGAGAAGTTAGATATGGTAGAAGATAAGAACTTTCAGAGAAGTTAGATATGATAGAAGATAAGAACATTGAGAGAGTTAGATATGGTAGAAGATAAGAACTTTCAGAGAAGTTAGATATGATAGAAGATAAGAACATTGAGAGAAGTTAGATATGATAGAAGATAAGAACATTGAGAGAAGTTAGATATGATAGAAGATAAGAACATTGAGAGAAGTTAGATATGGTAGAAGATAAGAACTTTCAGAGAAGTTAGATATGGTAGAAGATAAGAACTTTCAGAGAAGTTAGATATGATAGAAGATAAGAACTTTCAGAGAAGTTAGATATGATAGAAGATAAGAACTTTCAGAGAAGTTAGATATGGTAGAAGATAAGAACTTTCAGAAAAGTTAGATATGATAGAAGATAAGAACTTTCTGAGAAGTTAGATATGATAGAAGATAAGAACTTTCAGAGAAGTTAGATATGGTAGAAGATAAGAACTTTCAGAGAAGTTAGATATGATAGAAGATAAGAACATTCTGAGAAGTTAGATATGGTAGAAGATAAGAACATTCAGAGAAGTTAGATATGGTAGAAGATAAGAACTTTCAGAAAAGTTAGATATGATAGAAGATAAGAACTTTCTGAGAAGTTAGATATGATAGAAGATAAGAACTTTCAGAGAAAATAGATATGGTAGAAGATAAGAACTTTCAGAGAAGTTAGATATGATAGAAGATAAGAACTTTCAGAGAAGTTAGATATGATAGAAGATAAGAACTTTCAGAGAAGTTAGATATGGTAGAAGATAAGAACTTTCAGAGAAGTTAGATATGATAGAAGATAAGAACTTTCAGAGAAGTTAGATATGGTAGAAGATAAGAACTTTCAGAGAAGTTAGATATGATAGAAGATAAGAACTTTCAGAGAAGTTAGATATGGTAGAAGATAAGAACTTTCAGAGAAGTTAGATATGATAGAAGATAAGAACTTTCTGAGAAGTTAGATATGATAGAAGATAAGAACTTTCAGAGAAGTTAGATATGGTAGAAGATAAGAACTTTCAGAGAAGTTAGATATGGTAGAAGATAAGAACTTTCAGAGAAGTTAGATATTGTAGAAGATAAGAACTTTCAGAGAAGTTAGATATGATAGAAGATAAGAACTTTCAGAGAAGTTAGATATGATAGAAGATAAGAACTTTCAGAGAAGTTAGATATTGTAGAAGATAAGAACTTTCAGAGAAGTTAGATATTGTAGAAGATAAGAACTTTCAGAGAAGTTAGATATGATAGAAGATAAGAACTTTCAGAGAAGTTAGATAAGATAGAAGATAAGAACTTTCAGAGAAGTTAGATATGACACGTCATGACCGCAACAACACCACCGATTGACTAAGCGGACCCACACAATCCTAATGTAGTATAGCAGAGACATGATTCCATTGTTGTGTGATTTGTTACGCCCAGACTTGTAGACATAAGAATAAAGACTTGTGCTGATCTTGTACCGAACATTGTGAGTGATCACTTCCATTGAATGTGCTAATCGTAATGTGATGTATTATAAGATCGTAATGTGATGTATTGTAAGATCGTAATGTGATGTATTATAAGATCGTAATGTGATGTATTATAAGATCGTATTGTGATGTATTATAAGATCGTAATGTGATGTATTGTAAGATCGTAATGTGATATATTGTAAGATCGTAATGTGATATATTATAAGATCGTAATGTGATATATTATAAGATCGTAATGTGATGTATTGTAAGATCGTAATGTGATATATTATAAGATCGTAATGTGATATGTTATAAGATCGTAATGTGATATATTATAAGATCGTAATGTGATATATTATAAGATCGTAATGTGATGTATTGTAAGATTGTAATGTGATATGTTATAAGATCGTAATGTGATATATTATAAGATCGGAATGTGATATATTATAAGATCGTAATGTGATGTATTGCAAGATTGTAATGTGATGTATTATAAGATCGTAATGTGATGTATTATAAGATCGTAATGTGATTTATTATAAGATCGTAATGTGATGTATTATAAGATCGTAATGTGATGTATTATACGATCGTAATGTGATGTATTATAAGATCGTAATGTGATGTATTATAAGATCGTAATGTGATATATTATAAGATCGTAATGTGATATGTTATAAGATCGTAATGTGATATGTTATAAGATCGTAATGTGATATATTATAAGATCGTAATGTGATATATTATAAGATCGTAATATGATGTATTGTAAGATTGTAATGTGATATGTTATAAGATCGTAATGTGATATATTATAAGATCGTAATGTGATATACTATAAGATCGTAATGTGATGTATTGCAAGATTGTAATGTGATGTATTATAAGATCGTAATGTGATGTATTATAAGATCGTAATGTGATGTATAATAAGATCGTAATGTGATGTATTATAAGATCGTAATGTGATGTATTATAAGATCGTAATGTGATGTATTGTAAGATCGTAATGTGATGTATTATAAGATCGTAATGTGATATGTTATAAGATCGTATTGTGATGTATTGTAAGATTGTAATGTGATGTATTGTAAGATCGTAATGTGATGTATTATAAGATCGTAATGTGATGTATTGTAAGAGTAATCGTCTCAAGTGATGTAAGATCGTAATGTGATGTATTATAAGATCGTAATGTGATGTATTGTAAGAGTAATCGTCTCAAGTGATAGCTCACTGAGACAACCAACTGTCAGCAAAAAGGGATCAAGTCTTGTCTGGAGAACCTAATTAATAACAAGGACACTGATACAGGTGTGACTTATAGCGGGAAGTTTGACATATAGCGGGAAGTGTGACATATAGCGGGAAGTGTGACATATAGCGGGAAGTGTGACATATAGCGTGAAGTGTAACATGTAGTGTGAAATGTGGCATATAGCGTGAAGTGTGACATAGAGTGTGAAGTGTGACATATAGCGTGAAGTGTGACATATAGCGTGAAGTGTGACATGTAGCGTGAAGTGTGACATAGAGTGTGAAGCGTGACATATAGCGTGAAGTGTGACATATAGCGTGAAGTGTGACATATAGCGTGAAATGTGACATGTAGCGTGAAATGTGACATGTAGCGTGAAGTGTGACATAGAGTGTGAAGTGTGACATATAGCGTGAAGTGTGACATATAGCGTGAAGTGTGACATACAGCGTGAAATGTGACATGTAGCGTTAAGTGTGACATAGAGTGTGAAGTGTGACATATAGCGTGAAGTGTGACATATAGAGTGAAGTGTGACACATTGCGCGAAGTGTGTTAGATAGCATGAAGTGTAACAAAATAGCATGAAGTGTGACATATAGCGTTAAGTGTGACTTATAACGTGAGGTGTGACATGTAGCATGAAGTGTGACATATAGCGTGAGTTGTGACATACAGCGCGAAGTGTGAGACAGAGTGTGAAGTGTGACATAGAGTGTGAAGTGTGAGACAGAGTGTGAAGAGTGACATATAGTGTGAAGTGTGAGACAGAGTGTGAAGTGTGACATAGAGTGTGAAGTGTGACATAGAGCATGAAGTGTGACATAGAGTATGAAGTGTGACATATAGCTTGAAGTGTGACATAGAGCTTGAAGTGTGACATAGAGTGTGAAGTGTGATACATAGAATGAAGTGTGACATATAGTGTGAAGTGTGAGACAGAGTGTGAAGTGTGACATAGAGTGTGAAGTGTGACATAGAGCTTGAAGTGTGACATAGAGCTACATAGCATGAAGTGTGACATACAGCGCGAAGTGTGATACATAGCATGAAGTGTGACATATAGTGTGAAGTGTGAGACAGAGTGTGAAGTGTGACATAGAGTGTGAAGTATGACATAGAGCTTGAAGTGTGACATAGAGCTTGAAGTGTGACATAGAGCTTGAAGTGTGACATAGAGTGTGAATTGTGACATAGAGTGTGAAGTGTGAGACAGAGTGTGAAGTGTGACATAGAGTGTGAAGTGTTAGACAGAGTGTGAAGTGTGACATAGAGTATGAAGTGTGACATAGAGCTTGAAGTGTGACATAGAGCTTGAAGTGTGACATAGAGTGTGAAGTTAGATATGATAGAAGATAAGAAAATTCAGAGAAGTTAGATATGGTAGAGCATAACCACATTGAGAGTAGTTAGATATGGTAGAGCATAACCACATTGAGAGTAGTTAGATATAGTAGAGCATAACCACATTGAGAGTAGTTAGATATGGTAGAGCATAACCACATTGAGAGTAGTTAGATATGATAGAGCATAACCATATTGAGAGTAGTTAGATATGATAGAGCATAACCACATTGAGAGTAGTTAGATATGATAGAGCATAACCATATTGAGAGTAGTTAGATATGGTAGAGCATAACCACATTGAGAGTAGTAGATATGGTAGAGCATAACCATATTGAGAGTAGTAGATATGGTAGAGCATAACCACATTGAGAGAAGTAGATATGGCAGAGCATAACCACATTGAGAGAAGTTAGATATGGTAGAGCATAACCATATTGAGAGTAGTTAGATATGGAAGAGCATAACCACATTGAGAGTAGTTAGATATGGTAGAGCATAACCACATTGAGAGTAGTTAGATATGGTAGAGCATAACCACATTGAGAGAAGTTAGATATGGTAGAGCATAACCACATTGAGAGTAGTTAGATATGTTAGAGCATAACCACATTGAGAGTAGTTAGATATGGTAGAGCATAACCACATTGAGAGTAGTTAGATATGGTAGAGCATAACCACATTGAGTGTAGTTAGATATGGTAGAGCATAACCGCATTGAGAGAAGTTAGATATGGTAGAGCATAACCACATTGAGAGAAGTTAGATATGGTAGAGCATAACCACATTGAGAGTAGTTAGATATGGTAGAGCATAACCACATTGAGAGTAGTTAGATATGGTAGAGCATAACCACATTGAGAGTAGTTAGATATGGTAGAGCATAACCACATTGAGAGAAGTTAGATATGGTAGAGCATAACCGCATTGAGAGTAGTAGATATGGTAGAGCATAACCACATTGAGAGTAGTTAGATATGGTAGAGCATAACCACATTGAGAGTAGTTAGATATGGTAGAGCATAACCACATTGAGAGTAGTTAGATATGGTAGAGCATAACCACATTGAGAGTAGTTAGATATGGCAGAGCATAACCGCATTGAGAGTAGTAGATATGGCAGAGCATAACCACATTGAGAGTAGTTAGATATGGTAGAGCATAACCACATTGAGAGTAGTTAGATATGGAAGAGCATAACCACATTGAGAGAAGTAGATATGGCAGAGCATAACCACATTGAGAGAAGTTAGATATGGTAGAGCATAACCACATTGAGAGTAGTAGATATGGTAGAGCATAACCACATTCAGAGTAGTAGATATGGTAGAGCATAACCACATTCAGAGTAGTAGATATGGTAGAGCATAACCACATTGAGAGTAGTAGATATGGTAGAGCATAACCACATTGAGAGTAGTTAGATATGGCAGAGCATAACCACATTGAGAGTAGTTAGATATGGTAGAGCATAACCACATTGAGAGTAGTAGATATGGTAGAGCATAACCACATTGAGAGCAGTTAGATATGGTAGAGCATAACCACATTGAGAGTAGTAGATATGGTAGAGCATAACCACATTGAGAGTAGTAGATATGGTAGAGCATAACCACATTGAGAGTAGTTAGATATCATAGAGCATAACCACATTGAGAGAAGTTAGATATCATAGAGCATAACCACATTGAGAGAAGTTAGATATCATAGAGCATAACCACATTGAGAGAAGTTAGATATCATAGAGCATAACCACATTGAGAGTAGTTAGATATCATAGAGCATAACCACATTGAGAGAAGTTAGATATCATAGAGCATAACCACATTGAGAGAAGTTAGATATCATAGAGCATAACCACATTGAGAGAAGTTAGATATCATAGAGCATAACCACATTGAGAGAAGTTAGATATCATAGAGTATAACCACATTGAGAGAAGTTAGATATCATAGAGCATAACCACATTGAGAGTAGTTAGTTATCATAGAGCATAACCACATTGAGAGAAGTTAGATATGGTAGAGCATAACCACATTGAGAGAAGTTAGATATCATAGAGTATAACCACATTGAGAGTAGTAGATATGGTAGAGCATAACCACATTGAGAGTAGTTAGATATGGCAGAGCATAACCACATTGAGAGTAGTTAGATATGGTAGAGCATAACCACATTGAGAGTAGTAGATATGGTAGAGCATAATCACATTGAGAGCAGTTAGATAAGGTAGAGCATAACCACATTGAGAGTAGTAGATATGGTAGAGCATAACCACATTGAGAGTAGTAGATATGGTAGAGCATAACCACATTGAGAGTAGTAGATATGGTAGAGCATAACCACATTGAGAGTAGTTAGATATGGCAGAGCATAACCACATTGAGAGTAGTTAGATATGGTAGAGCATAACCACATTGAGAGTAGTTAGATATGGCAGAGCATAACCACATTGAGAGTAGTTAGATATGGCAGAGCATAACCACATTGAGAGAAGTTAGATATGGCAGAGCATAACCACATTGAGAGTAGTTAGATATGGTAGAGCATAACCACATTGAGAGTAGTTAGATATGGAAGAGCATAACCACATTGAGAGAAGTAGATATGGCAGAGCATAACCACATTGAGAGAAGTTAGATATGGTAGAGCATAACCACATTGAGAGTAGTAGATATGGTAGAGCATAACCACATTGAGAGTAGTAGATATGGTAGAGCATAACCACATTCAGAGTAGTAGATATGGTAGAGCATAACCACATTGAGAGTAGTAGATATGGTAGAGCATAACCACATTGAGAGTAGTTAGATATGGCAGAGCATAACCACATTGAGAGTAGTTAGATATGGTAGAGCATAACCACATTGAGAGTAGTAGATATGGTAGAGCATAACCACATTGAGAGCAGTTAGATAAGGTAGAGCATAACCACATTGAGAGTAGTAGATATGGTAGAGCATAACCACATTGAGAGTAGTAGATATGGTAGAGCATAACCACATTGAGAGTAGTAGATATGGTAGAGCATAACCACATTGAGAGTAGTTAGATATGGCAGAGCATAACCACATTGAGAGTAGTTAGATATGGTAGAGCATAACCACATTGAGAGTAGTTAGATATGGCAGAGCATAACCACATTGAGAGTAGTTAGATATGGCAGAGCATAACCACATTGAGAGAAGTTAGATATGGCAGAGCATAACCACATTGAGAGTAGTTAGATATGGCAGAGCATAACCACATTGAGAGTAGTTAGATATGGCAGAGCATAACCACATTGAGAGAAGTTAGATATGGTAGAGCATAACCACATTGAGAGTAGTTAGATATGGTAGAGCATAACCACATTGAGAGTAGTTAGATATGGCAGAGCATAACCACATTGAGAGTAGTTAGATATGGCAGAGCATAACCGCATTGAGAGAAGTTAGATATCATAGAGCATAACCACATTGAGAGAAGTTAGATATCATAGAGCATAACCACATTGAGAGAAGTTAGATATCATAGAGCATAACCACATTGAGAGTAGTTAGATATGGTAGAGCATAACCACATTGAGAGTAGTTAAATATGGTAGAGCATAACCACATTGAGAGAAGTTAGATATCATAGAGCATAACCACATTGAGAGAAGTTAGATATGGTAGAGCATAACCACATTGAGAGAAGCTAGATATGGTAGAGCATAACCACATTGAGAGTAGTTAGATATGGCAGAGCATAACCACATTGAGAGTATTTAGATATGGTAGAGCATAACCACATTGAGAGTAGTTAGATATGGTAGAGCATAACCACATTGAGAGTAGTTAGATATGGTAGAGCATAACCACATTGAGAGTAGTTAGATATGGTAGAGCATAACCACATTGAGAGAAGTTAGATATCATAGAGCATAACCACATTGAGAGAAGTTAGATATCATAGAGCATAACCACATTGAGAGTAGTTAGATATGGTAGAACATAACCACATTGAGAGTAGTTAGATATGGTAGAGCATAACCACATTGAGAGAAGTTAGATATCATAGAGCATAACCACATTGAGAGTAGTTAGATATCATAGAGCATAACCACATTGAGAGAAGTTAGATATCATAGAGCATAACCACATTGAGAGTAGTTAGATATCATAGAGCATAACCACATTGAGAGAAGTTAGATATCATAGAGCATAACCACATTGAGAGAAGTTAGATATCATAGAGCATAACCACATTGAGAGAAGTTAGATATCATAGAGCATAACCACATTGAGAGTAGTTAGATATCATAGAGCATAACCACATTGAGAGAAGTTAGATATCATAGAGCATAACCACATTGAGAGAAGTTAGATATCATAGAGCATAACCACATTGAGAGAAGTTAGATATCATAGAGCATAACCACATTGAGAGAAGTTAGATATCATAGAGTATAACCACATTGAGAGAAGTTAGATATCATAGAGCATAACCACATTGAGAGTAGTTAGTTATCATAGAGCATAACCACATTGAGAGAAGTTAGATATGGTAGAGCATAACCACATTGAGAGAAGTTAGATATCATAGAGTATAACCACATTGAGAGAAGTTAGATATCATAGAGCATAACCACATTGAGAGTAGTTAGTTATCATAGAGCATAACCACATTGAGAGAAGTTAGATATGGTAGAGCATAACCACATTGAGAGAAGTTAGATATCATAGAGCATAACCACATTGAGAGAAGTTAGATATTGTAGAGCATAACCACATTGAGAGTAGTTAGATATGGTAGAGCATAACCACATTGAGAGAAGTTAGATATGGTAGAGCATAACCGCATTGAGAGAAGTTAGATATCATAGAGCATAACCACATTGAGAGAAGTTAGATATGGTAGAGCATAACCGCATTGAGAGAAGTTAGATATGGCAGAGCATAACCGCATTGAGAGTAGTAGATATGGCAGAGCATAACCACATTGAGAGTAGTTAGATATGGTAGAGCATAACCACATTGAGAGTAGTTAGATATGGAAGAGCATAACCACATTGAGAGAAGTAGATATGGCAGAGCATAACCACATTGAGAGAAGTTAGATATGGTAGAGCATAACCACATTGAGAGTAGTAGATATGGTAGAGCATAACCACATTGAGAGTAGTAGATATGGTAGAGCATAACCACATTCAGAGTAGTAGATATGGTAGAGCATAACCACATTGAGAGTAGTAGATATGGTAGAGCATAACCACATTGAGAGTAGTTAGATATGGCAGAGCATAACCACATTGAGAGTAGTTAGATATGGTAGAGCATAACCACATTGAGAGTAGTAGATATGGTAGAGCATAATCACATTGAGAGCAGTTAGATAAGGTAGAGCATAACCACATTGAGAGTAGTAGATATGGTAGAGCATAACCACATTGAGAGTAGTAGATATGGTAGAGCATAACCACATTGAGAGTAGTAGATATGGTAGAGCATAACCACATTGAGAGCAGTTAGATATGGCAGAGCATAACCACATTGAGAGTAGTTAGATATGGTAGAGCATAACCACATTGAGAGTAGTTAGATATGGCAGAGCATAACCACATTGAGAGTAGTTAGATATGGCAGAGCATAACCACATTGAGAGAAGTTAGATATGGCAGAGCATAACCACATTGAGAGTAGTTAGATATGGCAGAGCATAACCACATTGAGAGTAGTTAGATATGGCAGAGCATAACCACATTGAGAGAAGTTAGATATGGTAGAGCATAACCACATTGAGAGTAGTTAGATATGGTAGAGCATAACCACATTGAGAGTAGTTAGATATGGCAGAGCATAACCACATTGAGAGCAGTTAGATAAGGTAGAGCATAACCACATTGAGAGTAGTAGATATGGTAGAGCATAACCACATTGAGAGTAGTAGATATGGTAGAGCATAACCACATTGAGAGTAGTAGATATGGTAGAGCATAACCACATTCAGAGTAGTAGATATGGTAGAGCATAACCACATTGAGAGTAGTAGATATGGTAGAGCATAACCACATTGAGAGTAGTTAGATATGGCAGAGCATAACCACATTGAGAGTAGTTAGATATGGTAGAGCATAACCACATTGAGAGTAGTAGATATGGTAGAGCATAACCACATTGAGAGCAGTTAGATAAGGTAGAGCATAACCACATTGAGAGTAGTAGATATGGTAGAGCATAACCACATTGAGAGTAGTAGATATGGTAGAGCATAACCACATTGAGAGTAGTAGATATGGTAGAGCATAACCACATTGAGAGTAGTTAGATATGGCAGAGCATAACCACATTGAGAGTAGTTAGATATGGTAGAGCATAACCACATTGAGAGTAGTTAGATATGGCAGAGCATAACCACATTGAGAGTAGTTAGATATGGCAGAGCATAACCACATTGAGAGAAGTTAGATATGGCAGAGCATAACCACATTGAGAGTAGTTAGATATGGCAGAGCATAACCACATTGAGAGTAGTTAGATATGGCAGAGCATAACCACATTGAGAGAAGTTAGATATGGTAGAGCATAACCACATTGAGAGTAGTTAGATATGGTAGAGCATAACCACATTGAGAGTAGTTAGATATGGCAGAGCATAACCACATTGAGAGTAGTTAGATATGGCAGAGCATAACCGCATTGAGAGAAGTTAGATATCATAGAGCATAACCACATTGAGAGAAGTTAGATATCATAGAGCATAACCACATTGAGAGAAGTTAGATATCATAGAGCATAACCACATTGAGAGTAGTTAGATATGGTAGAGCATAACCACATTGAGAGTAGTTAAATATGGTAGAGCATAACCACATTGAGAGAAGTTAGATATCATAGAGCATAACCACATTGAGAGAAGTTAGATATGGTAGAGCATAACCACATTGAGAGAAGCTAGATATGGTAGAGCATAACCACATTGAGAGTAGTTAGATATGGCAGAGCATAACCACATTGAGAGTATTTAGATATGGTAGAGCATAACCACATTGAGAGTAGTTAGATATGGTAGAGCATAACCACATTGAGAGTAGTTAGATATGGTAGAGCATAACCACATTGAGAGTAGTTAGATATGGTAGAGCATAACCACATTGAGAGAAGTTAGATATCATAGAGCATAACCACATTGAGAGAAGTTAGATATCATAGAGCATAACCACATTGAGAGTAGTTAGATATGGTAGAACATAACCACATTGAGAGTAGTTAGATATGGTAGAGCATAACCACATTGAGAGAAGTTAGATATCATAGAGCATAACCACATTGAGAGTAGTTAGATATCATAGAGCATAACCACATTGAGAGAAGTTAGATATCATAGAGCATAACCACATTGAGAGTAGTTAGATATCATAGAGCATAACCACATTGAGAGAAGTTAGATATCATAGAGCATAACCACATTGAGAGAAGTTAGATATCATAGAGCATAACCACATTGAGAGAAGTTAGATATCATAGAGCATAACCACATTGAGAGTAGTTAGATATCATAGAGCATAACCACATTGAGAGAAGTTAGATATCATAGAGCATAACCACATTGAGAGAAGTTAGATATCATAGAGCATAACCACATTGAGAGAAGTTAGATATCATAGAGCATAACCACATTGAGAGAAGTTAGATATCATAGAGTATAACCACATTGAGAGAAGTTAGATATCATAGAGCATAACCACATTGAGAGTAGTTAGTTATCATAGAGCATAACCACATTGAGAGAAGTTAGATATGGTAGAGCATAACCACATTGAGAGAAGTTAGATATCATAGAGTATAACCACATTGAGAGAAGTTAGATATCATAGAGCATAACCACATTGAGAGTAGTTAGTTATCATAGAGCATAACCACATTGAGAGAAGTTAGATATGGTAGAGCATAACCACATTGAGAGAAGTTAGATATCATAGAGCATAACCACATTGAGAGAAGTTAGATATTGTAGAGCATAACCACATTGAGAGTAGTTAGATATGGTAGAGCATAACCACATTGAGAGAAGTTAGATATGGTAGAGCATAACCGCATTGAGAGAAGTTAGATATCATAGAGCATAACCACATTGAGAGAAGTTAGATATGGTAGAGCATAACCGCATTGAGAGAAGTTAGATATGGCAGAGCATAACCGCATTGAGAGTAGTAGATATGGCAGAGCATAACCACATTGAGAGTAGTTAGATATGGTAGAGCATAACCACATTGAGAGTAGTTAGATATGGAAGAGCATAACCACATTGAGAGAAGTAGATATGGCAGAGCATAACCACATTGATAGAAGTTAGATATGGTAGAGCATAACCACATTGAGAGTAGTAGATATGGTAGAGCATAACCACATTGAGAGTAGTAGATATGGTAGAGCATAACCACATTCAGAGTAGTAGATATGGTAGAGCATAACCACATTGAGAGTAGTAGATATGGCAGAGCATAACCACATTGAGAGTAGTTAGATATGGTAGAGCATAACCACATTGAGAGTAGTAGATATGGTAGAGCATAACCACATTGAGAGTAGTAGATATGGTAGAGCATAATCACATTGAGAGCAGTTAGATAAGGTAGAGCATAACCACATTGAGAGTAGTAGATATGGTAGAGCATAACCACATTGAGAGTAGTAGATATGGTAGAGCATAACCACATTGAGAGTAGTAGATATGGTAGAGCATAACCACATTGAGAGAAGTTAGATATGGCAGAGCATAACCACATTGAGAGTAGTTAGATATGGTAGAGCATAACCACATTGAGAGTAGTTAGATATGGCAGAGCATAACCACATTGAGAGTAGTTAGATATGGCAGAGCATAACCACATTGAGAGAAGTTAGATATGGCAGAGCATAACCACATTGAGAGTAGTTAGATATGGCAGAGCATAACCACATTGAGAGTAGTTAGATATGGCAGAGCATAACCACATTGAGAGAAGTTAGATATGGTAGAGCATAACCACATTGAGAGTAGTTAGATATGGTAGAGCATAACCACATTGAGAGTAGTTAGATATGGCAGAGCATAACCACATTGAGAGTAGTTAGATATGGCAGAGCATAACCGCATTGAGAGAAGTTAGATATCATAGAGCATAACCACATTGAGAGAAGTTAGATATCATAGAGCATAACCACATTGAGAGAAGTTAGATATCATAGAGCATAACCACATTGAGAGTAGTTAGATATGGTAGAGCATAACCACATTGAGAGTAGTTAGATATGGTAGAGCATAACCACATTGAGAGAAGTTAGCTATCATAGAGCATAACCACATTGAGAGAAGTTAGATATGGTAGAGCATAACCACATTGAGAGAAGCTAGATATGGTAGAGCATAACCACATTGAGAGTAGTTAGATATGGTAGAGCATAACCACATTGAGAGTATTTAGATATGGTAGAGCATAACCACATTGAGAGTAGTTAGATATGGTAGAGCATAACCACATTGAGAGTAGTTAGATATGGTAGAGCATAACCACATTGAGAGTAGTTAGATATGGTAGAGCATAACCACATTGAGAGAAGTTAGATATCATAGAGCATAACCACATTGAGAGTAGTTAGATATGGTAGAACATAACCACATTGAGAGTAGTTAGATATGGTGGAGCATAACCACATTGAGAGAAGTTAGATATCATAGAGCATAACCACATTGAGAGTAGTTAGATATCATAGAGCATAACCACATTGAGAGAAGTTAGATATCATAGAGCATAACCACATTGAGAGTAGTTAGATATCATAGAGCATAACCACATTGAGAGAAGTTAGATATCATAGAGCATAACCACATTGAGAGAAGTTAGATATCATAGAGCATAACCACATTGAGAGAAGTTAGATATCATAGAGCATAACCACATTGAGAGTAGTTAGATATCATAGAGCATAACCACATTGAGAGAAGTTAGATATCATAGAGCATAACCACATTGAGAGAAGTTAGATATCATAGAGCATAACCACATTGAGAGAAGTTAGATATCATAGAGCATAACCACATTGAGAGAAGTTAGATATCATAGAGCATAACCACATTGAGAGTAGTTAGTTATCATAGAGCATAACCACATTGAGAGAAGTTAGATATGGTAGAGCATAACCACATTGAGAGAAGTTAGATATCATAGAGCATAACCACATTGAGAGAAGTTAGATATGGTAGAGCATAACCACATTGAGAGTAGTTAGATATGGTAGAGCATAACCACATTGAGAGAAGTTAGATATGGTAGAGCATAACCGCATTGAGAGAAGTTAGATATCATAGAGCATAACCACATTGAGAGAAGTTAGATATGGTAGAGCATAACCACATTGAGAGAAGTTAGATATGGTAGAGCATAACCGCATTGAGAGAAGTTAGATATGGTAGAGCATAACCACATTGAGAGAAGTTAGATATGGTAGAGCATAACCATATTGAGAGTAGTAGATATGGTAGAGCATAACCACATTGAGAGTAGTTAGATATGGTAGAGCATAACCACATTGAGAGAAGTTAGATATGGTAGAACATAGCCACAATGAGAGAAGTTAGATATGGTAGAACATAACCACATTGAGAGAAGTTAGATATGGCAGAGCATAACCGCATTGAGAGAAGTAGATATGGTAGAGTATAACCACATTGAGAGAAGTTAGATATCATAGAGCATAACCACATTGAGAGAAGTTAGATATGGCAGAGCATAACCACATTGAGAGAAGTTAGATATCATAGAGCATAACCACATTGAGAGTAGTTAGATATGGTAGAGCATAACCACATTGAGAGAAGTTAGATATGGTAGAGCATAACCACATTGAGAGTAGTTAGATATGGTAGAGCATAACCACATTGAGAGAAGTAGATATCATAGAGCATAACCACATTGAGAGTAGTTAGATATGGTAGAGCATAACCACATTGAGAGAAGTAGATATCATAGAGCATAACCACATTGAGAGTAGTTAGATATGGTAGAGCATAACCATATTGAGAGTAGTTAGATATGGTAGAGCATAACCACATTGAGAGTAGTTAGATATGGTAGAGCATAACCACATTGAGAGAAGTTAGATATGGTAGAGCATAACCACATTGAGAGTAGTTAGATATGGTAGAGCATAACCACATTGAGAGTAGTTAGATATGGTAGAGCATAACCACATTGAGAGTAGTTAGATATGGTAGAGCATAACCACATTGAGAGAAGTTAGATATCATAGAGCATAACCACATTGAGAGAAGTAGATATCATAGAGCATAACCACTTTGAGAGTAGTTAGATATGGTAGAGCATAACCACATTGAGAGTAGTTAGATATGGTAGAGCATAACCACATTGAGAGTAGTTAGATATGGTAGAGCATAACCACATTGAGAGTAGTTAGATATGGTAGAGCATAACCACATTGAGAGAAGTTAGATATCATAGAGCATAACCACATTGAGAGAAGTTAGATATCATAGAGCATAACCACATTGAGAGTAGTTAGATATGGTAGAGCATAACCACATTGAGAGAAGTTAGATATCATAGAGCATAACCACATTGAGAGTAGTTAGATATCATAGAGCATAACCACATTGAGAGAAGTTAGATATCATAGAGCATAACCACATTGAGAGAAGTTAGATATGGTAGAGCATAACCACATTGAGAGTAGTTAGATATGGTAGAGCATAACCACATTGAGAGAAGTTAGATATGGTAGAGCATAACCACATTGAGAGAAGTTAGATATGGTAGAGCATAACCACATTGAGAGTAGTTAGATATGGTAGAGCATAACCACATTGAGAGTAGTTATATATGGTAGAGCATAACCACATTGAGAGAAGTTAGATATGATAGAAGATAAGAACATTCAGAGAAGTTAGATATGATAGAAGATAAGAACATTGAGAGAAGTTAGATATGATAGAAGATAAGAACATTGAGAGAAGTTAGATATGATAGAAGATAAGAACATTGAGAGAAGTTAGATATGGTAGAAGATAAGAACTTTCAGAGAAGTTAGATATTGTAGAAGATATGAACTTTCAGAGAAGTTAGATGTGATAGAAAATAAGAACTTTCAGAGAAGTTAGATATGGTAGAAGATAAGAACTTTCAGAGAAGTTAGATATGATAGAAGATAAGAACATTCAGAGAAGTTAGATATGGTAGAAGATAAGAACTTTCAGAGAAGTTAGATATGATAGAAGATAAGAACTTTCAGAGAAGTTAGATATTGTAGAAGATAAGAACTTTCAGAGAAGTTAGATATGATAGAAGATAACAACTTTCAGAGAAGTTAGATATGGTAGAAGATAAGAACTTTCAGAGAAGTTAGATATGATAGAAGATAAGAACTTTCAGAGAAGTTATATATTGTAGAAGATAAGAACTTTCAGAGAAGTTAGATATTGTAGAAGATAAGAACTTTCTGAGAAGTTAGATATTGTAGAAGATAAGAACTTTCAGAGAAGTTAGATATTGTAGAAGATAAGAACTTTCAGAGAAGTTAGATATTGTAGAAGATAAGAACTTTCAGAGAAGTTAGATATGACACGTGCATGACCGCAACAACACCACCGATTGACTAAGCGGACCCACACAATCCTAATGTAGTATAGCAGAGACATGATTCCATTGTTGTGTGATTTGTTACGCCCAGACTTTATGACATAGAGCATGAAGTGTGACATAGAGCATGAAGTGTGACATAGAGCGTGAAGTGTGAGACAGAGTGTGAAGTGTGACATAGAGCATGAAGTGTGACATAGAGTGTGAAGTGTGACATTGAGCTTGAAGTGTGACATAGAGTGTGAATTGTGACATAGAGTATGAAGTGTGACATAGCTCTTGAAGTGTGACATAGAGTGTGAAGTGTGACATAGAGCTTGAAGTGTGACATAGAGTTTGAATTGTGACATAGAGTATGAAGTGTGACATAGCTCTTGAAGTGTGACATAGAGTGTGAAGTATGACATAGAGTATGAAGTGTGACATAGCTCTTGAAGTGTGACATAGAGTGTGAAGTGTGACATAGAGCTTGAAGTGTGACATAGAGTGTGAAGTGTGACAACGTTATTGAGGAAACAGTTG
Organism: Megaustenia siamemsis; assembly: GCA_032433765.1. Classification (NCBI taxonomy): domain Eukaryota; kingdom Metazoa; phylum Mollusca; class Gastropoda; order Stylommatophora; family Ariophantidae; genus Megaustenia; species Megaustenia siamemsis. Next base: position 87,087,334 of record JAVIAB010000156.1, on the reverse strand, counting down.
AAACCTATAACGGTTATTCATTACTGAAATGTGATGTCTCACAGTTGTGATCTTTAATGTTTTTTTCATTACTGTAAAGTGATATCTCACTGTTCTGATCTATAATGTTTCGCTACTGTGATGCGCTGTTTTCCTGGTGTTATCTATAAAAACGTTTCATTATTGTAATGTGATGTCTCACTGCTTACATCTATAACAACGTTTCATTACTGCAATGTGATGTCTCACAGCTGACATTTATCACAACGTTTCATTACTGCAATGTGATGTCTCACTGCTGACATCTTTAACAACGTTTCATTATTGTAATGTGATGTCTCACTGCTTACATCTATAGTAACGTGTCATTACTGTAATGTGATGTCTCACAGCTGACATCTATAACAACTTTTCATTACTGCAATGTGATGACTCACTGCTAACATCTATAACAACGTTTCATTACTGTAATTTAATATCTCACCGCTTACATCTAGAACAACGTTTCATTACTGTAATGTGATGTCTCACTGCTTACATTTGTAACAACGATTCATTACTGTAATGTGATATCTCGCTGCTGACATCTGTAACAACGTTTCATTACTGTAATGTGATATCTCGCTGCTGACATCTGTAACAACGTTTCATTACTGTAATGTGATATCTCGCTGCTGACATCTGTAACAACGTTTCATTACTGTAATGTGATATCTCGCTGCTGACATCTGTAACAACGTTTCATTACTGTAATGTGATATCTCGCTGCTGACATCTGTAACAACGTTTCATTACTGTAATGTGATGTCTTCTAAAAGCGATGCCTTCATGATTCATCGAAGGACTACCAAATAGAGAAGTGATGAATGTCTTATTGTTATCACGTTGATGATGAATGTCTTATTGTTATCACGTTGATGATGAATGTCTTATTGTTATCACGTTGATGATGAATGTCTTATTGTTATCACGTTGATGATGAATGTCTTATTGTTATCATGTTGATGATGAATGTCTTATTGTTATCATGTTGATGATGAATGTCTTATTGTTATCATGTTGATGATGAATGTCTTATTGTTATCATGTTGATAATGGATGTCTTATTGTTATCATGTTGATGATGGATGTCTTATTGTTATCATGTTGATGATGAATGTCTTATTGTTATCACGTTGATGATGAATGTCTTATTGTTATCACGTTGATGATGAATGTCTTATTGTTATCACGTTGATGATGAATGTCTTATTGTTATCACGTTGATGATGAATGTCTTATTGTTATCACGTTGATGATGAATGTCTTATTGTTATCACGTTGATGATGAATGTCTTATTGTTATCACGTTGATGATGAATGTCTTATTGTTATCATGTTGATGATGAATGTCTTATTGTTATCATGTTGATGATGAATGTCTTATTGTTATCACGTTGATGATGAATGTCTTATTGTTATCACGTTGATGATGAATGTCTTATTGTTATCATGTTGATGATGAATGTCTTATTGTTATCATGTTGATGATGAATGTCTTATTGTTATCATATTGATGATGAATGTCTTATTGTTATCACGTTGATGATGAATGTCTTATTGTTATCACGTTGATGATGAATGTCTTATTGTTATCACGTTGATGATGAATGTCTTATTGTTATCATGTTGATAATGAATGTCTTATTGTTATCATGTTGATAATGAATGTCTTATTGTTATCACGTTGATGATGAATGTCTTATTGTTATCATGTTGATAATGAATGTCTTATTGTTATCATGTTGATAATGAATGTCTTATTGTTATCATGTTGATAATGAATGTCTTATTGTTATCATGTTGATAATGAATGTCTTATTGTTATCATGTTGATAATGAATGTCTTATTGTTATCATGTTGATGATGAATGTCTTATTGTTATCATGTTGATAATGAATGTCTTATTGTTATCATGTTGATAATGAATGTCTTATTGTTATCATGTTGATAATGAATGTCTTATTGTTATCATGTTGATGATGAATGTCTTATTGTTATCATGTTGATAATGAATGTCTTATTGTTATCATGTTGATAATGAATGTCTTATTGTTATCATGTTGATAATGAATGTCTTATTGTTATCATGTTCCATATGGAGAACTTGTCCTTCAATCAATAACCTGTCTCCCTTTTCCGATCTGTGGAATTGGTCCAGTAACCTATTTAACATGTTGGTATTGCTGGACTTATTTGTTGTTAGATGATTTCATTGGATGATTTCATTGGATGATTTCAGAAGTTTCCTCAGTAACTTATACAACATGGTGGTATTCATCTTGCTATTGGATGTTTTCAATTGTTTGTCTAGGACGTGTCCATCCTTCAGCTGTGCAGCCTCTCTTCTTGTGTCTGAGGTGAGACCTCATCCAGGAACAGATTAGCAACGTTCTGTCAAGCCCTTGTTTTATCGTGACTGCCTCGATGACTTTTCTGTTTCTCCGTACTAACCAACTACTGTCCATGAGTGTTACAATCGTGCCGACTGTCACTGACAACCAGTGTATGGCAACAATGCCAACAGTTACTGACAATCTGTGAATGTAACAATCATGCCAACAGTTACTGACATTTTGTGAATGTAACAATCATGTCAATAGTTACTGACATTCTGTGAATGTAACAATCATGCCAACAGTTACTGGCAATCTGTGAATGTAACAATCAAATCAACAGTTACTGACAATTCGTGTATGTAACAATAGTTCACGTCCACTTTACATACAATCTGATTGTTTCAGACAGATCCTCAAGCCTGCAATCCTTCATTCAAGACAAACCAGAGACGAACAAAGAGTGGGATGTGCTTGTAGAGGAGGGAGAGGGGACTGCTAACCCGAGCTTTGTCGAGGGCGAGACAGGTAAGAAATGTAGTTGATGGTGTTGTACCGATGTGACGTCACACTACTTGTTGTAGTTGATGGTGTTGTACCGATGTGACGTCACACTACTTGTTGTAGTTGATGGTGTTGTACCGATGTGGCGTCACACTTCTTGTTGTAGTTGATGGTGTTGTACCGATGTGGCGTCACACTTCTTGTTGTGGTGGATGGTGTTGTACCGATGTGGCGTCATACTACTTGTTGTGGTGGATGGTGTTGTACCGATGTGGCGTCATACTACTTGTTGTGGTGGATGGTGTTGTACCGATGTGGCGTCACACTACTTGTTGTAGTTGATGGTGTTGTACCAATGTGGCGTCATACTACTTGTTGTGGTGGATGGTGTTGTACCGATGTGGCGTCACACTACTTGTTGTAGTTGATGGTGTTGTACCGATGTGGCGTCACATTACTTGTTGTGGTTGATGGGGTTGTACCGATGTGGCGTCACATTACTTGTTGTGGTTGATGGTGTTGTACCGATGTGGCGTCACATTACTTGTTGTGGTTGATGGTGTTGTACCGATGTGGCGTCACATTACTTGTTGTGGTGGATGGTGTTGTACCGATGTGGCGTCACATTACTTGTTGTGGTTGATGGTGTTGTACCGATGTGGCGTCACACTACTTGTTGTTAATGCTGTTGTACCGATGTGGCGTCACCCTACTTGTTGTGGTGCTTGCTCCCTATATCTCATGGCTAACTAGCCCCTGCCCTGAGACGGCGACTCGCGAGTTTTGTTTGGTCCCCGATGCTTTGGAACATTCACGGGCATCGCATCACAGATGAACCGGGACACTATAGTGACAGTTGAACCGGGACACTACAGTAGCAGTTGAACCGGGACACTACAGTAACAGTTGAACAGGGACACTATAGTAACAGTTGAACCGGGACACTATAGTAACAGTTGAACCGAGACACTACAGTAACAGTTGAACCGGGACACTACAGTAACAGTTGAACCGGGACACTACAGTAACAGTTGAACCGGGACACTACAGTAACAGTTGAACCGGGACACTACAGTAACAGTTGAACCGGGACACTACAGTAACAGTTGAACCGGGACACTACAGTAACAGTTGAACCGGGACACTACAGTAACAGTTGAACCGGGATACTACAGTAACAGTTGAACCGGGACACTACAGTAACAGTTGAACCGGAACACTACAGTAACAGTTGAACCGGGACACTACAGTAACAGTTGAACAGGGACACTACAGTAACAGTTGAACCGGGACACTACAGTAACAGTTGAACCGGGATACTACAGTAGCAGTTGAACCGGGACACTACAGTAACAGTTGAACCGGGACACTACAGTAACAGTTGAACAGGGACACTACAGTAACAGTTGAACAGGGACACTATAGTAACAGTTGAACAGTGACACTACAGAAACAGTTGAACAGGGACACTACAGTAACAGTTGAACAGGGACACTACAGTAACAGTTGAACAAGGACACTATAGTAACAATTGAACCGGGACACTACAGTAACAGTTGAACCGGGATACTATAGTAACAGTTGAACCGGGACACTATAGTAACAGTTGAACCGGGACACTATAGTAACAGTTGAACTGGGACACTATAGAAACAGTTGAACCTGGACACTATAGTAACAGTTGAACCGGGACACTATAGTAACAGTTGAACCTGGACACTATAGTAACAGTTGAACTGGGACACTATAGTAACAGTTGAACCTGGACACTATAGTAACAGTTGAACCGGGACACTATAGCAACAGTTGAACTGGGACACTATAGTAACAGTTGAACCGGGACACTATAGTAACAGTTGAACTGGGACACTATAGTAACAGTTGAACCTGGACACTATAGTAACAGTTGAACCGGGACACTATAGTAGCAGTTGAACCGGGACACTATAGTAACAGTTGAACCGGGACACTATAGTAACAGTTGAACCGGGACACTATAGTAACAGTTGAACCGGGACACTATAGTAACAGTTGAACCTGGACACTATAGTAACAGTTGAACCTGGACACTATAGTAACAGTTGAACCTGGACACTATAGTAACAGTTGAACCGGGACACTATAGTAACAGTTGAACCTGGACACTATAGTAACAGTTGAACCTGGACACTATAGTAACAGTTGAACCGGGACACTATAGTAACAGTTGAACCTGGACACTATAGTAACAGTTGAACCTGGACACTATAGTAACAGTTGAACCTGGACACTATAGTAACAGTTGAACCTGGACACTATAGTAACAGTTGAACCGGGACACTATAGTAACAGTTGAACCTGGACACTATAGTAACAGTTGAACCGGGACACTATAGTAACAGTTGAACCGGGACACTATAGTAACAGTTGAACCGAGACACTATAGTAACAGTTGAACCGGGACACTATAGTAACAGTTGAACCTGGACACTATAGTAACAGTTGAACCGGGATACTATAGTAACAGTTGAACCGGGACACTATAGTAACAGTTGAACCGGGACACTATAGTAACAGTTGAACCGGGACACTATAGTAACAGTTGAACCTGGACACTATAGTAACAGTTGAACCGGGACACTATAGTAACAGTTGAACCGGGACACTATAGTAACAGTTGAACCGGGACACTATAGTAACAGTTGAACCAGGACACTATAGTAACAGTTGAACCGGGACACTATAGTAACAGTTGAACCGGGACACTATAGTAACAGTTGAACCGGGACACTATAGTAACAGTTGAACCGGGACACTATAGTAACAGTTGAACCTGGACACTATAGTAACAGTTGAACCTGGACACTATAGTAACAGTTGAACCTGGACACTATAGTAACAGTTGAACCTGGACACTATAGTAACAGTTGAACCTGGACACTATAGTAACAGTTGAACCGGGACACTATAGTAACAGTTGAACCGGGACACTATAGTAACAGTTGAACCGGGACACTATAGTAACAGTTGAACCTGGACACTATAGTAACAGTTGAACCTGGACACTATAGTAACAGTTGAACCTGGACACTATAGTAACAGTTGAACCGGGACACTATAGTAACAGTTGAACCGGGACACTATAGTAACAGTTGAACCTGGACACTATAGTAACAGTTGAACCGGGACACTATAGTAACAGTTGAACCGGGACACTATAGTAACAGTTGAACCGGGACACTATAGTAACAGTTGAACCGGGACACTATAGTAACAGTTGAACCGGGACACTATAGTAACAGTTGAACCGGGACACTATAGTAACAGTTGAACCGGGACACTATAGTAACAGTTGAACCGGGACACTATAGTAACAGTTGAACCGGGACACTATAGTAACAGTTGAACCGGGACACTATAGTAACAGTTGAACCGGGACACTATAGTAACAGTTGAACCGGGACACTATAGTAACAGTTGAACCGGGACACTATAGTAACAGTTGAACCGGGACACTATAGTAACAGTTGAACCGGGACACTATAGTAACAGTTGAACCGGGACACTATAGTAACAGTTGAACCGGGACACTATAGTAACAGTTGAACCTGGACACTATAGTAACAGTTGAACCTGGACACTATAGTAACAGTTGAACCTGGACACTATAGTAACAGTTGAACAGGGACACTATAGTAACAGTTGAACCGGGACACTATAGTAACAGTTGAACCTGGACACTATAGTAACAGTTGAACCTGGACACTATAGTAACAGTTGAACCGGGACACTATAGTAACAGTTGAACCGGGACACTATAGTAACAGTTGAACCTGGACACTATAGTAACAGTTGAACCTGGACACTATAGTAACAGTTGAACCGGGACACTATAGTAACAGTTGAACCGGGACACTATAGTAACAGTTGAACCGGGACACTATAGTAACAGTTGAACCTGGACACTATAGTAACAGTTGAACCTGGACACTATAGTAACAGTTGAACCTGGACACTATAGTAACAGTTGAACCGGGACACTATAGTAACAGTTGAACCGGGACACTATAGTAACAGTTGAACCTGGACACTATAGTAACAGTTGAACCGGGACACTATAGTAACAGTTGAACCGGGACACTATAGTAACAGTTGAACCGGGACACTATAGTAACAGTTGAACCGGGACACTATAGTAGCAGTTGAACCGGGACACTATAGTAACAGTTGAACCGGGACACTATAGTAACAGTTGAACCGGGACACTATAGTAACAGTTGAACCGGGACACTATAGTAACAGTTGAACCGGGACACTATAGTAACAGTTGAACCGGGACACTATAGTAACAGTTGAACCGGGACACTATAGTAACAGTTGAACCGGGACACTATAGTAACAGTTGAACCGGGACACTATAGTAACAGTTGAACCGGGACACTATAGTAACAGTTGAACCGGGACACTATAGTAACAGTTGAACCGGGACACTATAGTAACAGTTGAACCGGGACACTATAGTAACAGTTGAACCTGGACACTATAGTAACAGTTGAACCTGGACACTATAGTAACAGTTGAACCTGGACACTATAGTAACAGTTGAACAGGGACACTATAGTAACAGTTGAACCGGGACACTATAGTAACAGTTGAACCTGGACACTATAGTAACAGTTGAACCTGGACACTATAGTAACAGTTGAACCGGGACACTATAGTAACAGTTGAACCGGGACACTATAGTAACAGTTGAACCGGGACACTATAGTAACCGGTTGATTGGTTATGTCTGGTATCAAGGAGATAGAGGTGACGTCACCGCACTCAACCATATTTCCATATCCGTGACTTTGTTCTTTCTAAAAGCCACGAAGTGAGTACTGATTGTTTCTTGATGTCAAGATAATAATTTAGTTCGTTTATACCCATGATGTGTGGAGCGAGGAGTGTGGAGCGAGGAGTGAGGAGTGTTGAACTGAAAGTGTAGAACGCGGAGTGTCGAGCGAAGAGCGAAGAGCGTGGAGTGTGGAGCGAGGAGTGAGGTAAACTAATAAAATGTCAGAAGATTTGCAGTGTTGCCGTATAACTGGTAGCACTGTCACGTCTGGCCTTCTTTGCTCCTGCTTTCACTCCATACTACACACGTCTCTATCCTCGACTGGTACTCGTTTTATTCTTGACCGCTTTTCTCACCCCGTACTATCGCCCCCCAATCTCATCCCTTCTCTCGTCTAATCACGTGACTCGTCCCTCTCTTCATTTCTTATTACATCCACATTGGACTGACAGACGTCTTCTCGTTGGTAGCTTTTGGATCATGCCTCAGTTAAGACTCGGTTTGATTTCATCATGTTCTAATTGACTCAATTTGACATGTTATCTATTTTTATCCTGCTATATGTAGCAAATCTCCCTTTTGTTTTATCATTTCATCTGTTATCCCTCTGTTTATTACTCCTTGATTTACCTGTAACGCTCATTCTAGATGTAGTCGAGTTTATCTTAATTTCGTTGTCCGTTTGTGTTGTTCTCGTTCTCTGAAGAAGGCAGCACGTAGTAGGACGAAACGTCAGTATTTTGTTGTGTTCATTTCTTCGTAAAGCTGTCAATTTATCTTGTAGGAGTGTACGTTACACCCCACCACTTTCCCCCTAATATAATGTAAGGCAACAATTTACAGAAAGAACGATACAACAAAATTAACACGTTCCAGCATTCCTCAGAAACAAGCCGCAGTTCCCACAACAACAAAACGTGAACGTCCTTTTTCATGTTCTTGCTGCCGCCCTCGTGTTGTTGCTACCGCCCTCGTGTTGTTGCTACCGCCCTCGTGTTGTTGCTACCGCCCTCGTGTTGTTGCTGCCGCCCTCGTGTTGTTGCTGCCGCCCTCGTGTTGTTGCTGCCGCCCTCGTGTTGTTGCTGCCGCCCTCGTGTTGTTGCTGCCGCCCTCGTGTTGTTGCTGCCGCCCTCGTGTTGTTGCTGTCGCCCTCGTGTAGTTGCTGTCGCTCTCGTGTTGTTGCTGTCGCTCTCGTGTTGTTGCTGTCGCTCTCGTGTTGTTGCTGTCGCTCTCGTGTTGTTGCTGCCGCTCTCGTGTTGTTGCTGTCGCTCTCGTGTTGTTGCTGCCGCTCTCGTGTTGTTGCTGTCGCTCTCGTGTTGTTGCTGTCGCTCTCGTGTTGTTGCTGTCGCTCTCGTGTTGTTGCTGTCGCCCTCGTGTTGTTGCTGTCGCTCTCGTGTTGTTGCTGTCGCTCTCGTGTTGTTGCTGCCGCTCTCGTGTTGTTGCTGTCGCTCTCGTGTTGTTGCTGCCGCCCTCGTGTTGCTGCTGCCGCTCTCGTGTTGTTGCTGTCGCTCTCGTGTTGTTGCTGTCGCTCTCGTGTTGTTGCTGTCGCTCTCGTGTAGTTGCTGCCGCCCTCGTGTTGTTGCTGTCGCTCTCGTGTTGTTGCTGTCGCTCTCGTGTTGTTGCTGTCGCTCTCGTGTTGTTGCTGTCGCTCTCGTGTAGTTGCTGCCGCCCTCGTGTTGTTGCTGTCGCCCTCGTGTTGTTGCTGTCGCTCTCGTGTAGTTGCTGCCGCCCTCGTGTTGTTGCTGCCGCCCTCGTGTTGTTGCTGTCGCTCTCGTGTAGTTGCTGCCGCCCTCGTGTTGTTGCTGTCGCTCTCGTGTTGTTGCTGTCGCTCTCGTGTTGTTGCTGTCGCTCTCGTGTTGTTGCTGTCGCTCTCGTGTAGTTGCTGCCGCCCTCGTGTTGTTGCTGTCGCTCTCGTGTTGTTGCTGTCGCTCTCGTGTAGTTGCTGCCGCCCTCGTGTTGTTGCTGCCGCCCTCGTGTTGTTGCTGTCGCTCTCGTGTTGTTGCTGTCGCTCTCGTGTAGTTGCTGCCGCCCTCGTGTTGTTGCTGTCGCTCTCGTGTTGTTGCTGTCGCTCTCGTGTTGTTGCTGTCGCTCTCGTGTTGTTGCTGTCGCTCTCGTGTTGTTGCTGTCGCTCTCGTGTAGTTGCTGCCGCCCTCGTGTTGTTGCTGTCGCTCTCGTGTTGTTGCTGTCGCTCTCGTGTAGTTGCTGCCGCCCTCGTGTTGTTGCTGCCGCCCTCGTGTTGTTGCTGCCGCCCTCGTGTTGTTGCTGTCGCCCTCGTGTTGTTGTCATGGTAACGCCCCTATCCAACACAAGGAGAAGCAAGAAGACATTTATAGCAACACGGCATCACCAGATGAAGTCTGTGAATTTAATACGGATCCCAGTCTGTCTTAGGGTAGTGAGTCATGGACAATTCATTAGGCGAAAAATGTCTTTGAAGACAACTGGAATATAGTTGTACAGAGAACTGTTGGGAGTACCACAGGAAATCGGGCATGGCTGAATGAGGCCAGTGCTCATAGAGAGGGCGTTACAAGCTGAATTATACACATGTAGAAAGAGACAGAGAGGGCGTTACAAGCTGAATTATACACATGTAGAAAGAGACAGAGAGGGCGTTACAAGCTGAATTATACACATGTAGAAAGAGACAGAGAGGGCGTTACAAGCTGAATTATACACATGTAGAAAGAGACAGAGAGGGCGTTAGAAGCTGAATTATACACATGTAGAAAGAGACAGAGAGGGCGTTACAAGCTGAATTATACACATGTAGAAAGAGACAGAGAGGGCTTTACAAGCTGAATTATACACATATAGAGAGAGACAGAGAGGCGTTACAAGCTGAATTATACACATATAGAGAGAGACAGAGAGGGCTTTACAAGCTGAATTATACACATATAGAGAGAGACAGAGAGGGCGTTACAAGCTGAATTATACACATAGAGAGAGAGACAGAGAGGACGTTACAAGCTGAATTATACACATATAGAGAGAGATAGAGAGGGCGTTACAGGCTGAATTATACACATATAGAAAGAGACAGAGAGGACGTTACAAGCTGATTTATACACATATAGAAAGAGACAGAGAGGACGTTATAAGCTGGATTATACACATATAGAAAGAGACAGAGAGGGCGTTACAAGCTGAATTATACACATATAGAGAGAGACAGAGAGGGCGTTACAAGCTGATTTATACACATATAGAAAGAGACAGAGATGGCGTTACAATTTGATTTATACACAAATAGAAAGAGACAGAGATGGCGTTACAATTTGATTTATACACAAATAGAAAGAGACAGAGAGGACGTTACAAGCTGATTTATACACATATAGAGAGAGACAGAGAGGGCATTACAAGCTGACAAAAACACATATAGAAAGAGACAGAGAGGGCGTTACAAGCTGAATTATACACATATAGAGAGAGACAGAGAGGGCGTTACAAGCTGAATTATACACATATAGAGAGAGACAGAGAGGGCGTTACAAGCTGAATTATACACATATAGAGAGAGACAGAGAGGGCGTTACAAGCTGAATTATACACATATAGAGAGAGACTGAGAGGGCATTACAAGCTGAATTATACATATATAGAGAGAGAGACAGAGAGGGCGTTACAAGCTGAATGATACACATATAGAGAGAGAGACAGAGAGGGCGTTACAAACTGAATTATACACATATAGAAAGAGACAGAGAGGGCATTACAAGCTGAATGATACACATATAGAGAGAGAGACAGAGAGGGCGTTACAAACTGAATTATACACATATAGAAAGAGACAGAGAGGGCATTACAAGCTGAATGATACACATATAGAGAGAGAGACAGAGAGGGCGTTACAAACTGAATTATACACATATAGAGAGAGACAGAGAGGGCATTACAAGCTGAATGATACACATATAGAGTGAGAGACAGAGAGGGCGTTACAAACTGAATTATACACATATAGAAAGAGACAGAGAGGGCGTTACAAACTGAATTATACACATATAGAAAGAGACAAAGAGGGCGTTACAAGCTGAATTATACACATATAGAGAGAGACAGAGAAGGCGTTACAAGCTGATTTATACACATATAGAGAGAGACAGAGAGGGCGTTACATGCTGAATTATACACATATAGAGAGAGACAGAGAGGGCGTTACAAGCTGAATTATACACATATAGAGAGAGACAGAGAGGGCTTTACAAGCTGAATTATACACATATAGAGAGAGACAGAGAGGGCGTCACAAGCTAAATTATACACATATAGAAAGAGACAGAGAGGGCGTTACAAGCTGAATTATACACATATAGAGAGAGACAGAGAGGGCGTTACAAGCTGAATTATACACATATAGAAAGAGACAGAGAGGGCTTTACAAGCTGAATTATACACATATAGAAAGAGACAGAGAGGGCTTTACAAGCTGAATTATACACATATAGAGAGAGACAGAGAGGGCGTTACAAGCTGAATTATACACATAGAGAGAGAGGCAGAGAGGACGTTACAAGCTGAATTATACACATATAGAGAGAGACAGAGAGGGCGTTACAAGCTGACTTATACACATATAGAGAGAGAAAGAAAGGGCGTTACAAGCTGAATTATACACATATAGAAAGAGACAGAGAGGACGTTACAAGCTGGATTATACACATATAGAAAGAGACAGAGAGGGCGTTACAAGCTGAATTATACATATATAGAGAGAGAGACAGAGAGGGCGTTACAAACTGAATTATACACATATAGAAAGAGACAGAGAGGGCATTACAAGCTGAATGATACACATATAGAGAGAGAGACAGAGAGGGCATTACAAGCTGAATTATACATATATAGAGAGAGACAGAGAGGGCGTTACAAGCTGAATTATACTTATATAGAAAGAGACAGAGAGGGCGTTACAAGCTGAATTATACACATATAGAGAGAGACAGAGAAGGCGTTACAAGCTGATTTATACACATATAGAGAGAGACAGAGAGGGAATTACATGCTGAATGATACACATATAGAGAGAGACAGAGAGGGCGTTACAAGCTGAATTATACACATATAGAGAGAGACAGGGAGGGCTTTACAAGCTGAATTATACACATATAGCGAGAGACAGAGAGGGCGTCACAAGCTAACTTATACACATATAGAAAGAGACAGAGAGGGCGTTACAAGCTGAATTATACATATATAGAGAGAGACAGAGAGGGCGTTACAAGCTGAATGATACACATATAGAGAGAGAGACAGAGAGGGCGTTACAAGCTGAATTATACACCTATAGAAAGAGATAGAGAAGGCTTTACAAGCTGAATTATACACATATATAGAGAGCAGAGAGGGCGTTACAAGCTGAATTTTACACATATAGAGAGACAGAGAGGGCGTTACAAGCTGAATTATGCACATATAGAGAGAGGCAGAGAGGACGTTACAAGCTGAATTATACACATATAGAAAGAGACAGAGAGGGCGTTACAAACTGAATTATACACATATAGAGAGAGACAGAGAGGGCGTTACAAGCTGAATCATACACATATAGAGAGAGACAGAGAGGGCGTTACAAGCTGAATTATGCACATATGGAGAGAGACAGAGAGGGCGTTACAAGCTGAATTATGCACATATACAGAGAGACAGAGAGGGCGTTACAAGCTGAATTATACACATATAGAGAGAGACAGAGAGGGCGTTACAAGCTGAATTATACACAAATAGAGAGAGAGAGACAGAGAGGGCGTTACAAACTGAATTATACACATATAGAGAGAGACAGAGAGGGTGATAGAAACTCAATTATACACATATATAGAGAGAGACAGAGTGGGCGTTACAAGCTGAATTATACACATATAGAGAGAAAGACAGAGAGGGCGTTACAAGCTGAATTATACACATATAGAGAGAGTCAGAGAGGGTGATAGAAACTCAATTGTACACATAGGGAGTCAAAGAAAGCTTTTGAAGCTTAATTCTACAGCCGAGGAGAGAGAGAGGGAACTTTATCGTAGAATGAGAGCGGTCCTCCGTCTGTCGTTGAGTCTTGACTAAAGATTATGTTGGAAATATGGGAAACTGGCTCTGAGAGAGGCAGAGAGAGAGACAGGGAGAGAGACAGGGAGAGAGACAGGGAGAGACAGGAGAGATACAGGGAGAGACAGGGAGACAGACAGTGAGAGAGACAGGGAGAGACAGGGAGAGATACAGGGAGAGATACAGGGAGAGACAAGGAGAGACAGAGAGAGACAGGGAGAGAGACAGGGAGAGACAGGGAGAGATACAGGGAGAGACAAGGAGAGAGACAGGGAGAGACAGGGAGAGATACAGGGAGAGACAGGGAGACAGACGGTGAGAGAGACAGGGAGAGACAGGGAGAGACAGGGAGATATACAGGGAGAAACAGGGAGACAGACAGTGAGAGAGACAGGGAGAGACAGGGAAAGATACAGGGAGAGACAGGGTGAGACAGGGAGACAGACAGTGAGAGAGACAAGGAGAGACAGGGAGAGATACAGGGAGAGACAGGGAGAGATACAGGGAGAGATACAGGGAGAGACAGGGAGAAACAGGGAGAGATACAGGGAGAGACAGTGAGAGATACAGGGAGAGACAGGGAGACAGACAGTGAGAGAGACAGGGAGACAGACAGTGAGAGAGACAGGGAGAGACAGGGAGAGATACAGGGAGAGACAGGGAGATAGACAGGGAGAGACAGGGAGAGAGACAGGGAGAGAGACAGGGAGAGACAGGGAGAGATACAGGGTGAGACAGGGAGAGAGACAGGGAGACAGACAGGGAGAGAGACAGGGAGAGACAGGGAGAGACAGGGAGAGACAGGGAGAGACAGGAATACAGACAGGGAGAGACAGGGAGAGACAGGGAAAGACAGACAGATAGAGAGACAGTGAGAGAGATAGGGAGAGATACAGGGAGAGAGAGTGGGAGAGAGACAGGGAAAGAGACAGGGAGAGAGACAGGAAAAAGAGACAGGGAGAGAGACAGGGAGAGAGACAGGGAGAGAGACAGGGAGAGAGACAGGGAGAGAGACAAGGATAGACAGGGAGAGAGGCAGGGAGAGAGACAGGAATACAGACAGGGAGAGACAGGGAGAGAGACAGTGAGAGAGACCGGGAGAGAGACAGGGAGAGACAGGGAGAGAGAAGGGAGAGAGACAGGGAGAGACAGAGAGAGACAGGGTGAGAGGCAGGGAGAAACACAGAGAGAGGCAGGGAGAGAGACAGGGAGAGACAGGGGGAGACAGGGAGAGACAGGGAGAGAGACAGGGAGAGAGACAGGGACCGACACTGAAAGAGACAGAGAAACATGGAGAGAGACAGGGACCGACACTGAAAGAGACAGAGAGACACGGAGAGAGACAGGGACCGACACTGAAAGAGATAGAGAGACATGGAGAGAGACAGGGACCGACACTGAAAGAGACATAGAGTCATAGCGAGAGACAGGGACCGTCACTGAAAGAGACAGAGAGACATGGAGAGAGATAGGGACCGACACTGAAAGAGACAGAGAGTCATAGAGAGAGACAGGGGCCGTCAATGAAAGAGACAGAGAGACATAGAGAGAGACAGGGGCCGTCAATGAAAGAGACAGAGAGACATAGAGAGAGATAGGGACCGACACTGAAAGAGACAGAGAGTCATAGAGAGAGACAGGGGCCGTCAATGAAAGAGACAGAGAGACATAGAGAGAGACAGGGACCGACACTGAAAGAGACAGAGAGACATGGAGAAAGACAGGGACCGACACTGAAAGAGACAGAGAGACATAGAGAGAGACAGGGACCGACACTGAAAGAGACAGAGAGTCATAGAGAGAAACAGGGACTGACATTGAACGAGACAGAGAGACATGGAGAGAGAGAGGGAATAACGAGGAAGAAGATTAGATGTTTGAACAGCCTTGCTTGTGACACACCTGACGATGAGTGTAGAGGTGAGGTATGGCTTGCGCTACTTGCGAATGTCCCGTCAGCGTCTAGTCATCAGTTCTGGCTCGTTTTCCCCGGGGGAAGGGGGGGGGGGCAATGCCGTCTTGTGTGTGTGCGTGCGTGTGTGTGTGTGTGTCTGTGTGTGTGCGTCTGTGTGTGTGTGTGATATGATGAATCAGCAGTATGTTATCATTATGTTTACGATATCTCGAGAAGTCTGTTATCAGTTTGACTTGAAGGCCGCCCTTGACACATTCTTCAAGCTGCCGGTGTCTCCTGGCTGGCAAGTTTGCTCCTACAACAGACTCGAGACTCAACGACTCAGTAACGACTCTCCATTACACGCAGCGACACTGTGATCTCAACGACATAGTAGCGACCTTCCATTACACGCAGCGACACTGTGATCTCAACAACGACATAGTAGCGACCTTCCATTACACGCAGCGACACTGTGTTCTCAACAACGACATAGTAGCGACCTTCCATTACACGCAGCGACACTGTGATCTCAACAACGACATAGTAGCGACCTTCCATTACACGCAGCGACGCTGTGATTTCAACAACGACATAGTAGCGACCTTCCATTACACATCGGTCTGTAATCTTGACAACGTAGTTGCGACCTTCCATTACACGCAGCGACACTGTGATCCCAACAACGACATAGTAGTGACCTCCATTACACAAGGCACTGTCATCTTAACGATTCAGAAGCGGCCTTGCATTACACGTAACGACACTTGGATCTGAACGACAGAGTAGCGACATTTATTATTTATTAATTTCCATTAGACATAGAGACATTGTGATTACAACAACCTTCATTCTGCCTTTGGACCTTCACGCTATGTCACACTGACCTTCACGCTATGTCACACTGACCGTCGCTGCTACTTTCTATCGGTGGACATGTTAAAATCTATAGTAGATCATTGTTACTATATATAGTAGTTTATTGTTACAATCTATAGTAGGTCATTGTTACAATCCATAGTAGTTCATTGTTACAATCCATAGTAGGTCATTGTTACAATATATAGAAGTTCATTGATACAATCTATAGCAGCTCATTGTTACAATCTATAGTAGGTCATTGTTACAATCTATAGTAGGTCATTGTTACAATCTATAGTAGTTCACTGTTACAATCTATAGTAGGTCATTGTTACAATCCATAGTAGTTCATTGTTACAATCCATAGTAGGTCATTGTTACAATCAATAGTATTTCATTGTTACAATATATAGTAGGTCATTGTTACAATCCATAGTAGGTCATTGTTACAATCTATAGTAGCTGATAGTTACAATATATAGTAGTTCATTGTTACAATCTATAGTAGTTCATTGCTACAATCTATAGTAGTTCATTGTTACAATCTATAGTAGGTCATTGTTACAATCTATAGTAGTTCATTGTTACATTATATAGTAGTTCATTGCTACAATCTATAGTAGTTCATTGCTACAATCAATAGTAGTTCATTGCTACAGTTATAGTAGGCCATTGTTACAATATATTAAAGTTTATTGTTACAATCTATAGTAGGTCATTGCTACAATATATAGTAGTTCATTGTTACAATCTATAGTAGCTCATTGTTACAATCTATAGTAGTTCATTGTTACAATCTATAGTAGGTCATTCTTACAATCTATGGTAGGTCATTGTTACAATCTATAGTAGCTCATTGTTACAATCTATAGTTGGTCATTGTTACAATCTATAGTAGTTCATTGCTACAATCTATAGTAGTTCATTGCTACAATCTATTGTAGTTCATTGCTACAATCTATAGTAGTTCATTGCAACAATATATAGTAGTTCAATGCTACAATCAATAGTAGCTCATTGTTACAATCTACAGTAGCTCATTGTTACAATCTATAGTAGTTCATTATTACAATCAATAGTAGCTCATTGTTACAATCTATAGTAGCTCATTGTTACAATCTATAGTAGCTCATTGTTACAATATATAGTAGTTCATTGTTACAATCTATAGTAGTTCATTGTTACAATCTATAGTAGTTCATTGTTACAATCAATAGTAGCTCATTGTTACAATCTATAGTAGCTCATTGTTACAATCTATAGTAGTTCATTGTTACAATCAATAGTAGCTCATTGTTACAATCTATAGTAGCTCATTGTTACAATCTATAGTAGCTCATTGTTACAATCTATAGTAGCTCATTGTTACAATCTATAGTAGCTCATTGTTACAATCTATAGTAGCTCATTGTTACATCCAATAGTAGTTCATTATTACACTTTCCACAATATACACATAAATGTTGGAGTTGATGGAAACAGACCAGATGTAACACAAGAATATAGCAATGTTGGACATAACAAATGATGAGACAAGACAGAAATAAACACAAGAATCATATTTCATCATCGAGTGCCATGCCTACTGGCATAGGTGGTCAAATCTCTCCACAAATTTCGATCACGACAGTTATTTATCATTTCTGTTGTTGACCTACTGCCAAGTCTTTCTCTTATGCTGTCTGGTATCTTTTCTCTTTGCTTCCCTCTATCTCTCCGTCCCTCAATTGTTCCAGTTGTTACAATATATTCCAGTTGTTCCCTTCTCATGACATGGCCAAAAATAATGATTGTCTCTTTTTCTTGCTTCTATTGTCAAAAATGGATTGCATAGTATCTTCCTCAATTTTTAGAAAGCTGCTTTTGCCTGAGCCATTCTGCATCTCTCCTCTGTTTTACATCTACCATCTGAGTTAACAAAGTTCCCAGATATTTAAATTCATTAAAATGTCTTGCACGAAAGGCTACTGGGAGATACTTGCATTAATAG
Organism: Megaustenia siamemsis; assembly: GCA_032433765.1. Classification (NCBI taxonomy): domain Eukaryota; kingdom Metazoa; phylum Mollusca; class Gastropoda; order Stylommatophora; family Ariophantidae; genus Megaustenia; species Megaustenia siamemsis. The sequence goes on along the minus strand of JAVIAB010000156.1, from coordinate 87,068,863 downwards.
GAAAGTACAAATATATAATTTATTTCCGGTCTGTGATCGTTACCCTATCCTATAGTCATTGAGAAAGCCTTTCGTGCAAGACACTGCTGCAATAGCCACTTTTTTAGTTGGCTGCGTGGCAGTGTGCCAAGCGTTCGGCTTCTCGTGGCAAGGCGCGGTGCCACTGAGTACGGGTTCGATCCCACTTCGGACCATTATTGTTCTTCGTTTTTTTCTATTGTTGTTTGTCTGTCAATTTTTCCGAGTGCTAACACATACTTCTTTGTTCTATTATTCCTGTATGATACAGAAACATGGACACTAAATAAGAAAATAGATAAGATGATTGAAACCTGTGAAATGTGGATCTATAGGAAAATGGGGAGTATTGGGTGAAAGGAGAACAACAAGGAAGTTGTAAATCTAACTAAACTACTGAACACAAGACAAAAAAGAAATGAAATTGTTTGGACACGTGAAGAGACATAACACCTTTCTGAACGTCACATTGGAAGACGGGGTACAAGGTAGAACAGGACGGAATCGGAGCAAGAGTAAAGAAACATAGAGCTCAGGGTAGCCAACCTTCGATGTGGAGACAACACCCAATGAATGGCGCTCTATGATAGCCAACCTTCGATGTGGAGACAACACCCTTTGAATGACGCTCCATGGTAGCCAACCTTCGATGTGGAGACAACACCCAATGAATGGTGCTCTATGGTAGCCAACCTTCGATGTGGAGACAACACCCAATGAATGGCGCTCTATGATAGCCAACCTTCGATGTGGAGACAACACCCTTTGAATGGCGCTCTATGTCAGCCAACCTTCGATGTGGAGACAACACCCAATGAATGGCGCTCTATGATAGCCAACCTTCGATGTGGAGACAACACCGAATGAATGGCGCTCTATGATAGCCAACCTTCGATGTGGAGACAACACCCAATGAATGGCGCTCCATGGTAGCCAACCTTCGATGTGGAGACAACACCCAATGAATGGTGCTCTATGATAGCCAACCTTCGATGTGGAGACAACACCCTTTGAATGACGCTCCATGGTAGCCAACCTTCGATGTGGAGACAACACCCAATGAATGGCGCTCTATGATAGACAACCTTCGATGTGGAGACAACACCCAATGAATGGTGCTCTATGGTAGCCAACCTTCGATGTGGAGACGGCACCCAATGAATAGCGCTCCATGATAGCCAACCTTCGACGTGGAGACGGCACCCAATGAATGGCGCTCTATGATAGCCAACCTTCGATGTGGAGACGGCACCCAATGAATGGCGCTCTATGATAGCCAACCTTCGATGTGGAGACGGCACTCAATGAATGGCGATCTATGGTAGCCAACCTTCTATGTGGAGACAGCACCCAATGAATGGCGCTCTATGGTAGCCAACCTTCGATGTGGAGACAGCACCCAATGAATGGCGCTCTATGGTAGCCAACCTTCTATGTGGAGACGGCACCCAATGAATGGCGATCTATGGTAGCCAACCTTCGATGTGGAGACAGCACCCAATGAATGGCGCTCTATGGTAGCCAACCTTCGATGTGGAGACGGCACCCAATGAATGGCGCTCTATGGTAGCCAACCTTCGATGTGGAGACAACACCGAATGAATGGCGCTCTATGATAGCCAACCTTCGATGTGGAGACAACACCCAATGAATGGCGCTCCATGGTAGCCAACCTTCGATGTGGAGACAACACCCAATGAATGGTGCTCTATGATAGCCAACCTTCGATGTGGAGACAACACCCTTTGAATGACGCTCCATGGTAGCCAACCTTCGATGTGGAGACAACACCCAATGAATGGCGCTCTATGATAGACAACCTTCGATGTGGAGACAACACCCAATGAATGGTGCTCTATGGTAGCCAACCTTCGATGTGGAGACGGCACCCAATGAATAGCGCTCCATGATAGCCAACCTTCGACGTGGAGACGGCACCCAATGAATGGCGCTCTATGATAGCCAACCTTCGATGTGGAGACGGCACCCAATGAATGGCGCTCTATGATAGCCAACCTTCGATGTGGAGACGGCACTCAATGAATGGCGATCTATGGTAGCCAACCTTCTATGTGGAGACAGCACCCAATGAATGGCGCTCTATGGTAGCCAACCTTCGATGTGGAGACAGCACCCAATGAATGGCGCTCTATGGTAGCCAACCTTCTATGTGGAGACGGCACCCAATGAATGGCGATCTATGGTAGCCAACCTTCGATGTGGAGACAGCACCCAATGAATGGCGCTCTATGGTAGCCAACCTTCGATGTGGAGACGGCACCCAATGAATGGCGCTCTATGGTAGCCAACCTTCGATGTGGAGACAGCACCCAATGAATGGCGATCTATGGTAGCCAACCTTCGATGTGGGGATAGCCCCCAATGAATGGCGCTCTATGGTAGCGAATCTTCGATGTGGAGACGGCACCCAATGAATGGCGATCTATGGTAGCCAACCTTCGATGTGGGGACAGCACCCAATGAATGGCGATCTATGGTAGCGAATCTTCGATGTGGAGACAGCACCCAATGAAAGGCGCTCTATGGTAGCCAACCTTCGATGTGGAGACAGCACCCAATGAATGGCGCTCTTTGGTAGCCAACCTTCGATGTCGAGACAGCACCCAATGAATGGCACTCTTTGGTAACCAACCTTCGATGTGGAGACAGCACCCAATGAATGGCGCTCTTTGGTAGCCAACCTTCGATGTCGAGACGGCACCCAATGAATGGCGCTCTTTGGTAGCCAACATTCGATGTGGAGACGGCACCCAATGAAAGGCGCTCTATGATAGCCAACCTTCGATGTGGAGACGGCACCCAATGAATGGCGCTCTATGATAGCCAACCTTCGATGTGGAGACAGCACCCAATGAATGGCGATCTATGGTAGCCAACCTTGATACAGAGTTGTGATGTTCTTTGTTATCTTTTTATCTTTCTCTTTATATCGTATAGTGGCTAGTACTTCAATGATCACAACACACAATATGGTATATAATAGACTTGCACATAAAGTCTCTCTTCAATGTTCAACTATTAATGTTTATTGGTATGGAACATTGTTCATCAACATCTTCATTTTCTTACAAACTTGTGAGTCTACTTACGACATGTAGAATATATGAAACACAATGGAACACAATTCTTGGACACTTGTAAAACAACTTCTACTGATAACTTCTCTAGTGCCTTAATGATCTATCACTGACTTATGACTGTAACTTGTATATTTCTAACTGTTCTTACTAACTCCATAAAACTTATTAACTGCACTTCCAACTTAACTTTCTAACTGTTAACTGGCTAACTGCCTTTAGCAGTTCGGCCGAAGCCGTTTTAACTGACTCAGTCTACATTCTACTTCTTCTAATTCTCTGGCTTAACTTCTCTGACTCTGTCCTAACTCCTTGTTCTTATGCCGGACTTTAAATACTCCTCAACTCTCTCTTCCACCTGAGGCTCAGCAGCCAATCAGCTGCTGCCGAGCACCCCTGCGACCCTATGATCCAAGTATTGGCCACTCTACATTTACGTGTCCAGTGTCCACCATCTGTGACTCACCTGGACTTTCCCAAATCTGGACAAAGCATCTTGTTTTTCGCCTACTTGGTGACATAATGTTACCTCATGACAATGACCTCTCCTGGAAGTTGGATGACCACTTATTTATCAGCCAGGCCAAAGTCATGGGGTCAACGCATGCTCATCACAATAACAACCACTAGTTGTTGTGAACATGATGGACACTCGTGGAGATCTGACAATAACACCACGAGGTCGTTGCATGTAACTAAACTTTTCCATGTAGTGAGACATTGTGTCGTTCCACTATTCTGGACCTCTCCTTCGGTGCGTCACTACCCACCCTCTACAACAGGTGAGTGGGGATCATGTAACTTCCCATCGCTTTGTCCAATACTCTGAACCTCACTCCTTCCTCCTGGTTACTACCCTTCTCCTATAACCTCTACTGTAACTAAACTTCTGACTCACTAGTTATACTGAAATACCATCATTATAGTTAAATCTGCTGGTCGCCACTATATGATACTGCTATCGTCTATTTGAGAAGCGGTAGCTTCCACCAGCTTCACTGTTACAACCTTCGATGTGGGGACAGCACCCAATGAATGGCGCTCTATGGTAGCGAATCTTCGATGTGGAGACGGCACCCAATGAATGGCGCTCTATCATAGCCAACCTTCGATGTGGAGACGGCACCCAATGAATGGCGCTCTATGGTAGGGAATCTTCGATGTGGAGACAGCACCCAATGAATGGCGCTCTATTGTAGCCAACCTTCGATGTGGAGACAGCACCCAATGAATGGCGCTCTTTGGTAGCCAACCTTCGATGTGGAGACAGCACCCAATGAATGGGGCTCTTTGGTAGCCAACCTTCGATGTGGAGACAGCACCCAATGAATGGCGCTCTTTGGTAGCCAACCTTCGATGTGGAGACGGCACCCAATGAATGGCGCTCTTTGGTAGCCAACATTCGATGTGGAGACGGCACCCAATGAAAGGCGCTCTATGATAGCCAACCTTCGATGTGGAGACGGCACCCAATGAATGGCGCTCTATGATAGCCAACCTTCGATGTGGAGACGGCACCCAATGAATGGCGCTCTATGGTAGCCAACCTTCTTTGTGGAGACAGCACCCAATGAATGGCGATCTATGGTAGCCAACCTTCGATGTGGAGACGGCACCCAATGAATGGCGCTCTATGGTAGCGAATCTTCGATGTGAAGACAGCACCCAATGAATGGCGCTCTATGGTAGTGAATCTTCGATGTGGAGACAGCACCCAATGAATGGCGCTCTATGTTAGCGAATCTTCGATGTGGAGACAGCACCCAATGAATGGCGATCTATGGTAGCCAACCTTCGATGTGGGGATAGCCCCCAATGAATGGCGCTCTATGGTAGCGAATCTTCGATGTGGAGACGGCACCCAATGAATGGCGATCTATGGTAGCCAACCTTCGATGTGGGGACAGCACCCAATGAATGGCGATCTATGGTAGCGAATCTTCGATGTGGAGACAGCACCCAATGAAAGGCGCTCTATGGTAGCCAACCTTCGATGTGGAGACAGCACCCAATGAATGGCGCTCTTTGGTAGCCAACCTTCGATGTCGAGACAGCACCCAATGAATGGCACTCTTTGGTAACCAACCTTCGATGTGGAGACAGCACCCAATGAATGGCGCTCTTTGGTAGCCAACCTTCGATGTCGAGACGGCACCCAATGAATGGCGCTCTTTGGTAGCCAACATTCGATGTGGAGACGGCACCCAATGAAAGGCGCTCTATGATAGCCAACCTTCGATGTGGAGACGGCACCCAATGAATGGCGCTCTATGATAGCCAACCTTCGATGTGGAGACAGCACCCAATGAATGGCGATCTATGGTAGCCAACCTTGATACAGAGTTGTGATGTTCTTTGTTATCTTTTTATCTTTCTCTTTATATCGTATAGTGGCTAGTACTTCAATGATCACAACACACAATATGGTATATAATAGACTTGCACATAAAGTCTCTCTTCAATGTTCAACTATTAATGTTTATTGGTATGGAACATTGTTCATCAACATCTTCATTTTCTTACAAACTTGTGAGTCTACTTACGACATGTAGAATATATGAAACACAATGGAACACAATTCTTGGACACTTGTAAAACAACTTCTACTGATAACTTCTCTAGTGCCTTAATGATCTATCACTGACTTATGACTGTAACTTGTATATTTCTAACTGTTCTTACTAACTCCATAAAACTTATTAACTGCACTTCCAACTTAACTTTCTAACTGTTAACTGGCTAACTGCCTTTAGCAGTTCGGCCGAAGCCGTTTTAACTGACTCAGTCTACATTCTACTTCTTCTAATTCTCTGGCTTAACTTCTCTGACTCTGTCCTAACTCCTTGTTCTTATGCCGGACTTTAAATACTCCTCAACTCTCTCTTCCACCTGAGGCTCAGCAGCCAATCAGCTGCTGCCGAGCACCCCTGCGACCCTATGATCCAAGTATTGGCCACTCTACATTTACGTGTCCAGTGTCCACCATCTGTGACTCACCTGGACTTTCCCAAATCTGGACAAAGCATCTTGTTTTTCGCCTACTTGGTGACATAATGTTACCTCATGACAATGACCTCTCCTGGAAGTTGGATGACCACTTATTTATCAGCCAGGCCAAAGTCATGGGGTCAACGCATGCTCATCACAATAACAACCACTAGTTGTTGTGAACATGATGGACACTCGTGGAGATCTGACAATAACACCACGAGGTCGTTGCATGTAACTAAACTTTTCCATGTAGTGAGACATTGTGTCGTTCCACTATTCTGGACCTCTCCTTCGGTGCGTCACTACCCACCCTCTACAACAGGTGAGTGGGGATCATGTAACTTCCCATCGCTTTGTCCAATACTCTGAACCTCACTCCTTCCTCCTGGTTACTACCCTTCTCCTATAACCTCTACTGTAACTAAACTTCTGACTCACTAGTTATACTGAAATACCATCATTATAGTTAAATCTGCTGGTCGCCACTATATGATACTGCTATCGTCTATTTGAGAAGCGGTAGCTTCCACCAGCTTCACTGTTACAACCTTCGATGTGGGGACAGCACCCAATGAATGGCGCTCTATGGTAGCGAATCTTCGATGTGGAGACGGCACCCAATGAATGGCGCTCTATCATAGCCAACCTTCGATGTGGAGACGGCACCCAATGAATGGCGCTCTATGGTAGGGAATCTTCGATGTGGAGACAGCACCCAATGAATGGCGCTCTATTGTAGCCAACCTTCGATGTGGAGACAGCACCCAATGAATGGCGCTCTTTGGTAGCCAACCTTCGATGTGGAGACAGCACCCAATGAATGGGGCTCTTTGGTAGCCAACCTTCGATGTGGAGACAGCACCCAATGAATGGCGCTCTTTGGTAGCCAACCTTCGATGTGGAGACGGCACCCAATGAATGGCGCTCTTTGGTAGCCAACATTCGATGTGGAGACGGCACCCAATGAAAGGCGCTCTATGATAGCCAACCTTCGATGTGGAGACGGCACCCAATGAATGGCGCTCTATGATAGCCAACCTTCGATGTGGAGACGGCACCCAATGAATGGCGCTCTATGGTAGCCAACCTTCTTTGTGGAGACAGCACCCAATGAATGGCGATCTATGGTAGCCAACCTTCGATGTGGAGACGGCACCCAATGAATGGCGCTCTATGGTAGCGAATCTTCGATGTGAAGACAGCACCCAATGAATGGCGCTCTATGGTAGTGAATCTTCGATGTGGAGACAGCACCCAATGAATGGCGCTCTATGTTAGCGAATCTTCGATGTGGAGACAGCACCCAATGAATGGCGATCTATGGTAGTCAACCTTCGATGTGGAGACAGCACCCAATGAATGGCGATCTATGGTAGCCAACCTTCGATGTAGAGACGGCACCCAATGAATGGCGCTCTATGGTAGCGAATCTTCGATGTGGAGACAGCACCCAATGAATGGCGCTCTATGATAGTCAACCTTCGATGTGGAAACGGCACCCAATGAATGAATGACGCTCCATGGTAGGCAACTTTCGATGTGGAGACGGCACCCAATGAATGGCGCTCTATGGTAGCCAACCTTCGATGTGGAGACAGCACCCAATGAATGGCGCTCTATGATAGCCAACCTTCGATGTGGAGACGGCACCCAATGAATGGCGCTCTATGGTAGCGAATCTTGGATGTGGAGACAGCACCCAATGAATGGCGCTCTATGGTAGCGAATCCTCGATGTGGAGACGGCACCCAATGAATGACGCTCTATGATAGCCAACCTTCGATGTGGAGACAGCACCCAATGAATGGCGCTCTATGGTAGCCAACCTTCGATGTGGAGACGGCACCCAATGAATGGCGCTCTATGGTAGCGAACCTTGGATGTGCCAGCACCCAATGAATGGCGATCTATGGTAGCCAACCTTCGATGTGGGGATAGCCCCCAATGAATGGCGCTCTATGGTAGCGAATCTTCGATGTGGAGACGGCACCCAATGAATGGCGATCTATGGTAGCCAACCTTCGATGTGGGGACAGCACCCAATGAATGGCGATCTATGGTAGCGAATCTTCGATGTGGAGACAGCACCCAATGAATGGCGCTCTATGGTAGCCAACCTTCGATGTGGAGACAGCACCCAATGAATGGCGCTCTTTGGTAGCCAACCTTCGATGTCGAGACAGCACCCAATGAATGGCACTCTTTGGTAACCAACCTTCGATGTGGAGACAGCACCCAATGAATGGCGCTCTTTGGTAGCCAACCTTCGATGTGGAGACGGCACCCAATGAATGGCGCTCTTTGGTAGCCAACATTCGATGTGGAGACGGCACCCAATGAAAGGCGCTCTATGATAGCCAACCTTCGATGTGGAGACGGCACCCAATGAATGGCGCTCTATGATAGCCAACCTTCGATGTGGAGACAGCACCCAATGAATGGCGATCTATGGTAGCCAACCTTGATACAGAGTTGTGATGTTCTTTGTTATCTTTTTATCTTTCTCTTTATATCGTATAGTGGCTAGTACTTCAATGATCACAACACACAATATGGTATATAATAGACTTGCACATAAAGTCTCTCTTCAATGTTCAACTATTAATGTTTATTGGTATGGAACATTGTTCATCAACATCTTCATTTTCTTACAAACTTGTGAGTCTACTTACGACATGTAGAATATATGAAACACAATGGAACACAATTCTTGGACACTTGTAAAACAACTTCTACTGATAACTTCTCTAGTGCCTTAATGATCTATCACTGACTTATGACTGTAACTTGTATATTTCTAACTGTTCTTACTAACTCCATAAAACTTATTAACTGCACTTCCAACTTAACTTTCTAACTGTTAACTGGCTAACTGCCTTTAGCAGTTCGGCCGAAGCCGTTTTAACTGACTCAGTCTACATTCTACTTCTTCTAATTCTCTGGCTTAACTTCTCTGACTCTGTCCTAACTCCTTGTTCTTATGCCGGACTTTAAATACTCCTCAACTCTCTCTTCCACCTGAGGCTCAGCAGCCAATCAGCTGCTGCCGAGCACCCCTGCGACCCTATGATCCAAGTATTGGCCACTCTACATTTACGTGTCCAGTGTCCACCATCTGTGACTCACCTGGACTTTCCCAAATCTGGACAAAGCATCTTGTTTTTCGCCTACTTGGTGACATAATGTTACCTCATGACAATGACCTCTCCTGGAAGTTGGATGACCACTTATTTATCAGCCAGGCCAAAGTCATGGGTCAACGCATGCTCATCACAATAACAACCACTAGTTGTTGTGAACATGATGGACACTCGTGGAGATCTGACAATAACACCACGAGGTCGTTGCATGTAACTAAACTTTTCCATGTAGTGAGACATTGTGTCGTTCCACTATTCTGGACCTCTCCTTCGGTGCGTCACTACCCACCCTCTACAACAGGTGAGTGGGGATCATGTAACTTCCCATCGCTTTGTCCAATACTCTGAACCTCACTCCTTCCTCCTGGTTACTACCCTTCTCCTATAACCTCTACTGTAACTAAACTTCTGACTCACTAGTTATACTGAAATACCATCATTATAGTTAAATCTGCTGGTCGCCACTATATGATACTGCTATCGTCTATTTGAGAAGCGGTAGCTTCCACCAGCTTCACTGTTACAACCTTCGATGTGGGGACAGCACCCAATGAATGGCGCTCTATGGTAGCGAATCTTCGATGTGGAGACGGCACCCAATGAATGGCGCTCTATCATAGCCAACCTTCGATGTGGAGACGGCACCCAATGAATGGCGCTCTATGGTAGGGAATCTTCGATGTGGAGACAGCACCCAATGAATGGCGCTCTATTGTAGCCAACCTTCGATGTGGAGACAGCACCCAATGAATGGCGCTCTTTGGTAGCCAACCTTCGATGTGGAGACAGCACCCAATGAATGGGGCTCTTTGGTAGCCAACCTTCGATGTGGAGACAGCACCCAATGAATGGCGCTCTTTGGTAGCCAACCTTCGATGTGGAGACGGCACCCAATGAATGGCGCTCTTTGGTAGCCAACATTCGATGTGGAGACGGCACCCAATGAAAGGCGCTCTATGATAGCCAACCTTCGATGTGGAGACGGCACCCAATGAATGGCGCTCTATGATAGCCAACCTTCGATGTGGAGACGGCACCCAATGAATGGCGCTCTATGGTAGCCAACCTTCTTTGTGGAGACAGCACCCAATGAATGGCGATCTATGGTAGCCAACCTTCGATGTGGAGACGGCACCCAATGAATGGCGCTCTATGGTAGCGAATCTTCGATGTGAAGACAGCACCCAATGAATGGCGCTCTATGGTAGTGAATCTTCGATGTGGAGACAGCACCCAATGAATGGCGCTCTATGTTAGCGAATCTTCGATGTGGAGACAGCACCCAATGAATGGCGATCTATGGTAGCCAACCTTCGATGTGGAGACAGCACCCAATGAATGGCGATCTATGGTAGCCAACCTTCGATGTAGAGACGGCACCCAATGAATGACGCTCTATGGTAGCGAATCTTCGATGTGGAGACAGCACCCAATGAATGGCGCTCTATGATAGTCAACCTTCGATGTGGAAACGGCACCCAATGAATGAATGACGCTCCATGGTAGGCAACTTTCGATGTGGAGACGGCACCCAATGAATGGCGCGCTATGGTAGCCAACCTTCGATGTGGAGACAGCACCCAATGAATGGCGCTCTATGATAGCCAACCTTCGATGTGGAGACGGCACCCAATGAATGGCGCTCTATGGTAGCGAATCTTGGATGTGGAGACAGCACCCAATGAATGGCGCTCTATGGTAGCGAATCCTCGATGTGGAGACGGCACCCAATGAATGACGCTCTATGATAGCCAACCTTCGATGTGGAGACGGCACCCAATGAATGGCGCTCTATGATAGCCAACCTTCGATGTAGAGACGGCACCCAATGAATGGCGCTCCATGGTAGCGAATCTTCGATGTGCAGACAGCACCCAATGAATGGCGCCCTATGTTAGCGAACCTTCGATGTGGAGACGGCACCCAATGAATGGCGCTCTATGATAGCCAACCTTCGATGTGGAGACGGCACCCAATGAATGGCGCTCTATGGTAGCGAATCTTCAATGTGGAGACAGCACCCAATGAATGGCGCCCTATGTTAGCGAACCTTCGATGTGGAGACAGCACCCAATGAATGGCGCTTTATGGTAGCGAATCCTCGATGTGGAGATGGCACCCAATGAATGACGCTCTATGATAGCCAACCTTCGATGTGGAGACGGCACCCAATGAATGGCGCTCTATGGTAGCGAATCTTCGATGTGGAGACAGCACCCAATGAATGGCGCTCTATGTTAGCGAACCTTCGATGTGGAGACAGCACCCAAAGAATGGCGCTCTATGTTAGCGAACCTTCGATGTGGAGACGGCACCCAATGAATGGCGCTCTATGTTAGCGAACCTTCGATGTGGAGACAGCACCCAAAGAATGGCGCTCTATGTTAGCGAACCTTCGATGTGGAGACAGCACCCAAAGAATGGCGCTCTATGGTAGCCAACCTTCGATGTGGAGACAGCACCCAAAGAATGGCGCTCTATGTTAGCGAACCTTCGATGTGGAGACGGCACCCAATGAATGGCGCTCTATGGTAGCGAATCTTCGATGTGGAGACAGCACCCAATGAATGGCGCTCTATGGTAGCGAATCCTCGATGTGGAGACGGCACCCAATGAATGACGCTCTATGATAGCCAACCTTCGATGTGGAGAAGGCACCCAATGAATGGCGCTCTATGATAGCCATCCTTCGATGTGGAGACGGCACCCAATGAATGGCGCTCTATGGTAGCGAATCCTCGATTTGGAGACGGCACCCAATGAATGACGCTCTATGATAGCCAACCTTCGATGTGGAGATGGCACCCAATGAATGGCGCTCTATGATAACCAATCTTCAATGTGGAGACGGCACCCAATGAATGGCGCTCTATGGTAGCGAATCTTCGATGTGGAGACGGCACCCAATGAATGCCGCTCTATGATAGCCAACCTTCGATGTGGAGACGGCACCCAATGAATGGCGCTCTATGATAACCAATCTTCGATGTGGAGACGGCACCCAATGAATGCCGCTCTATGATAGCCAACCTTCGATGTGGAGACGGCACCCAATGAATGGCGCTCTATGTTAGCGAACCTTCGATGTGGAGACGGCACCCAATGAATGGCGCTCTATGGTAACGAATCTTCGATGTGGAGACGGCACCCAATGAATGGCGCTCTATGGTAACGAATCTTCGATGTGGAGACGGCACCCAATGAATGGCGCTCTATGTTAGCGAACCTTCGATGTGGAGACGGCACCCAATGAATGGCGCTCTATGATAACCAATCTTCGATGTGGAGACGGCACCCAATGAATGGCGCTCTATGATAACCAATCTTCGATGTGGAGACGGCACCCAATGAATGGCGCTCTATGGTAACGAATCTTCGATGTGGAGACGGCACCCAATGAATGGCGCTCTATGATAACCAATCTTCGATGTGGAGACGGCACCCAATGAATGGCGCTCTATGGTAACCAATCTTCGATGTGGAGACAGCACCCAATGAATGGCGCTCTATGTCAGCGAACCTTCGATGTGGAGACAGCACCCAAAGAATGGCGCTCTATGTTAGCGAACCTTCGATGTGGAGACAGCACCCAAAGAATGGCGCTCTATGTTAGCGAACCTTCGATGTGGAGACAGCACCCAAAGAATGGCGCTCTATGTTAGCGAACCTTCGATGTGGAGACAGCACCAAAAAATGGCGCTCTATGTTAGCGAACCTTCGATGTGGAGACAGCACCCAATGAATGGCGCTCTATGTTAGCGAACCTTCGATGTGGAGACAGCACCCAATGAATGGCGCTCTATGTTAGCGAACCTTCGATGTGGAGACAGCACCCAAAGAATGGCGCTCTATGTTAGCGAACCTTCGATGTGGAGACAGCACCCAAAGAATGGCGCTCTATGTTAGCGAACCTTCGATGTGGAGACAGCACCCAAAGAATGGCGCTCTATGTTAGCGAACCTTCGATGTGGAGACAGCACCAAAAAATGGCGCTCTATGTTAGCGAACCTTCGATGTGGAGACAGCACCCAATGAATGGTGCTCTATGTTAGGGAACCTTCGATGTGGAGACAGCACCCAATGAATGGCGCTCTATGTTAGGGAACCTTCGATGTGGAGACAGCACCCAAAGAATGGCGCTCTATGTTAGCGAACCTTCGATGTGGAGACAGCACCCAATGAATGGCGCTCTATGTTAGGGAACCTTCGATGTGGAGACAGCACCCAAAGAATGGCGCTCTATGTTAGCGAACCTTCGATGTGGAGACAGCACCCAAAGAATGGCGCTCTATGTTAGCGAACCTTCGATGTGGAGACAGCACCCAAAGAATGGCGCTCTATGTTAGGGAACCTTCGATGTGGAGACAGCACCCAATGAATGGCGCTCTATGTTAGGGAACCTTCGATGTGGAGACAGCACCCAAAGAATGGCGCTCTATGTTAGGGAACCTTCGATGTGGAGACAGCACCCAATGAATGGCGCTCTATGTTAGGGAACCTTCGATGTGGAGACAGCACCCAAAGAATGGCGCTCTATGTTAGCGAACCTTCGATGTGGAGACAGCACACCGTTATTGAGCAAATTATTCGTGTTCTTTATCTGTTACTTTATGTATGTACATGCTCTTTATCTGTTACTTTATGTATGTACATGTTCTTTATCTGTTACTTTATGTATGTACATGTTCTTTATCTGTTACTTTATGTATGTACATGTTCTTTATCTGTTACTTTATGTATGTACATGTTCTTTATCTGTTACTTTATGTATGTACATGTTCTTTATCTGTTACTTTATGTATGTACATGCTCTTTTTCTGTTACTTTATGTATGTACATTTTCTTTATCTGTTACTTTATGTATGTACATGCTCTTTATCTGTTAGTTTATATCTTGTCATGTTCTTGTCTGTTACTTTCATACATTGGTCCCAGTCTATAATTGTTACACACCTCCTCGTTACAACTCACATATCGTGCCTACTTTCTCCAGCCACCGCTGTCTTTCTCTTGCGCGCTATATTCATTTTACCGTTACACATAAATGTAATGGCTACCTAGAACATGTGATCCGATCTGTTACAGCAATATACACACACGCTCACTCTGTGGATCTATCTAGCACAATCTATATCTTGTTACACTTGTCTGATAGGCCATCTATCTTGTGCAATCTATATCTTGTTACACTTGTTTGATAGGCCATCTATCTTGTGCAATCTATATCTTGTTACACTTGTCTGATAGGCCATCTATCTAAATCTATATCTTGTTACACTTGTCTGATAGGCCATCTATCTAGCACAATCTATATCTTGTTACACTTGTCTGATAGGCCATCTATCTTGTGCAATCTATATCTTGTTACACTTGTCTGATAGGCCATCTATCTTGTGCAATCTATATCTTGTTACACTTGTCTGATAGGCCATCTATCTAGCACAATCTATATCTTGTTACACTTGTCTGATAGGCCATCTATCTAGCACAATCTATATCTTGTAACACTTGTCTGATAGGCCATCTATCTAGCACAATCTATATCTCTGACATTGTCTACATCATCTCTAACCTCTCAGTGCAACAATCTCTCATTCTGACCTCGCTCTATGCAAGAATCTCTCATTCTTACCTCGCTCTATGCAAGAATCTCTCATTCTTACCTCGCTCTATGCAAGAATCTCTCATTCTGACCTCGCTCTATGCAAGAATTTCTCATTCTGAACTCGCTATATGCAAGAATCTCTCATTCTTACCTCGCTCTATGCAAGAATCTCTCATTCTTACCTCGCTCTATGCAAGAATCTCTCATTCTTACCTCGCTCTATGCAAGAATCTCTCATTCTTACCTCGCTCTATGCAAGAATCTCTCATTCTTACCTCGCTCTATGCAATAATTTCTCATTCTGACCTCGTTCTATGCAAGAATCTCTCATTCTTACCTCGCTCTATGCAAGAATCTCTCATTCTTACCTCGCTCTATGTAGGAATTTCTCATTCTGACCTCGCTCTATGCAAGAATCTTTCATTCTGACATCACTTTGTGCAACAATCTCTCATTCTGACCTCGCTCTATGCAAGAATTTCTCATTCTGACCTCGTTCTATGCAAGAATCTCTCATTCTGACCTCGCTCTATGCAAGAATCTCTCATTCTTACCTCGCTCTATGCAAGAATTTCTCATTCTGACCTCGTTCTATGCAAGAATCTCTCATTCTTACCTCGCTCTATGCAAGAATCTCTCATTCTTACCTCGCTCTATGTAGGAATTTCTCATTCTGACCTCGCTCTATGCAAGAATCTTTCATTCTGACATCACTTTGTGCAACAATCTCTCATTCTGACCTCGCTCTATGCAAGAATTTCTCATTCTGACCTCGCTCTATGCAAGAATCTCTCATTCTGACCTCGCTCTATGCAAGAATCTCATTCTTACCTCGCTCTATGCAAGAATCTCTCATTCTGACCTCTCTCAGTGCAACAATCTCTCATTCTGAGATCTCTCTGTATAACTATCTCTCATTCTGACCTCTCTCAGTGCAACAATCTCTCATTCTGACCTCTCTCAGTGCAACAATCTCTCATTCTGACATCTCTCTGTGCAACAATCTCTCATTCTGACATCTCTCTGTGCAACAATCTCTCATTCTGACCTCTCTCTGTGCAACAATCTCTCATTCTGACCTCTCTCAGTGCAACAATCTCTCATTCTGACCTCTCTCAGTGCAACAATCTCTCATTCTGACATCTCTCTGTGTAACTATCTCTCATTCTGACATCTCTCAGTGCAACAATCTCTCATTCTGACCTCTCTCTGTGCAACAATCTCTCATTCTGACCTCTCTCTGTGCAACAATCTCTCATTCTGACCTCTCTCAGTGCAACAATCTCTCATTCTGACCTCTCTCTGTGCAACAATCTCTCATTCTGACCTCTCTCTGTGCAACAATCTCTCATTCTGACATCTCTCAGTGCAACAATCTCTCATTCTGACCTCTCTCAGTGCAACAATCTCATTCTGACATCTCTCTGTGCAACAATCTCTCATTCTGAACGCTCTCTGTGCAACAATCTCTCATTCTGACATCTCTCTGTGCAACAATCTCTCATTCTGACATCTCTCTGTGCAACAATCTCTCATTCTGACATCTCTCTGTGTAACTATCTCTCATTCTGACATCTCTCTGTGCAACAATCTCTCATTCTGACATCTCTCTGTGTAACTATCTCTCATTCTGACCTCTCTCTGTGTAACTATCTCTCATTCTGACATCTCTCTGTGTAACAATCTCTCATTCTGACCTCTCTC
The DNA here is from genome assembly GCA_032433765.1 of Megaustenia siamemsis. NCBI lineage: Eukaryota > Metazoa > Mollusca > Gastropoda > Stylommatophora > Ariophantidae > Megaustenia > Megaustenia siamemsis. The sequence goes on along the minus strand of JAVIAB010000156.1, from coordinate 87,052,307 downwards.
TGTGTAACTATCTCTCATTCTGACCTCTCTCTGTGTAACTATCTCTCATTCTGACCTCTTTCTGTGTAACTATCTCTCATTCTGACATCTCTCTGTGTAACAATCTCTCATTCTGACCTATCTCTGTGCAACAATCTCTCATTCTGACCTCTCTCTGTGTAACTATCTCTCATTCTGACATCTCTCTGTGTAACAATCTCTCATTCTGAACGCTCTCTGTGCAACAATCTCTCATTCTGACATCTCTCTGTGTAACTATCTCTCATTCTGACCTCTCTCTGTGTAACTATCTCTCATTCTGACATCTCTCTGTGTAACAATCTCTCATTCTGACCTCTCTCTGTGTAACTATCTCTCATTCTGACCTCTCTCTGTGTAACTATCTCTCATTCTGACCTCTCTCTGTGTAACTATCTCTCATTCTGACATCTCTCTGTGTAACAATCTCTCATTCTGACCTCTCTCTGTGCAACAATCTCTCATTCTGACCTCTCTCTGTGTAACTATCTCTCATTCTGACATCTCTCTGTGTAACTATCTCTCATTCTGACCTCTCTCTGTGTAACAATCTCTCATTCTGACATCTCTCTGTGTAACTATCTATCATTCTGACCTCTCTCTGTGCAACAATCTCTCATTCTGACCTCTCTCTGTGCAACAATCTCTCATTCTGAACGCTCTCTGTGCAACAATCTCTCATTCTGACATCTCTCTGTGTAACAATCTCTCATTCTGACCTCTCTCTGTGCAACAATTTCTCATTCTGACCTCTCTCTGTGTAACAATCTCTCCTTCTGACCTCTCTCTGTGTAACAATCTCTCATTCTGACCTCTCTCAGTGCAACAATCTCTCCTTCTGACCTCTCTCTTTGTAACAATCTCTCCTTCTGACCTCTCTCTGTGTAACAATCTCTCATTCTGACCTCTCTCAGTGCAACAATCTCTCATTCTGACCTCTCTCTGTGTAACAATCTCTCCTTCTGACCTCTCTCAGTGCAACAATCTCTCCTTCTGACCTCTCTCTGTGTAACAATCTCTCATTCTGACCTCTCTCAGTGCAACAATCTCTCATTCTGACCTCTCTCAGTGCAACAATCTCTCCTTCTGACCTCTCTCAGTGCAACAATCTCTCCTTCTGACCTCTCTCAGTGCAACAATCTCTCATTCTGACCTCTCTCAGTGCAACAATCTCTCATTCTGACATCTCTCTGTGCAACAATCTCTCATTCTGACCTCTCTCTGTGCAACAATCTCTCATTCTGACCTCTCTCTGTGTAACAATCTCTCATTCTGACCTCTCTCAGTGCAACAATCTCTCATTCTGACCTCTCTCAGTGCAACAATCTCTCATTCTGACCTCTCTCTGTGCAACAATCTCTCATTCTGACATCTCTCTGTGCAACAATCTCTCATTCTGACCTCTCTCTGTGTAACTATCTCTCATTCTGACCTCTCTCTGTGCAACAATCTCTCATTCTGACCTCTCTCTGTGCAACAATCTCTCATTCTGACATCTCTCTGTGCAACAATCTCTCATTCTGACCTCTCTCAGTGCAACAATTTCTCATTCTGACCTCTCTCTGTGCAATAATCTCTCATTCTGACATCTCTCTGTGCAACAATCTCTCATTCTGACCTCTCTGAGTGCAACAATCTCTCCTTCTGACCTCTCTCTGTGCAACAATCTCTCATTCTGACCTTACTCAGTGCAACAATCTCTCATTCTGACCTCTCTCTGTGTAACTATCTCTCATTCTGACCTCTCTCAGTGCAACAATCTCTCATTCAGACCTCTCTCTGTGTAACTATCTCTCATTCTGACCTCTCTCAGTGCAACAATCTCTCATTCTGACCTGTCTCAGTGCAACAATCTCTCATTCTGACATCTCTCTGTGCAACAATCTCTCATTCTGACCTCGCTCTATGCAAGAATCTCTCATTCTGACCTCTCTCAGTGCAACAATCTCTCATTCTGACATCTCTCTGTGCAACAATCTCTCATTCTGAGCACTCTCTGTGCAACAATCTCTCATTCTGACATCTCTCTGTGCAACAATCTCTCATTCTGAGCGCTCTCTGTGCAACAATCTCTCATTCTGACCTCGCTCTATGCAACAATCTCTCATTCTGACCTCGCTCTATGCAAGAATCTCTCATTCTGACCTCTCTCAGTGCAACAATCTCTCATTCTGACCTCTCTCTGTGCAACAATCTCTCATTCTAACCTCTCTCTATGCAAGAATCTCTCATTCTGACCTCTCTCGGTGTAACAATCTCTCATTCTGACATCTCTCTGTGCAATAATCTCTTATTCTGAATGCTCTCTGTGCAACAATCTCTCATTCTGACATCTCTCTGTGCAATAATCTCTTATTCTGAATGCTCTCTGTGCAACAATCTCTCATTCTGGCATCTCTCTGTGCAACAATCTCTCATTCTGACCTCTCTCTGTGCAACAATCTCTCATTCTGACATCTCTCTGTGCAACAATCTCTCATTCTGACCTCTCTCAGTGCAACAATCTCTCATTCTGACATTTCTCTGTGCAATAATCTCTCATTCTGACCTCTCTCTGTGCAACAATCTCTCATTCTGACATTTCTCTGTGCAATAATCTCTCATTCTGACCTCTCTCAGTGCATTAATCTCTCATTCTGACATTTCTCTGTGCAACAATCTCTCATTCTGACCTCTCTCAGTGCAACAATCTCTCATTCTGACATTTCTCTGTGCAACAATCTCTCATTCTGACATCTCTCTGTGCAACAATCTCTCATTCTGACCTCTCTCAGTGCAACAATCTCTCATTCTGACATTTCTCTGTGCAACAATCTCTCATTCTGACCTCTCTCTGTGTAACTATCTCTCATTCTGACCTCTCTCTGTGCAACAATCTCTCATTCTGACCTCTCTCTGTGCAACAATCTCTCATTCTGACATCTCTTTCTGTGTAACTATCTCTCATTCTGACCTCTCTCAGTGCAACAATCTCTCATTCTGACCTCTCTCAGTGCAACAATCTCTCATTCTGACCTCTCTCAGTGCAACAATCTCTCATTCTGACCTCTCTCAGTACAACAATCTCTCATTCTGACCTCTCTCAGTGCAACAATCTCTCATTCTGACCTCTCTCAGTGCAACAATCTCTCATTCTGACCTCTCTCTGTGTAACTATCTCTCCTTTTAACAGCCTTATCTTTAGCATGTTTTATTTTATTCAACTATGTGTGTGTGTGTGTGTGTGTGTTTTATATGTTTTATTCTATCTCCCCCTCAATCTCCTCTCTCTCTCACTCTCTTTCCCTCTCTCACTTTCTCCATCTATGTGTGTGTGTGTGTGTGCTGAATCGTCATATCCTCTTCCTGACTCTCCTTTTCTACAGCCCACCTGATGTTTGTTACAATCTGTCTTCATGTTACACTTTATGCTTCTCCCACTGACACACTCTCCCCTGTTACACTCCCCCCTGTCACACTCTCCCCCTGTTACACTCTCCCCTTGTTACACTCCCCCCTGTCACACTCTCCCCCTGTTACACTCTCCTCTTGTTACACTCTCCCCTTGTTACACTCTCCCATGTTACACTCTCCCCTTGTTACACTCCCCCCCCTGTCACACTCTCCCCCTGTCACACTCTCCCCCCTGTTACACTCTTCCCTTGTTACACTCCCCCCTGTCACACTCTCCCCCCTGTTACACTCTCCCATGTTAACTCTCCCATGTTACACAAACTCAGCTCATTAGTCAAGTTTTGCTCTGACTACCACAACAACTCCACCCCCCTCTCCTCCTTTTACACACACACACGCACACACACACGCGCACACACACGCCCTAATGTGACCTTTAACCTTAGAAGCCTGGCGTTGGGTAGTCCCCGGATTAACCTTCCGGCCTTTCATCTGGAGCCAAGAATCGATGGCAGCGCTCCCAGTCTCCTCCTTGTTTACAAGTTGGAAGTCTTGTTTACTCCTGCAACATCTTCTTTCTATTTTTAGTTGTCCCCTTCACGCTGTATCATTGTTTGTGTTCACATGTTTGAGTCACAATAATTAAAACAACTCAGAAACACAGACCAAGTAAACACACCGAGTAAACACACCAAGTAAACACACCAAGTAAACACACCAAATAAACATACCAAATAAAACAAATCTAATTATTGTTATCCTGTTTGTCCAGATGTTACAATTGGATCAATTCTGCGACAAACAATTATTTAATTACATCATCATCAGGCGACATGTCCTTTGCAAAAAAGTTACATTCACCACAGCCTCTCTAAAACAATCTCTGTCTCTAGCCAGATCTCACACAGAACGTTGCATTCACCACAGCCCGCCTGAAAGAATATCTGTCTTTATCCAGATCTATCACAGAGCGTTGCTCTCATCATAGACCGTCTGAAAGAATCTATGTCTCTAACTAGATCTTCGACAGAAAGCTGCATTCACTTCAGACCGACTGAACAAATGTATGTCTCTAACTAGACCTGCCACAGAACGTTGCATCCAACAAAACGCGGCTGAAACAACATGTCTCAAGCCAGATCTTCCACAGAAATTATCATTCATCCCAGCCGGTCTGAAAGAATCTCTGTCTCTAGTCAGTTTGTCCATTTCTTCTAATGTCATGTTCAAGGTTTCCTTGATGTCTTGAAACCACCTTCTTCTCGGTCTGCCTCAGGTGCGTCGTCCAGGAAGCATGTCTTCCATTGTTGTTGTCTTCGACCCGATGTGTCTGTTGACGTGGACAGGAAGAGATAAGGGAGAGGGGAATATAAGGGAGAGGGGAATATAAGGAAGAGGGGAATATAAGGAAGAGGGGAATATAAGGAAGAGGGGAATATAAGGAAGAGGGGAATATAAGGGAGAGGGGAATATAAGGAAGAGGGGAATATAAGGGAGAGGGGAATATAAGGGAGATGGGAATATAAGGGAGATGGGAATATAAGGGAGATGGGAATATAAGGGAGATGGGAATATAAGGAAGAGGGGAATATAAGGGAGAGGGGAATATAAGGGAGAGGGGAATATAAGGGAGATGGGAATATAAGGGAGATGGGAATATAAGGAAGAGGGGAATATAAGGAAGAGGGGAATATAAGGGAGATGGGAATATAAGGGAGATGGGAATATAAGGGAGATGGGAATATAAGGGAGAGGGGAATATAAGGGAGAGGGGAATATAAGGGAGAGGGGAATATAAGGGAGAGGGGAATATAAGGGAGAGGGGAATATAAGGAAGAGGGGAATATAAGGGAGAGGGGAATATAAGGGAGAGGGGAATATAAGGGAGAAAAGGGAAAGGAGGAAGAAGGTGGGGGAGGGAAGGGTAATTTGTTTCCCGTGAGAATGGGAGACATGAATCGTGGGGATGGTGGGGATGAGAGTATGTGTCACGTGGCACAACATCATCATTGCCATCATGTGTAAGCGATGTAAGATGACCTATATAGGTGAATCCGAACACCGCCTAGCGCACATATGCCGTGAACATATGTTTTACAGCGCATGAGATGTGTCAGTAGCGTCCCACTCCCGCTCTCAGGGCTAGAAGCGTAAGGTGGATGTCCAAGCCATTGGTGTCTTTCTTCTGACAGCCGCAGCCGATTCACCTTAGAGAATCATCTGATTACTCGCATGGGTTGTCTCACCCCACGGGGGATTAATGTATCCCTTTCTCATAGGTAACAAATTACCCTTCTCTCATCAAGCTTCTTTTCCTCCCACGCACCAGCCCCTCCTGCTCCTAGACAGTCTACGTGCGGACATTATATGTTGATGTCCATTGGTCTCCCTCTCACTTTCACAAGCAGCTTTCTGTCTCATACTGGCCAAAAACATTTCTGTCTCATACTGGCCAAAAACATTTCACTGTTTTCTTTTATTCTCTATTTAACATGGTGCCTACTGCGCTTTCTTTCTCTGTTTAACATGGTGCCTACTGCGCTTTCTTTCTCTATTTTACATGGTGCCTACTGCGCTTTCTTTCGCTATTTAACATGGTGCCTACTGCGCTTTCTTTCTCTATTTAACATGGTGTGTACTATGCTTTCTTTCTCTGTTAAACATGGTGCCTACTGCGCTTTCTTTCTCTATTCAACATGGTGCCTACTATGCTTTCTTTCTCAGTTTAACATGGTGCCTACTGCGCTTTCTTTCTCTGTTTAACATGGTGCCTACTGCGCTTTCTTTCTCTATTTAACATGGTGCCTATTGCGCTTTCTTTCTCTATTTAACATGGTGCCTACTGCGCTTTCTTTCTCTATTTAACATGGTGCCTACTATGCTTTCTTTCTCTGTTAAACATGGTGCCTACTGCGCTTTCTTTCTTTATTTAACATGGTGCCTACTGTGCTTTCTTTCTCTATTTAACATGGTGCCTACTGCACTTACTTTCTCTATTTAACATGGTGCCTACTGCACTTACTTTCTCTATTTAACATGGTGCCTACTGCGCTTCCATTTCTCTATTTAACATGGTGCCTACTGCGCTTTCTTTCTCTGTTTAATATGGTGCCTACTGTGCTTCCTTTCTCTGTTTAACATGATGCCTACTGCTCTTTCTTTCTCTGTTTAATATGGCGCATAATGCGCTTTCTTTCTCTGTTTAATATGGTTCCTACTGCGCTTTCTTTGTCTGTTTAATATGGTGCCTACTGCGCTTTCTTTCTCTGTTTAATATGGTGCCTACTGCGCTTTATTTCTCTGTTTAACATGGTGCCTACTGCGCTTTCTTTCTCTGTTTAACATGGTGTCTACTGCGCTTTCTTTCTCTGTTTAACATGGTGCCTACTGCGCTTTATTTCTCTGTTTAATATGGTGCCTACCGCGCTTTCTCTGTTTAACATGGTGCCTACTGCGCTTTCTTTCTCTGTTTAATATGGTGCCTACCGCGCTTTCTCTGTTTAACATGGTGCCTACCGCGCTTTCTCTGTTTAACATGGTGCCTACCGCGCTTTCTCTGTTTAACATGGTGCCTACTGCGGTTTCTTTTACGGTTCCGTCACAGTAAATCACATTTACACTACTGCTATCTTCACACATTTACACTACTGCTGACTTCACACATTTACGCTACTGCTATCTTTACAAGTTTACACTACTGCTGTCTTTACACATTTACGCTACTGCTGTCTTTACACATTTACACTAATGCTATCTTCACACATTTAAGCTACTGCTATCTTTACCCATTTACACTATTGCTGTCTTTGCACATTTACACTACTGCTATCTTTACACGTTTACACTACTGCTATCTTTACACATTTACACTACTGCTATATTTACCCGTTTACACTCTACTGCTATCTTTACACATTTACACTACTGCTATCTTTAGACCTTTACTATACTGCTATCTTTACACATATACACTAACTCTATATTTACACGTTTACACTACTGCTATCTTTACACATTTACACTACTGCTATCCTTACACAATTACACTACTGCTATCCTTACACATTTACACTACTGCTATCCTTACACATTTACACTACTGCTATCCTTACACATTTACACTACTGCTATCCTTACACGTTTAACTACTGCTATCTTCACACGTTTACACTACTGCTATCTTCACACGTTTACACTACTGCTATCTTCACACATTTACACTACTGCTATCCTTACACATTTACACTACTGCTATCTTTACACGTTTACACTACTGCTATCCCTACACATTTACACTACTGCTATCTTCACACATTTACACTACTGCTATCTTTACACGTTTACACTACTGCTATCCTTACACATTTACACTACTGCTTTCTTCACACATTTACACTACTGCTATCCTGATATCTTCCATGCTTGACGTGGTTTATCTTTCCAGTAGCTGATCAGAGACTTCCCTCGACACCGTCTGAAATATTCGATGATGTCTGAGTCTGCCGTGCCTGCGTGTCTTATTTATAAGCACTGGCCACCTCAAACATGAGGGAGTGAAGTCATCAAGTTTGACAACAATAGATAGCAATGATAGTCATTTTGTATCAGAAATTCAATGACTCCCAGAGACGGTGTTGTCGTCATGACGCTACAGCGCGTCCACAAGTGTTTGATATAGAAACATTTAGATCCCAGCTTTGGTGAAGTCACAATTGTTGAAAGTACGTGCTTATATCATCGACAACCCTATCTCACAATTGTTGAAAGTACGGGCTTATATCATCGACAACCCTATCTCACAATTGTTGAAAGTACGTGCTTATATCATCGACAACCCTATCTCACAATTGTTGAAAGTACGGGCTTATATCATTAACAACCCTATCTCACAATTGTTGAAAGTACGTGCTTATATCATTGACAACCCTATCTCACAATTGTTGAAAGTACGTGCTTATATCATCGACAACTCTATCTCCCAATTGTTGAAAGTACGTGCTTATATCATTGACAACCCTATCTCACAATTGTTGAAAGTACGTGCTTATATCATTGACAACCCTATCTCACAATTGTTGAAAGTACGTGCTTATATCATCGAAAACCCTATCTCACAATTGTTGAAAGTACGTGCTTATGTCATCCAAAAACCCTATCTCACAATTGTTGAAAGTACGGGCTTATATCATCGACAACCCTATCTCATTATTGTTGAAAGTACGGGCTAATATCATCGACAACCCTATCTCACAATTGTTGAAAGTACGTGCTTATATCATTGACAACCCTATCTCACAATTGTTGAAAGTACGTGCTTATATCATCGACAACCCTATCTCACAATTGTTGAAAGTACGTGCTTATATCATTGACAACCCTATCTCACAATTATTGAAAGTACGTGCTTATATATCATTGACAACCCTATCTCACAATTGTTGAAAGTACGTGCTTATATATCATCGACAACCCTATCTCCCAATTGTTGAAAGTACGTGCTTATATATCATCGACAACCCTATCTCACAATTGTTGAAAGTACGTGCTCATATCATCGACAACCCTATCTCACAATTGTTTCCCTCCTGTGACGTCATTAGATCAGATTTTTGCTTCTTTGAGATGTGTCTTAATCCTCGCTTGGTTACTTAATAGCAGTTTAAGAGATCACATCGTGGTAGCCTTTATATGGTCGTTCAAAATAACGCAATTCACGTTTCCTTTAAGAAAATCCTGAACCAACTTGCACATAAACGTGAATTCACAAACGCGCAGTAACCTCACGTCAGTGCATTGTTTTCGGTTTCTGTGTTGCGGTAGCTAGAGGTGCTTGAGATTTGTCGTTTCATTAAAGACAACTACATGTGGTGACGTCAAGTCAAGCAGACAGAATAATTACATTGTTAATGTGTTCTGTGGGAACGCCTTTTTGCTTTGACAACATGAATGCTCAATTCTTGTGAATTAGAATGGACTTATAGCCTATTGATGAACAATATACGCCTCTGGTTTGCGAAATAAGGGACAAATAAATGAATATAGTTGTGGAGGGCAAGTTCCGAGCTGAGAGGTCAGGGAATCATTTCAGGGTAAGAGCTATGTTTACAACACTCGGGAAAAAATCACAAATAATCAACAACAGAGAAAGACAACGAACAATAGATTGTCCGTCGTAGGATCGAACCCGCACTCCTCGGCACAGCGCCTTGCCACAGCGCCTTGCCACGAGAACCAAACACTAGAGAGCACGGTTAAACTTAACTACTTCAATTAGTAGCTATCATTGACGATGTCTATCACGCAGGTGTACTCATGACTTGACCATACGGTTACGATCACAACTCGCAAATAAATTGTGTATCTGTATTGTCCTATAAATGTATTATTATTTAATTATACAATATGTTCCCGAGTTGTGTTCTCTATGCATGCATATACAGCCTAGCTATACAGTCGTTGATACAGCAGTCAACTGGTAAGTATATCAAAGAAAGTACAGCTGTGATAGTTGTGTGGAGTCTACAGATGTGTTTGTGATTACAATCTCTGGGTCACAAATAGGAGAGCATGGAATCAAACACAAGTTTCAGGGATAAGTCATTGGTGAGGAATTCAAGAAATTGTAAGGGCAAGCATTTGTGTCCGCGCTATAGGTTGCCTTTCTTGAGAGCTGATCTTTGATCTCGTATTTGTGTTGATTCAGTCCATGAAATGACGTCACGCACAGAACGCCCTCTTCAGTTCATTCAGTGAGTGCCGTATCCGCACCGAAGGTTGGCTACCATGGAGCGTCATTCCACTCAGTCTCTTGCTTTGATGGTGCAGACTGTCATGGGTTGAATTGTCCATCATTTGATGTTACTCATCCATGCTAGCCTTGGTCTGCCTCTGCCTCTTTTACTTTTTTATTTTCCCTTTCAAGATTATGTTTTGTGGGCTGCTCTGTCTTTGAATATGTCCTAAAATCGTATTTGTCTTGTTTGAATTGTGTTTAGTAGTTCTCTTTTTAATTGTTGTAAGACTTCATCGTTTGTTTTCTTTTCTTTCCATCCAATTCTACCTATTCTTCTATCAATCCTCAAAGGCTTCACTGTTCTGTTTTCTTATGTCTTATGTATTATGTCTTATGTCTTATGTCTTATGTCTTATGTCTTATGTCTAATGTCTTATGTCTAATGTCTTATGTCGTATGTCTTATGTCTTATGTCTAATGTCTTATGTCTTATGTCTTATGTCTTATGTCTTATGTCTAATGTCCTTGCTTCTGCACCATAGCTGTAAATATCTCTTCAGTAGCTGTGCTATTAGCGACCGCCTGACCTCATTCTCTTACTCAACAACAACTATAGTGCTGCACGACACCCCCAACAGGTGCTCCTAACGTTTGATTTTCTCTATCTCATTATCCCTCCCTGGCCGCACATCTCCCCACTTACCCACGTGTCCTGCCGCCTCTTGGGGCTGGCTTCCACCAGCACACAGGGGCCTCCCGCCCCACCGCCAGCCAGGGACGACACTATTGTGTTCTTGTCCACGGATAGAGAGACACGAGTTCTGCTCCCAGTTATTGCTTTGTGATTTCACTCTTCGGCTTTTATGTTGTTAGTGACTCGCGCGTCACACATTTGTAGTTAGTGACTCGCGCGTCACACATTTGTAGTTAGTGACTCGCGCGTCACACATTTGTAGTTAGTGACTCGCGCGTCACACATTTGTTGTTAGTGACTCGCGCGTCACACATTTGTAGTTAGTGACTCGCGCGTCACACATTTGTAGTTAGTGACTCGCGCGTCACACATTTGTTGTTTCACAGAGTCAGCTCATCAATCTGTGATAAAAGTACTGCTAGAAATTGTTTGTACAAGTTATTTCATGAGTTGTGTTTCATGAAACCATTTGTTAGTTCATGAGTTGTGTTTCATGAAACCATTTGTTAGTTCATGAGTCGTGTTTCATGAAACCATTTGTTAGTTCATGAGTTGTGTTTCATTAAACCATTTGTTAGTTCATGAGTTGTGTTTCATGAAACCATTTGTTAGTTCATGAGTTGTGTTTCATGAAACCATTTGTTAGTTCATGAGTTGTGTTTCATGAAACCATTTGTTAGTTCATGAGTTGTGTTTCATGAAACCATCTGTTAGAGTTACACATTGACGACATAAATAATGTCATGCTATATCAGTTATATCATAAAATCATTGACACAACTTTAAGCTGTTACATGATATACATATATTACCTTGTGTCACGTTATAGAAGTTGTGTCTATATAAGATTCATCATCATCATGTGCCATACCGGTTGGCGTAGGCGATCATGTCCTTCCAAATCTTCTATCTACAGTGCATCGTATCAGTTCTGTTGTGACTGTTTTCCATGCCATGACACCAAGCTATCCAGTATTTTCTCTCTTTGTCGTCCGCGATCTCTCTTTCCTTTTATTTTGCCAGTTGTAACCAAGTATTCCAAATTTCCTCTTCTCATGATGTGCCCGAAAAATGTTGATTGTTTTTTTTTCTGATGTTTTTTAAGAGCTCCCTTTTTGGTGTTGGCCTCTTTGAGAACTTCCTCATTGGTCTTTTTAGCTATACAGGGAACTTTCAACATTCTTCTGAGAAATCCCATCTCTGTGGCCTCTAATAGTCTTTTCATTTCTTTGTCTACTGTCCATGATTCGCTTCCATAGATCAGAAATTTGTTCTTTATAGCACAGATGAACTCACTTTCTCACTTCTATTGTCATAGTCTTGTTGTATAAGATATTTTTCATTTTCTGAAATGCTATTTTGGCCTGAGCTATTCTGCTTTTTTATTTCTGTGGTGCATCTCCCATCTAATGTTATTATTGTGCCCAAATGTTTGACGCGTTGCACTTGTTTCAGATTTGTCCTGTTTATTTTTATGCTGCATGATGGTGATGATTGTTTCTTTGATATAACCATTACCTCTGTTTTCTTACTATTCAGACTGAGACCTTTCTTGTTGCTTTCTTCTACTATTATGTCCATCATTTCTTGTAGTTCCTTCTCTGTCTGTGCTATTAAGACTGTGTCATCCGCATATCGCAAATTATTTATGTTGTGACCGTTGTTTTCAATTCCTTTTTTGTCTACTATTGATCTCATAATATATTCGCTGTAAAGTGAAAACAAATCCGGCGACAGAACACAGCCTTGTCTGACTCCTTGCTTTATATATTGGAATTGTCCTGTTTGGTTGTTAATTCGTATAGCTGCTGTTTGTTGCCAGTACATGTTTTTTTATGATTCGCAGATCATTGCCATCAATGTTTAATTTCTCCAGCATATTGATTATTTCCACATGCTTTACTTTGTGTAGTATATAAAGCACATATATATACAGTTCTTTACTTCTATAGCTTTCTATAAATGTTCTTAAGATGTATATGGCATTGCTGGTGTCCTTTCCTTCAACAAATCTACATTTTTCCTCACTTATTTCTGGTTTTTTGTTTCTTACACGTCTCATGATGATTCTTAGTAATGTTTTAGTCATATGGCTCATGAGACTTATAGTGCGATGGTCGTCACAATCAGTGGCGCCTGACTTCTTCGGTATGGCTACAAAGATAGATTTGAGTATATTTTCAGGTATGTGTCCAGTGTTATATATGTCATTGAATAGTTTTGTTATGACTTGTACTCCCAGCTCTCCTAATGCATTTATCTCTTCGATTATATAAGATTATTGTACACAATGATTGACATTTGACATAACGATGTCCGATATAGTTATGTGTAGAGTACTTAGTTGTAATGGTTGTTAGATTGTATCTCCCAACAATTGAGGGACAGAAGTAGTGCCCGACACTGTCATAGCTGAGACGGTTATTGAAGGCGGTGTCGCTGGTATCTTGGGGCACGTCGTCCCGTAACCTCACACAAGTTTTGTTTCTGTCCTCGGACCAACGACCTGGAGGCTAAACATGATGTGTGTGTGTGTGTCTGCGTGTGTGTGTGGGTTAGTGTGTGTGTGGGTCTGTGTGCGTATGTGGGTCTGTGTGCGTGTGTGGGTCTGTGTGCGTGTGTGGGTCTGTGTGTGTGGGTATGCGTGTGTTTGTGTGCATGTGTGGGTGTGTATGTATAGAGAAAATCCATCTCACTGACCTCAGTCGCCTGCCCCTAACAAGAATGGATCGGTCGTCCCCAGGGCCATGCAGCTCATCACGATTTATGCCATCCCTCCATCTCTGACCCTATTCCCCCCCTCTCCCGTTGGTTCTGAGCCTTGAGAATCATTCAGGGATCTGGTGGGGGTCGTGTTGTCTTACAGGTGTAGACTATTTGCGGATGTCTCAGGGATCTGGTGGGGGTCGTGTTGACTTACAGGTGTAGACTATTTGCGGATGTCTCAGGGATCTGGTGGGGGTCGTGTTGACTTACAGGTGTAGACTATTTGCGGATGTCTCAGGGATCTGGTGGGGGTCGTGTTGACTTACAGGTGTAGACTATTTCCGGATGTCTCAGGGATCTGGTGGGGGTCGTGTTGACTTACAGGTGTAGACTATTTCCGGATGTCTCAGGGATCTGGTGGGGGTCGTATTGACTTACAGGTGTAGACTATTTCCGGATGTCTCAGGGATCTGGTGGGGGTCGTGTTGACTTACAGGTGTAGACTATTTCCGGATGTCTCAGGGATCTGGTGGGGGTCGTGTTGACTTACAGGTGTAGACTATTTCCGGATGTCTCAGGGATCTGGTGGGGGTCGTGTTGACTTACAGGTGTAGACTATTTCCGGATGTCTCAGGGATCTGGTGGGGGTCGTGTTGACTTACAGGTGTAGACTATTTCCGGATGTCTCAGGGATCTGGTGGGGGTCGTGTTGACTTACAGGTGTAGACTATTTCCGGATGTCTCAGGGATCTGGTGGGGGTCGTGTTGACTTACATGTAGAAATTATTTGAGGCGACACATGACGTAATTAGTGTGTTAGTACTGTGTTCTGAGTTGGCGCTTGATAATAGTGAATAAGTCGTCACGACTGTAGTCGCGACAGGCCAAGGCGATGATGTGACACATGCCAGGCCAGGCAGGAGAGTGACCATGGATAGAGCTGAACATTTGTTCTAAAATTAGATCAGCCACAAAAATGCTACCCCCCTCGCCCGCCACCTCCTTCCGTGGATACTTTCTCCTGATGTGTTTGTGTGTAAGTGTGTGTGTGTGATGTTTCTGGACATTGGTTACCGTGTGTGTGTGCTGTAATAAGTGTATGTTAGAGTGTATGTGCATGTAAGTGTGTATCTATATGTGTGAAACTGAGTGTACTTGTGTGTATCATCATCATTATGTGCCATACCAGTTGGCGTAGGCGATCATGTCCTTCCACAATCTTCTATCCACAGTATCAGTTCTGTTGTTGACTGTTTTCCACGCCATGACACCAGGCTATCCCGTATTTTCTCTCTTTGTCGTCCGCGATCTCTTTTTCCTTTTATTTATTTTGCCATTTTTAACTAAGTGTATTAAAAATGTTGATTGTTTCTTTCTTATGTTTTTTAGGAGCTCCCTTTTTGTGTTGGCCTCTTTGAAAATTTCCTCATTGGTCTTTTTAGCTGTCCAGGGAACTTTTAACATTTTTCTGAGAAATCCCATCTCTGTGGCCTTTAATAGTCTTTTCATTTGTTTGCCTACTGTCTATGATTCACTTCCATAGGTCAGAATTGGTTCTATATATCACCAATGAACTCTCTTTCTCACTTATATTGATAAATATTTGTTGCATAAAATGTTTTTCATTTTCTGAAATGCTATTTTGGCCTGAGCTATTCTGCTTTTTATTTCTGTGGTGCATCTTCCACCTGATGTTATTATTGTACCCAAGTATTTGACGCGTTGCACTTGTTTCAGATTTGTCCAGTTTATTTAGGAATATTTGAGACCTTTCTTGCTGCTTTCTTTTAATATTATGTCTATCATTTCTTGTAGTTCATTCTCTGTCTGGGATTAAGACTGTGCCATCCGCATATCGCAAATTATTTATGTTGTGACCGTTGACTTCATTCCTTTTTTGTTTACTGTTGATCTCATATGTTCACTGTAAAGTGAAAACAAATCCGGCGACAAAACACAGCCTTGTTTGACTCCTTGTTTTATATATTGGCATTGTTCTGTTTGGTTGCTAATTCGGGACACCCTTGGGCAAGATGGAGTCCCCGTTTAGCTGCCATATCAGGGTTCAGTGAAGCCATTGGAGCAGGTGACGAATGGTGTCGTAGGAGCAGCCGACAAGTAGTGCCGGTTATGGTCCCCACTCCGTGGTAGCAGGCAGAGGATCTCATGTACAGAGACAATGGCTGCGGTCTCCGACTAGTACAGTCACTGCCATGAAGGAAAGGAATGACAAACTAGCTTCTTATCTTGCCTGGACTAATCATGACAAACCACAACTTTATATCTACAGCTAACGACGTTAATGGGGGCTTCACAGCCACCTCGTCCGGTAGGGAGCGCCATGTGCTACAGGTGACACCCGATCGTCATCAAGCAAGTGTATGCAAGATCACAAATAAAGAGACACTAGCAATAGGAACTTGGAACATTAGATCAGCATTCCAGGTTGGAAAACTAGAAAACATCAGCCAAGAAATGCAGAGAATGAAATTAAACATCTTGGGACTATGTGAAATGAGATGGACAGGAGCAGGATTATTACAACGCGACAGTGGAAATGTAATTTACTCTGGGGGAACCACAGACAAAAGAGGAGTAGGCATCATGTTAGATAGAGAAAGAAGAAAAACAGTGAAAGGATTTTGGCCGGTATCAGATAGAATTCTGCTAGTAAAATTGAGAGGTAGACCAATGGATATATATATATATATATATATCTGTCTCTGCGATCAAGACTTAATCAGAGTAGGATTCCAGACCCTCTCATGAAGTCAACTGTCTGTTTAAGTGATTCGATTGCCCCAGACAGTTTTTCTTCCAGGGAGGTGGGTGTGGACCAATCGATGTCAACATAATTCAAGCTTATGCACCAACAAGCGAAGAAGAAGACATTAACACTTGTGTGTGTATGTGTGTGTAAATGTAAGCGCAAGTGTGTGTAAGAGTGAGTGTAAGTGTAATTGTGTGTGTGCGTATGTGTATGTGTAAGTGTGTGCACGCATGTGTAAGTGTGTATAAGTGTGTGTGCATATGTGTATGTGTAAGTGTGTGCACGCATGTGTAAGTGTGTATAAGTGTGTGTGCATATGTGTATGTGTAAGTGTGTGCACGCATGTGTAAGTGTGTATAAGTGTGTGTGCATATGTGTATGTGTAAGTGTGTGCACGCATGTGTAAGTGTGTATAAGTGTGTGTGTTCATTTATGTGTATATGTTTGTGTAAATGTGTGCAATTGTGTGTGCAAGTGTTTGTGTGTAAGTGTGTGTGTAAGTATGTGTTAAGTGTTTGCGTTTAAGTGTGTGTGTGAGTGTTTGCTTGTGTGTGTGTTTGCTTGTGTGTGTGTGTAAGTGTTTGCGTGTAAGTGTGTGTGTGTGTGTGAGTGTTTGCTTGTGTGTATGTGCCTGTGTGTGTAAGAGTTTTCGTGTAAGTGTGTGTGTGTGAGTGTTTGCTTGTGTGTGTGTTTGCTTGTGTGTGTGTGTAAGTGTTTGCGTGTAATTGTGTGTGTGTGAGTGTTTGCTTGTATGTGTGTGTGTTTGCTTGTATGTGTGTGTGTAAGTGTTTGCGGGTGTGAGTAAGTGTTTATGTGTAAGTGTTTGCGTGTGTGTGTACGTGTTTGCGTGTAAGTGTGTGTGTAAGTGTTTGTGTGTAAGTGTTTATATGTATGCTTTCAACAATGACAATTTCACGCTGAAGTGTTTGGAATATGTGAATTTTGTTTGGTGATTCTGTTGACCAGCGGTAGTAAAGGTGTCTTGCTAGTTCCCTTGTCCTTTTACTGCAGCACATGTAACAATTCGGGCTACCTTTACTGCAGCACATGTAATAACTCGGGCTACCTTTACTGCAGCACATGCAACAATTCGGGCTACATTTACTGCAGCACATGTAATAACTCGGGCTACCTTTACTGCAGCACATGCAACAATTCGGGCTACATTTACTGCAGCACATGCAACAATGCAGGCTACCTTTACTGCAGCACATGTAATAACTCGGGCTACCTTTACTGCAGCACATGCAACAATTAGGGCTACCTTTACTGCAACACATGCAACAATTAGGGCTACCTTTATTGCAGCACATGTAACAATTCGGGCTACATTTACTGCAGCACATGCAACAATTAGGGCTACCTTTACTGCAACACATGCAACAATTAGGGCTACCTTTACTGCAGCACATGCAACAATTAGGGCTACCTTTACTGCAGCACATGCAACAATTAGGGCTACCTTTACTGCAACACATGCAACAATTAGGGCTACCTTTACTGCAGCACATGCAACAATTCGGGCTACATTTACTGCAGCAACATGCACTGCACACATGCGGGCTACCTTTACTGCAGCACATGTAATAACTCGGGCTACCTTTACTGCAGCACATGCAACAATTAGGGCTACCTTTACTGCAGCACATGCAACAATTCGGGCTACCTTTACTGCAGCACATGCAACAATGCAGGCTACCTTTACTGCAGCACAAGCAACAATTCGGGCTACATTTACTGCAGCACATGCAACAATGCAGGCTACCTTTACTGCAGCACATGCAACAATTAGGGCTACCTTTACTGCAACACATGCAACAATTAGGGCTACCTTTACTGCAACACATGCAACAATTCGGGCTACCTTTACTGCAACACATGCAACAATTCGGGCTACATTTACTGCAGCACATGCAACAATGCAGGCTACCTTTACTGCAGCACATGCAACAATGCAGGCTACCTTTACTGCAGCACATGCAACAATGCAGGCTACCTTTACTGCAGCACATGTAACAACTCGGGCTACCTTTACTGCAGCACATGTAACAACTCGGACGAGCACTCAGCCACGCCGCGTGTATTTGCGTCCCCACACTCCGACATATAAATTTGCTTGCCTATCCCTAAACTTGACCCTCGCCCCACTCCTCGGCCAGTAGAATAATCCGTTGCCAGGCGGTCAGATTTATGGTGGGCAGAATTAACCGCCCTCGGACGCGCACGAGACAAAGTATCCGGCAATCGGATAACAATAGACACGACGTCAGAACGTCAACAATGGCGCCAGTGTCTGGTTATCACTGCAGCGTCACGATAAGTTGTGTACCACGTGATACATCTGCTGCACGCAAAACAAGCGGACATGACATCAGACAATAGGCGTGTCTTGACATTAATGCTCGCAATTCTCAAACCAAGGGTTTAGGGTTTGTTGGGGGCACGGGCACCGCAGCAGTCAACCAGTTACAGACGTGCCAGGACAGCCGTTACGGCGGTGACGTCACACTGGCGAGAATGAGACAATTACAATCTTTACTTATTCTAGCGTGTTTACCTACTTACTGTGTGACTGCCTGTACCTCATGTTGATATCACAACGTGGTTAATTCTGTACGAGCGATAGGGAGATAAACAATCCTGGTCACGTGCAATAATTCCTCCTTGATCACGTGCTCAAAACAACACAGAAGATGCAACTCCCAACAACACTTCATGTGATGACGCCATCTCCTACACAAATGTATTCACACAGCTCTGTAGCTACAATTCATAACTCATCGGGATAAATATTTTGGTTGCATAAAAAGTCAATCAATACACATGGCTATGGCTGTCTAAGCATATATAAAACTATAGCATTCCTGTAAATTATGTATATGTGTCTAGGCTACCGCTGTTGTTACATGCCACTCTTCCAGGTTGTCTTATTACATCAACATAACTTTTTGTACTTACCGCAAAATCACACACACACGGTAATATAACTTCTATGTCAGTCCGTATATTTCTAACCTTGATTATTTAAATAAACACTGATCTCTTTTGAGGCTTGAAATATCTACCTATAGCTAATAACTTTCCTCGAAATAATTTTTCTGATTCATCCTTGACTAAAACATCACTGAATGTTTCTCTAAGTCTCGGAGACCAAGTCAACTTTCTTGTTCCCCTGTCTTTCCTCGACTTTAATGTTCTCTTTTCTGTCCCGTTCTCCTCTCTGTCCCGTTCTCTTCTCTGTCCCGTTCTCCTCTCTGTCCCGTTCTCCTCTCTGTCCCGTTCTCCTCTCTGTCCTGTTCTTCTCTGTCCTGTTCTTTCCTATCGGTCTGATCTCTATTTAAACCCTTTCTCCCCCCCCCCCAAACTAATAATTCTAACTACCGCTTCTTTCATAGCCTAGGCCCTAGACCAACCAGTTGCTCACACATTGTTTGTTTTCGCCCAATTTTGTTTTCCACCATAATTGTTGTCTAACTCATCTGCTGTTGAGATAAGCTAACCATATTTGAGCTCCGCAATGTTTCGCTTGCTTGTTGAAATTCAAAGGCACGTTAAAACCAAATATGGGTGGGTAGCTTACGAGTTACGTGCCCTGTATCTAATCTAACCGCCGAGAGATTATCTTTGTTTTTTTTAAGGCGACGTTTACCTCTAGATGACTTGTGTGTCAGGGTTGTCAAAACACATCTCCATCGTGACATCTAGTTAACCTCTGAGCTTCAAAAACAACGTTACCATTAACTCAGAGGGGGACATCTCTCTCAATAACTTGACCTGCCCCCGAGTTTGATTGTCAGCCTAATATCTGGACATGTGACGGGACAAGTGACGGATCATGTGACGGGTCAAGTCATGTGACATCATCCCCCACACCTTTTCCAACAACAGCCTGGACATTGCCTCAAATTCCTTCAAAACTAGTCACTGTTATTCTATGTGTGAGTTAATGTGGTTACTACTATAACCTACTGAATTAATATGGGTACTGTTATAATCTACCGAGTTAATGTGGTTACTGTTATAATCTACCGAGTTAATGTGGTTACTGTTATAATCTACCGAGTTAATGTGGTTACCATAATAATCTAATGAATTAATATGGTTACTGTTATAATCTACCGAGTTAATGTGGTTACTGTTATAATCTACTGAGTTAATGTGGTTACTGCTATAACCTACTGAAATAATATGTTTACTGTTATAATCTACCTAGTTAATGTGGTTACTGTTATAATCTACTGAGTTAATGTGGTTACTTTTATAATCTACCGAGTTAATGTGGTTACTGTTATAACCTACTAAGTTAATATGGTTACTGTTATAACCTACTAAGTTAATATGGTTACTGCTATAACCTACTAAGTTAATATGGTTACTGTTATAACCTACTGAGTTAATGTGGTTACTGTTATAACCTACCGAGTTAATGTGGTTACTGTTATAACCTACTAAGTTAATGTGGTTACTGTTATAACCTACTAAGTTAATATGGTTACTGTTATAACCTACTGAGTTAATGTGGTTACTGTTATAACCTAGTGAGTTAATGTGGTTACTGTTATAACCTACTGAGTTAATGTGGTTACTGTTATAACCTACTAAGTTAATGTGGTTACTGTTATAACCTACTAAGTTAATATGGTTACTGTTATAACCTACTGAGTTAATGTGGTTACTGTTATAACCTAGTGAGTTAATGTGGTTACTGTTATAACCTACTTAGTTAATGTGGTTACTGCTATAACCTACCGAGTTAATGTGGTTACTGTTATAACCTACTAAGTTTAAAGGTAACAACAAAACTATCCCACCCAAGCTATATCTCTCATTGTGTGATCTATTCTACCCTGGTCTATAAACTATAATACTATCACTTAAAGATCATAAACATTGATGTTGTTATATGTCAAATCTAATGTTGCTATATGTCAAATCTAATGTTGCTATATATCAAATCTAATGCTGTTATATGTCAAACATAATGTTGCTATATGTCAAATCTAATGCTGCTATATGTCAAATCTAATGTTGCTATATGTCAAATATAATGTTGCTATATGTCAAATCTAATGTTGCTATATATCAAATCTAATGCTGTTATATGTCAAACATAATGTTGCTATATGTCAAATCTAATGTTGCTATATGTCAAATCTAATGTTGCTAAATAACCATGAGCCGCCGCCGTGACATTTGACCACAGCTAGTCACATCTGTCACGAAGGTCAATGTCACGCAGTCCAGATTTGGGAAACAATTCATGGGCACGATTTGGGTTACTTCCAGAGCACCAATCTTTGCCATGCTTTCTGAAATCTCAACCGCAGGAAACACTGTGCTGGTACAGTATGTGCCATCACTATCGACATTGTGACGGTACAGTATGTGCCATCACTATCGACATTGTATCGGTACAGTATGTGCCATCACTATCGACATTGTGCCGGTACAGTATGTGCCATCACTATCGACATTGTGCTGGTACAGTATGTGCCATCACTATCATCAGTTTGCCGATGTATGACAATAGCAACATCCAATAAGTTTATATTTCGCCCCCCACTGACCGGACATATCGCTGCCTGTTTCCGGTCTGCTCCGTATTTCTGGGTTCGGCAAATGTGGCAGCACCGACTTGCTGACTAAAAGTTAACGAGTATGGGTAATTATTGTACAAGTAATTATTGTACAAGTAATTGTTACTTACAATTAATTAAAGTGTGCACATTGAACTTTGTGGGACATTTCTACATGTGGTAGCTTAGGGCACTCGCATCGCGACTTGGGCACCCGCATCGCGACTTGTGCACCCGCCAAACTACTCAGTGGAAGCATTCTCCAGTAGACAGGAGATCTAGACCGTAGGTGCGAACTACTCATTGGGAAGCATTCTCCAGTAGACAGGAGATCTAGACCGTAGGTGCGAACTACTCATTGGGAAGCATTCTCCAGTAGCTCTTAGATCTAGACCGTCGGTGCGAACTACTCATTGGGAAGCATTCTCCAGTAGCTCTTAGATCTAGACCGTCGGTGCGAACTACTCATTGGGAAGCATTCTCCAGTAGCTCTTAGATCTAGACCGTCGGTGCGAACTACTTATTGGGAAGCATTCTCCAGTAGCTCTTAGATCTAGACCGTCGGTGCGAACTACTTATTGGGAAGCATTCTCCAGTAGCTCTTAGATCTAGACCGTCGGTGCGAACTACTTATTGGGAAGCATTCTCCAGTAGCTCTTAGATCTAGACCGTCGGTGCGAACTACTTATTGGGAAGCATTCTCCAGTAGCTCTTAGATCTAGACCGTCGGTGCGAACTACTTATTGGGAAGCATTCTCCAGTAGCTCTTAGATCTAGACCGTCGGTGCGAACTACTTATTGGGAAGCATTCTCCAGTAGCTCTTAGATCTAGACCGTCGGTGCGAACTACTTATTGAGAAGCATTCTCCAGTAGCTCTTAGATCTAGACCGTCGGTGCGAACTACTCATTGGGAAGCATTCTCCAGTAGCTCTTAGATCTAGACCGTTGGTGCGAACTACTCATTGGGAAGCATTCTCCAGTAGACTGGAGATTCCAGAGAGGAGGAATGTTACCTTCTGATCACTGTGGCTGTTCAATCTTTAAATCTTCAAAGAGAGCTGATGTTCAGAGCTCAAGGAGTTTAAGAGCTCAGTGAATCAAATCTTTGACGTTTGCATTTTCTACAATCAATGTACGTGTCTGCTTGTAGAGTTTGTTTTACCTTCCTTTATGCTTGTCCGTCTGCCTCGCTATATAAATATATCAAACATATAAACAATTAAATAAGTAAATAATAGAAGATGAAGAGGAAGACATTGACACTTTTTACAACGAGCTAGAGATGACCATGTTCTTCTGCTTCTTCTACCTTTTTAGCTCCCAGTGGAGCATAGGTCTTCAACAAACACTTTCAGCTCCCAGTGGAGCATAGGTCTTCAACAAACACTTCAAGTCGTTCTGTTTTTTGCCATTCTTTTACGTTCATTCTATGACTTCCCCATCATCTTCATCTCTGCTTCTATCTGTCTTCTCCAAGAATTCCTTGCTCTTCCTCTTGGTCTTTTCCCCTGGGGATTCCAAAAAAGGGCCTGTTGTGTAATACTCTCAGTCGGCTTCCACAGTGTGTGTCCTATCTAGCGCCATCGTCTTCGCTGTATCTCTTTATCCACTGGTGTTTGACTGGTACATTTCCATAATTCTATGTTAGTGATTTTGTCCTGCCATTTCCATCCTTTTATTCTGCGTAAGCATCCATTAATGAAAGTCTGTATCTTCATGCTTGTCAATTTTGTTGTTCTCCATGTTTACAGCCATGTAATAGGGCCGACTTAAAATTTGAGTTGAAAATTTTTTTGTGTGTATTTAACCTAATTTCTTTTCATTTCCATGTTTCCCAAAGCAATGAAAGCTTCTCTTTTGATATCCCTATTTTGGTATCATTTTCTGTTCCTCCCTCTTTATCTATATTACTGCCCAGATATATGTAAGATTGTACATCTAATAGAGGTATTTCTCCTAGTTTTATTTGGTTATTGCCAACTGTATTAATTCTCATAATGTTGGTCTTATCTCTATTAATCTTCAGTCCTAGCTGTTTTGATCTCTCTTCAAGTATGCTCATTATATCCTGCATCTGTTGATGGCTGTGTGATAGGAGAGCTATGTCATCAGCAAAGTCTAAATCATCAAGTTGTTTGGTCAGTGACCACTGGATCCTATTTCTGTTGTTTTGAGTTATTTTCATAATCCAATCTATGGCCAGTAGAAAGAGAAATGGAGACAGAAGGCATCCCTGCCTTACTCCTGTTCTTATTTCAAATGCTTCTGTAAGCTGTCCTTCATGCACCACACTACATTTCGTTCCTTCATACATTGTTTTTATCAGGTTAATAAACTTTATGGGGATTCCATAATGACTCAGCAACTTCCAAAGCATTTCCTCTGTCTAAACAATCAAATGCCTTTTCGTAATCTATGAATCCAATATAAAGTGGGTATTTTAGTTCTAAACTTTGTTCAACTATTATACGTAGAGTAGTTATTTGATCAGCACATGATTTGTTCTTCCTAAAACCTGCTTGTTCATCTCTCAAATATTTCTCTATAGCCTCTTTTAGTCTCTCCAGAAAGATTCTGCTTAATATTTTTCCTGGCACTGATAGCAGCATAATTCCCCTATAATTTATGCACTCCTGTAAACTTCCTTTCTTTGGTAGTTTGATCATATAACCTTCTTTCCAGTCTTTAGGTATTTCTTCCTTCTCCCAAATTTTTTCTAATAGATCATGTAACATCTTGGTAGGTGTGTTAATATCTGCTTTGATGGCTTCCGAAGGAATTTCATCTGGTTCTGTGGCTTTACCATTTTTTAATAGTTTGATGGCTTTCATTATTTCTTCTTTGCTTGGTTTTCCACAGTTAACGTGTAACTCTTCTTCTGCTGGTAGTATATCTGGAGGATTATTTGAGCCGGGTCTGTTCAAAAGTTCTTCAAAGTACTCTTTCCATCCATCCATTTGTTCCCTTATGTTACTAAGCAGATTTCCTTTCTTATCTTTGATAAAGGCGTTGATCTGATTGTATTTTCCACCTAATTTCTTTGTGCTGTTGTACAGTTCTTTCATAATCCCTTTATTTGCTGCTTCTTCTGCCTCTTTAGCTAGTTCATCTATATATTTCCTCTTATCCCTTTTAATGCATCTTCTCACTTCTTTGTTCACCTCTGTGTAAGCTTCCTGTGTCTTGCCTTTATTACTTCTCGTTTTGCTTTTATTTATGTCTGCTTTCTTGTTCTTTCTTTCTTTAATTTTATCCAGGGTCTCTGCTGTCATCCATGCCTTATTCTGGCGTTCTCTTTTCCCCAGTGTTTCTTCGCATGTCTCTTTCCATATATCTTTTACATGTTTCCAATGATCTTCTATATTTATTGTATTTTCTAGTTGTTGGAGGACTTGGTATTTGTTTGATATTGTGACTGCAAATTTATCTTTAATTCCTTGCTCTTTAAGAAACCCTACATTGAAATACTCTCTACCCTTATTCGTTTTAGTATACCTTTTTAGTGTAATTTTAAGTTTGGCTATCAGTAGAGATGACAATGAAACAGTGTAAACCCCAAGAAATAACTATTATATTAGGGGATTTCAATGCGAAGGTAGGAACAGCTAAAGTGTAAAATGTTACTGGAGGACATGGCCTTGGAGAGATAGATGAATGACAGAGGGGATGGATTGATAGATTGGGCAAAGACACATAAAATGATTATAGGTAACACTTCAAACGACACCCTTGGCGACTATGGACATGGCAAAGCCCAGACAAAAAAGTACACAATCAAATTGATTTAATACTGGTACAGAGAAGATTCAGGAATGGGCTAACATCGGTTAAAACAAGGCCAGGAGCAGATTGTAATAGTGACCATGTGCCAGTAGTTGGAAAGATAAGAATAAAACTGCGGAAGGCACAGAAATCACAAGAAATATAAAATAAGAACTAGATATGCTTAAAGTAGGTAGACAGATAAGTGATAAGTACAGTACGATAGTACACAATAGATATAATGCTATTGAGAAAATACAGGACATCCAGGAGCAGTGGGAAATGCTCAAACAATCGATTCAACAAACATCAAAAAAAGTAATACCAGTGACTAAAAGAATCAACAAAAAGAAATGGATGACAGAAGAAATATTACAACTAATGGACGAAAGAAGAAAACATAAGAAAGAAGAACGAGCATACAAAATATTGCACAAAGAGATCCAAAACAAATGCAATGAAGCAAAGGAAGGATGGTTAAAACAGAAATGTGAAGAAATCGGAAAACAACAAAAGGAAGACACACAATTTATGCACAATCAATTAAAACAATTAACGGGAAAAAAAAAAGTCAAAGTTTCAGGGTGTGGGAAATCAATAGAAAGAAATATAGTAATGGGACAGGAGAAGACAATAGAAAGATAGACAGAATATATCACTCAACTCTATGATGATGAAAGACCAGAATTAAACAATTCAAATGAAGACACAGGACCACCAATAATGCAGAGTGAAGTGGAGAACGCAATTCAACACATGAAAAGAGGCAAAGCTCCAGGTCCTGACAATATAACAATCGAAGAGATAAATGCATTTGGAGAGCTGGGGGTACAAGTCATAACAAAATTACTCAATGACATATATAACACTGGACACATACCCGAAGATCTACTAAAATCTATCTTTGTAGCCATACCGAAGAAGTCAGGAGCCACTGATTGTGAAGACCATCGCACTATTAGTCTCATGAGCCATATGACTAAAATATTACTAAGAATTATCATGAGACGTGTAAGGAACAAAATAAAACCAGAAATAAGTGAGGAACAATGTGGATTTGTGGAAGGAAAGGGCACCAATAATGCAATATACATCTTAAGAACATTGATAGAAATATCTATAGAGGTAAAGAAAGATCTATATATGTGCTTTATAGACTACACGAAAGCATTTGACAAAGTAAAGCATGTGGAAATAATCAATATACTGGAGAAATTAAACATTGATGGCAAGGATCTGCGAATCATAAAAACATGTACTGGCAACAAACAGCAGCTATACGAATTAACAACCAAACAGGACAATTCCAATATATAAAACAAGGAGTCAGACAAGGCTGTGTTCTGTCACCGGATTTGTTTTCACTTTACAGCGAATATATTATGAGATCAATAGTAGACAAAAAAAGGAATTGAAGTCAACGGTCACAACATAAATAATTTGCGATATGCGGATGACACAGTCTTAATAGCAGAGACAGAGAACGAACTACAAGAAATGATAGACATAATAGTAAAGGAAAGCAACAAGAAAGGTCTCAGTCTGAATAGTAAGAAAACAGAAATAATGGTTATATCAAAGAAACAATCATCACCATCATGCAGCATAAAAAGAAACAGGACAAATCTCCAGAGAAACATAGAAACAAAGAAATAAAGAAACAGCACAGAAACAAGTGCAACACGTCAAATACTTGGGCACAATAATAACTTCGGATGGAAAATGCACCACAGAAATAAAAAGCAGAATAGCTCAGGCCAGAATAGCTCAGGCCAGAATAGCTCAGGCCAGAATAGCCAAAACACAAATTGAAAAATATCTTATGCAATAAATTTATGTCATTAGATCATTAGAAGTGAGAAAGAGAGTTCATCCTTGCTTTATAGAACCAATTCTTACATATGGAAGCGAATCATGGACAGTAGACAAACAAATGAAAAGACAATTAGAGGCCACAGAGATGGGATTTCTCAGAAGAATGTTGAAAGTTCCCTGGGCAACTAAAAAGACCAATGAGGAAATTCTGAAAGAGGCCAACACAAAAAGGGAGCTCCTGAAAACATCAGAAAGAAACAATCAACATTTTTCGGGCACATCATGAGAAGAGAAAAGTTCGGATACTTGGTTACAACTGGCAAAATAAAAGGAAAGAGAGATCGCGGACGATAAAGAGAGAAAATACTGGATATCTTGGTGTCATGGCATGTAAAACAGTAAACAACAGAACTGATACGATGCGCTGTAGATAGAAGATTGTGGAAGGACATGATCGCCTACGCCAACCGGTATGGCACATGATGATGATATAAGTAATGGACGCGCATCCTTGCAACATGTTCTGGCCCTCGGTTGGCCCTCGGTAGGCCATCTGGTAACAGAAGTTTTAGTAGCACTGGTTTGGATTATTGTCCTCGCGTTGAACACTTCTAGTTGGGTGCTCGTGACATTTTCTCCTCTCTTTTCTTGTAGTTGTGCACATTATTTTCTTGTAGTTGTGCACATTCTTTTCTTGTAGTTGTGCACATTCTTTTCTTGTAGTTGTGCACATTATTTTCTTGTTTGCCCGGTTGACTGTGTGCGTGTGTGTCTGTGTGTGTGTGTTATGCGTAGGTGAGTGAGTGGGTGGGTAGGTGATTTTGTGAGCGGGTAAGTTAATATAGGTGAGTGAGTGAGTGAGTGAGTGAGTGAGTAAAACATCTAGTTAGCTGAAATAGTTAATTAGAGTTCATGAAAGAGTGTGTTATCGTTTATGAAATGTTGAAATCTGCTAGACTGTAAAGTGGTCTGTTATCGTTTATGAAATGTTGAAATCTGTTAGACCAGGGATGGTCAATTTCTTTCAAATGGCGGGTCACTTTTTTATTATTTTTTTTGTGGCAGGCCACACACACAACAACATCAATACAAATAAACTTGCCATTTGTTTTAAGGTAATATTTTTGTTATTTATCGACATTATTTGCTTACATAAATCATTTTATTGCAACAGAGTTAAAAATGCCTAGTTGATTTATAAAAATGAATAAAATTTTCTATTTATATTGTTTAACAAACATGTTTTAGTTAGGTCATTTTAAAGTTGACATGTAACAAACCTTAATGAGAACAATGTGGACGTTCATGTGCAGCAACAAGTTCATCAAAGTCAATGTGTAAAGATGATGATGATATTTGTAATAAATCCTGAAGGTGGCCATCAGTGGGTCGGTTTCTTTGTGACGATTTAATCTCCTTCATTGTTGAAAAAGCGCATTCACATATATATGTGCTTCCGAATATAGAAGTAATTTTCAAACTGGAATCACTCAATGCGGGATATTTTTCCTGTGGCACAAGTTTCCAAAAGTCAACTCCTATCTCCATCCTTGATTGGAAAAAGGGTCACTTTGGAGGTTACATAACTCCAACTGAAAAGTGTCATGTTGTTGGAAGATTTCACACTTCATGGGGTTGTTAAACAATGCCAGTTGTGGTCGTATACCACTGAAGTCAGAAAATTGTTCATTGAATTGCTCCAATAGATTGTCTAACATTAATACAGAAAATTTGAAATCAGTGTCACTGCGCTCCTCAATTAATTCTTTGCACGAAGGAAAATGAATGAAGTTTTCTTTGGCCAGGGTAAATCTAAAAACTTTTAGTTGACTTATAAATCCATCTAGGTGTCCTACCAAATCTGAGACTGTTTGGGAACATCCCTGTAGCTTCACGTTGAGTTCATTCATGTGCTGGGTGAGATCAGTTAAAAAGGCCAATACGCTGTTAAAATGTGGATCAGACATTTTTCTGATCAGTTCTTTGTTGGTATCATGTTTCTCTAAAAACTGATTTATCTCGTTTCTCAAAGCAAAAAACCGCCTCAAACAATTCCCTCTGCTTAGCCAGCGTACTTGTGTGTAGAGCACCAAAACGCCAAATTCCGCCTCAACTTCTGATAGAAAATTTATAAACTGTCGGTGTGTCAAAGACCGATTCCCGCCTTTTATTAAATTCACACACACACTTTATTACAGTTTTCATAACATCCCCCACGTCCAGAATCTTGCCACACAGCGCCTCCTGGTGTATAATGCAGTGTAATGCTGGGCAATGGATTCCAGCCTTCCTTAAAAATCCAACTAGACCTGTTTGAGTACCACACATTGACTTAGCGCCATCTGTCACTATTGCTGAAAGTCTGTTTATGTCACCGATACCGTTAACAACTTTCAAAACTGAGTTATAAATGTCTTGACCTTT
Organism: Megaustenia siamemsis; assembly: GCA_032433765.1. Taxonomy (NCBI): domain Eukaryota; kingdom Metazoa; phylum Mollusca; class Gastropoda; order Stylommatophora; family Ariophantidae; genus Megaustenia; species Megaustenia siamemsis. The sequence goes on along the minus strand of JAVIAB010000156.1, from coordinate 87,022,415 downwards.
GGTCGTATTATGCAATGAATCTAAAGCTAGTAGCTCTTCATTAATAACAAAGTCTTTTGAAACAGTTCTTATGAAAATTAAAAGTTGTGCTGTGTCTGATATGTCAGTAGATTCATCCAAAGCCAGAGAAAAGTAAGCGGAATTTGTAACGACACTCTTTAATTTACTAGATATATGAGAACTTATTTCCTCAACCCTTCTAGTGACTGTCTGTTTTGATAGTGGAACGCTCTTAAAATGACTGGCCATTTTTTCTTCCCCATATGCACACGCCATGTTAACAGAACAACGCTTTACGAAGTCACCGTCACATAATGATTTTTTTTATTTCGCTATCTCTGCGCTTACAACAAACGATGCCATTAAGGAACTTGTTTGTTTTGTTGTTAATGTAGTAAAAACAGATTTCTGAGCACTAACCTTTTTCTTCAAATCGCACACAAGTGTAGAACGTATTGTACCAATGTAGTCCTTGTATTTAGCGGCGTGATGCTGTGTGTAATGCCGTTTAAGATTATACTCTTTATTTACAGACAACACTTGCAAACACACAAGGCACTGCGGTTTGCTATCCTAATTGTTGATAAATAAAAAGTCATGTTCCCATTTCTCATGAAAAAATCTGATTTTTTCATTTAGTTGACGTGTATTGTTCATATTATACCACGACCGAAGCAACAGACAATGAAAACACAGATTACAACAATAGCACTGTTTCCTGTTAAAATGGAACTGTTCACTGTAACTCGACAAAATCAGAATGATCAGATCGGATATATAATTTTGACTGATGAAAATAGGTTTGGAGAGAAAGAAACTGAAAGCAAAATAATTGTGGGGTGAATGTGTTGGGGAGGAGGAGGTGGGTCACTGACAGTATTTCTTGGCGGAAACTGTTTGAACTCGCCGAACCGAGAGCGGCTCTAGAACCATTCGTTGGCTTCTTCCTTTGTTTAAGTCGGTCGCAGGACGATCAAAAGGTAAAAAAAAGATGGGCCGGGAATGACGGGAAGTCGACGTTAAACTAACTACTAGAGTGTTCCGAGTTTTAAACATAGGTCTACTAGGGAATATTTGAGTTACCTTTCTCCACGGTAGAAGTTAATGTAACAAATTTTTTATCAATTTTACCCAGGACATTTTGCTCAGTGCAACCTGATTTTATTTTTTATCCGCCGAGGGCCACAAAAATGACGTCGCGGGCCACTTGTGGTGGCCCGCGGGCCCCTAATTGGCCATCCCTGTGCTAGACTGTAAATTGGTCTGTTATTGTTTATGAAATGTTGAAATCTGCTAGACTGTAAAGTGGTCTGTTACTACCGCCTGTAATGACCAAAAGTTCACTTCCTGCAGACCGTGTAAAATGTTCCCAAATATTAGATTGCCTGCGATGTTAGTAAATGTGAAGGTTGGTATCTATCACAGGTTGAGGACAGTAAGTTTGTGAATGATTTCTGCTACTGTTGTATTTCTATTATCATTGGTGAAATAAAAGTGAAAGAAAGCTACAAGAAAGGTATGAGTCTGGCTAGTAATAAAACAGAAGTAATGGTCATATCAAAGAAACAATCATCGCCAGCATGCAGCATAAAAATAAACAGGACACATCTGAAACAAGTGCAACGTTTCAAATACTTGGGCACAATAATAACATCAGATGGGAGATGCACCACAGAAATAAAAAGTAAAATAGCTCAGGCCAAAATAGCAGTTCAGAAAATGAAAAACGTCTTGTGCTATAATTCTATGTTTAATGTCCTGACGTATTCATTGTTTGGGGGAGGGGGGCGTTTTTTCTTCTTTTGTGATGAGGGCCTCTTGAATGTGAGAGATCTATCATTAGGTACAAGAAGCTATAACATGGGTAGACAATATATAGACAAATGTGAGAGATCTATCATTAGGTACTCAAGGTATAGCATGGGTAGACAATATCAAAACAAATACTGGCTGATAGCAAAGTAGACAACACCTGGAGCCAGTCATCGATGATCAGAGAAATGTTTGTGGGAAGGGTCAGACTGAGGGAACACGTTGATCTGTCGCCGCCCCACCTAGCACATTCTTCTTGTGTCACAGACAGCGGGGATGGTTACAGTGAAGAGAAGAAGGAAGATCGGCAGCAGGTATGTGAACTACATAATAGGAATGCATGTATTGATTGGTTGAAGAGTTCACAAAGAAATGCCGGAGATAATGAAGTAGCAGCGCGAGGTGAAGTCGTCGAGATGTACGGGGATTATCAGGGCTCTACTTCGGCAGTGGCGCTGTGGGCACGTGATAGGGTCGCATACTAACAATGTTGCAGGCTGAGCCTAGTGACAAGCCTAGCGATCACTTCGCTCCCTGCAGGTCGATCAGGACTGGCCGTTTTGTTTTTAAACAAAAAATCGAGATGTCGTTTTTATAGCGTCGTCGCAAGTATATGTGTGTGTTTCTATGTGCCAGTATGTGTGTGTTTCTGTGTGCGAGTTTGTGTGTGTTTCTGTGTGCGAGTTTGTGTGTATTTCTGTGTGCGAGTTTGTGTGTGTTTCTGTGTGTAAAAATCAGGCAGCTCTTGTAAACATGTCACCGCCGACAGTCTAAACATAATTGCAGAGACCCGAGGATCGAACGAGTCACAGTCAGGGCACTCAACATTATCACGTCACGTGCAGAGAACGTGGCCCCCGTGGTAACAAACGAGACACAATCAGGGCACTCAACAATATCACGTCACGTGCAGAGGACGTGGCCCCGTGGTAACAAACGAGACACAATCAGGGCACTCAACAATATCACGTCACGTGCAGAGGACGTGGCCCCCGTGGTAACAAACGAGACACAATCAGGGCACTCAACAATATCACGTCACGTGCAGAGGACGTGGCCCCCGTGGTAACAAACGAGACACAATCAGGGCACGCTCAATATCACGTCACGTGCAGAGGACGTGGCCCCCGTGGTAACAAACGAGACACAATCAGGGCACGCTCAATATCACGTCACGTGCAGAGGACGTGGCCCCCGTGGTAACAAACGAGACACAATCAGGGCACGCTCAATATCACGTCACGTGCAGAGGACGTGGCTTCCGTGGTTACTGGATGAGAACATTCCATGACGAGGATGGGATATTGTTGTTGGAGTCTTCCTCAGTTTTGTCAACATTTCTTTACAATCTGGTCATCTCCAGTAAAACCGACGACCATGGACGCTTTGTTTAGAGCTCATGAATTGGGTTAACCTTGAATTTCAAGCATGAGATTAGGGACAAAATGAAATATAAAAACTAGGAGAAAGTAAAATTTGAAACTTTGGAGAAAGTATAATATTAAACTTGCAGAAAGTAAAATATGAAACTTTGCAGAAAGTAAAATATGAAATTTGGAGAAAGTAAAACATGAAACTTTGGAGAAAGTAAAATATGAAATTTGGAGAAAGTAAAACATAAAACTTTGGAGAAAGTAAAATATGAAATTTGGAGAAAGTAAAACATGAAACTTTGGATAAAGTAAAATATGAAGCTTTGGAGAAAGTAAAATATGAAATTTGGAGAAAGTAAAATATGAAATTTGGAGAAAGTAAAATATGAAACTTTGGAGAAAGTAAAATATGAAGCTTTGGAGAAAGTAAAATATGAAATTTGGAGAAAGTAAAATATGAAATTTGGAGAAAGTAAAATATGAAATTTGGAGAAAGTAAAATATGAAACTTTGAAGAAAGTAAAATATGAAACTCGCAGAAAGAAAAATATGAAACTTTGGAGAAAGTAAAATATGAAGCTTTGGAGAAAGTAAAATATGAAATTTGGAGAAAGTAAAATATGAAACTTTGAAGAAAGTAAAATATGAAACTCGCAGAAAGAAAAATATGAAACTTTGGAGAAAGTAAAATATGAATTTTTGGAGAAAGTAAAATATGAAATTTGGAAAAAGTAAAATATGAAACTTGGAGAAAGTAAAATATGAAACTTTGGAGAAAGTAAAATATGAATTTTTGGAGAAAGTAAAATATGAAATTTGGAAAAAGTAAAATATGAAATTTGGAGAAAGTAAAATATGAAACTTTGGAGAAAGTAAAATATGAAACTTTGAAGAAAGTAAAATATGAAACTTTGGAGAAAGTAAAATATGAAACTTCCAGAAAAAAAATATGAAACTTTGGAGACAGTAAAATATGAAACTTGCAGAAAGTAAAATATGAAACTTTGGAGAAAGTAAAATATGAAACGTGAAGAAAGTAAAATATGAAACTTGGAGAAAGTAAAATATGAAACTTTGGAGAAAGTAAAACATGAAATTTGGAGACAGTAAAATATAAAACCTGGAGCTGGTAAAATATGAAATTTGAAGCTGGTAAAATTTGAAACTTGAAGCTGGTAAAATATGAAACTTGAAGCTGATAAAATATGAAAATTGAAGCTGGTAAAATATGAAACTTGAAGCTGGTAAAATATGAAACTTGAAGCTGGTAAAATATAAAACCTGAAGCTGGTAAAATATAAAACCTGAAGCTGGTAAAATATGAAACTTGAAGCTGGTAAAATATAAAACTTGAAACTGGTAAAATATGAAACTTGAAGCTGGTAAAATATGAAACTTGAAGATGGTAAAATATGAAACTTGACGCTGGTAAAATATGAAACTTGAAGCTGGTAAAATATAAAACCTGAGGCTGGTAAAATATGAAACTTGAAGCTGGTAAAATATAAAACTTGAAGCTGGTAAAGTATGAAACTTGAAGCTGGTAAAATATGAAACTTGAAGCTGGTAAAATATAAACCTGAAGATGGTAAAATATAAAACCTAAAGCTGGTAAAATATGAAACTTGAAGCTGGTAAAATATGAAACTTGAAGCTGGTAAAGTATGAAACTTGAAGCTGGTAAAATATGAAACTTGAAGCTGGTAAAATATAAAACTTGAAGCTGGTAAAATATGAAACTTGAAGCTGGTAAAATATGAAACTTGAAGCTGGTAAAATATAAAACTTGAAGCTGGTAAAATATGAAACTTGAAGCTGGTAAAATATGAAACTTGACGCTGGTAAAATATGAAACTTGAAGCTGGTAAAATATAAAACCTGAGGCTGGTAAAATATGAAACATGAAGCTGGTAAAATATGAAACTTGAAGCTGGTAAAATATAAAACCTGAAGCTGGTAAAATATAAAACCTGAAGCTGGTAAAATATGAAACTTGAAGCTGGTAAAATATGAAACTTGAAGAAAGCAAAGTATGAAACTTGAAGATAATAAAATTTGAACCTTTCAAAAATTACGAAAAGGGTGAAAGTAAAATGTGAAACAAGGAGAAATGAAATTATGAAAAAGATTGACAATGAACGTGTGAAACAATGATAGCAAAGTATAAAACATGCGAAAATATCAAAATCATTGAAATCATCTGAAAGTAACTCTGTGTCACTGTGTGGACATGTCCGTGTTGGTGACTGTGTCTTATTGATGAATGTGTTTGTCGTACTGATGATTGTGTTTGTCGTATTGATCAATGTGATTGTCGTATTGATGGTTGTGTTTGTCGTATTGATGGTTGTGTTTGTCGTATTGATGGATGTGATTATCGTATTGATGGTTGTGTTTGTCGTACTGATGAATGTGTTTGTCGTATTGATGGCTGTGATTGTCGTATTGATGGTTGTGTTTGTCGTATTGATGGTTGTGTTTGTCGTACTGATGATTGTGTTTGTCGTATTGATGGATGTGTTTGTCGTATTGATGGCTGTGATTGTCGTATTGATGGTTTTGTTTGTCGTATTGATGACTGTGTTTGTCGTATTGATGGTTGTGATTGTCGTACTGATCAATGTGTTTGTCGTATTGATGGCTGTGATTGTCGTATTGATGGTTTTGTTTGTCGTATTGATGACTGTGTTTGTCGTATTGATGGTTGTGATTGTCGTATTGATGGTTGTGTTTGTCGTATTGATGGCTGTGATTGTCGTATTGATGGTTGTGTTTGTCGTATTGATGGCTGTGATTGTCGTATTGATGGTTGTGATTGTCGTATTGATGGTTGTGATTGTCGTATTGATGACTGTGATTGTCGTATTGATGACTGTGATTGTCGTATTGATGGCTGTGATTGTCGTATTGATTGTTGTGATTGTCGTATTGATTATTGTGATTGATGTATTGATGGTTGTGATTGTCGTATTGATATCTGTGATTGTCGTATTGATGACTGTGATTGTCGTATTGATGGCTGTGATTGTCGTATTGATGGCTGTGATTGTCGTATTGATAATTGTGATTGTCGTATTGATTACTGTGATTGTCGTATTGATTACTGTGATTGTCGTAGTGATGGCTGTGATTGTCGTATTGATTACTGTGATTGTCGTATTGATTACTGTGATTGTCGTAGTGATGGCTGTGATTGTCGTATTGATTACTGTGATTGTCGTATTGATGGCTGTGATTGTCGTATTGATGGCTGTGATTGTCGTATTGATAATTGTGATTGTCGTATTGATGGTTGTGATTGTCGTATTGATTACTGTGATTGTCGTAGTGATGGCTGTGATTGTCGTATTGATTACTGTGATTGTCGTATTGATGGCTGTGATTGTCGTATTGAATGTCTAATACTCTCAGTTGGTTTCCGTAGTGTGTGTCCTATCCATCGCCATCGTCTTCGCTGTATCTCTTTATCCACTGGTATTTGACCGGTACATTTCCATAATTCTACGTTAGTGACTTTGTCCTGCCATTTCCGCCCCTTTATTCTGCGTAAGCATCCATTAATGAAAGTCTGTACCTTCGTGATTGTCAATTTTGTTATCTCCATGTTTCACAGCCATATAATAAAATATGAAATTTGGAGAAAGTAAAACATGAAACTTTGGAGAAAGTAAAATATGAAATTTGGAGAAAGTAAAACATAAAACTTTGGAGAAAGTAAAATATGAAATTTGGAGAAAGTAAAACATAAAACTTTGGAGAAAGTAAAATATGAAATTTGGAGAAAGTAAAACATAAAACTTTGGAGAAAGTAAAATATGAAATTTGGAGAAAGTAAAACATAAAACTTTGGAGAAAGTAAAATATGAAATTTGGAGAAAGTAAAACATAAAACTTTGGAGAAAGTAAAATATGAAATTTGGAGAAAGTAAAATATGAAACTTTGGAGAAAGTAAAATATGAAGCTTTGGAGAAAGTAAAATATGAAATTTGGAGAAAGTAAAAAATGAAATTTGGAGAAAGTAAAATATGAAACTTTGGAGAAAGTAAAATATGAAGCTTTGGAGAAAGTAAAATATGAAATTTGGAGAAAGTAAAATATAAAATTTGGAGAAAGTAAAATATGAAATTTGGAGAAAGTAAAATATGAAACTTTGGAGAAAGTAAAATATGAAGCTTTGGAGAAAGTAAAATATGAAATTTGGAGAAAGTAAAATATGAAATTTGGAGAAAGTAAAATATGAAACTTTGGAGAAAGTAAAATATGAAGCTTTGGAGAAAGTAAAATATGAAATTTGGAGAAAGTAAAATATAAAATTTGGAGAAAGTAAAATATGAAACTTTGGAGAAAGTAAAATATGAAACTTTGGAGAAAGTAAAATATGAAACTTTGGAGAAAGTAAAATATGAAGCTTTGGAGAAAGTAAAATATGAAATTTGGAGAAAGTAAAATATGAAACTTTGAAGAAAGTAAAATATGAAACTCGCAGAAAGAAAAATATGAAACTTTTGAGAAAGTAAAATATGAACGTTTGGAGAAAGTAAAATATGAAATTTTGGTCGTATTGATGACTGTGGTTGTCGTATTGATGACTGTGATTGTCGTATTGATGATTGTGATTGTCGTATTGATGGTTGTGATTGTCGTATTGATGACTGTGATTGTCGTATTGATGGTTGTGATTGTCGTATTGATGACTGTGATTGTCGTATTGATGACTGTGATTGTCGTATTGATGGTTGTGATTGTCGTATTGATGACTGTGATTGTCGTATTGATGACTGTGATTGTCGTATTGATGGTTGTGATTGTCGTATTGATGACTGTGATTGTCGTATTGATGACTGTGATTGTCGTATTGATGGTTGTGATTGTCGTATTGATGGTTGTGATTGTCGTATTGATGACTGTGATTGTCGTATTGATGACTGTGATTGTCGTATTGATGGTTGTGATTGTCGTATTGATGACTGTGATTGTCGTATTGATGGTTGTGATTGTCGTATTGATGACTGTGATTGTCGTATTGATGACTGTGATTGTCGTATTGATGGTTGTGATTGTCGTATTGATGACTGTGATTGTCGTATTGATGGCTGTGATTGTCGTATTGATGGCTGTGATTGTCGTATAGATGAGTGTGTTTTACGTATTGATGACTGTGTTTGTCGTATTGATGACTGTGTTTGTCGTATTGATGACTGTGTTTGTCGTATTGATGACTGTGTTTGTCGTATTGATGGCTGTGATTGTCGTATTGATGACTGTGTTTTACGTATTGATGTCTGTGTTTGTCGTATTGATGACTGTGTTTGTCGTATTGATGACTGTGTTTGTCGTATTGATGACTGTGTTTGTCGTATTGATGGCTGTGATTGTCGTATTGATGACTGTGATTGTCGTATTGATGACTGTGTTTGTCGTATTGATGACTCTATTCTGGAAGCGATTAGTAATTGTCCGTATATCATATTAGCTCAAGTCTCCCGCTACTCCATGTTTGACAGTCTCAGAGGTTCATTTTCTTGGAAACAAATTCATTATTTCCTGAATGTCTCGTACTCTATATGGTTATCATCATCATCATCATCATCATCATCATCATCATCATCATCATCATCATCATCATCAAATATCGGGCCTGCTGGCGAAGATATTCATGTTTCTCCACAACTTTCGATCTCGACAGTTATTTATCATTTCTGTTGTTGACCTACTGTCAAGCCATTCTCTTTAGCCGCCTGCTATTTTTTCTCTCTTTGCTTCCCTCTATCTCTTCGTACCTCATATTTCCCAGTTGTCACAATATATTCCAGTTGTTCTCTTCTCATTACATGGCCAAAAAATGATGATTGTCTCTTCCTAATATTGGAAATTAGCTCTCTTTTTGCGTTGGCCTCTTTCAGAACGTTTTCATTACTCTTTTTAGCTGGCATTGGTATTCTCAACATTCTTCTGTAAAACCACATTTCTACAAACTCCAGTGATTTTCTTATTTGTTGCCCTATTGTCCATGATTCACGTCCATATGTTAGCTGGCTCTTCATAACATTTAAGAACTCTTTATCTTGTTTCTATTGTCAAAAATGTATTGCATAGAATCTTCCTCAATTTTTTGGAAAGCTGCTTTTGCCTGAGCCATTCTGCATCTCTCCTCTGTTGTACATCTACCATCTGAGGTTAACAAAGTTCCCAAATATTTAAATGCATTTACCTGTTTTATTATTGCTCCACTTGTCTGTATGGTTATGTTATTGTGGTCATATTATGGCAATGAATGTGTAACACTGATAAACATATTAGCTATATTCTGTTGATATCGTTTTTTTAAATATAATGGTTTGTAGTGAGGAAAACATTGATCAGTCGTAAGTAACACATGAATATACTGCTGGTGTATTCCAGATCTGGACTACGTGGACATCTTCCCATTTCTATATTCATTCCAGCCTTCTTTCTTTACTCAGAAACTGTTTAATCGCTAACATTAGAGACTGAGCCTCTTCAATCCGAAGTCTTGTCACATTTTCTCTTCCATGGAAATAAGACTCAAGCCGCGCCAACGACCTTGACTTGGAGAGCACATACCGTAACTGCGACGATCTTGACTTGGAGAGCACATACCGTAACTGTGACGATCTTGACTTGGAGAGCACATACCGTAACTGTGACGATCTTGACTTGGAGAGCACATACCGTAACTGCGACGATCTTGACTTGGAGAGCACATACCGTAACTGTGACGATCTTGACTTGGAGAGCACATACCGTAACTGTGACGATCTTGACTTGGAGAGCACATACCGTAACTGTGACGATCTTGACTTGGAGAGCACATACCGTAACTGTGACGATCTTGACTTGGAGAGCACATACCGTAACTGTGACGACCTTGACTTGGAGAGCACATACCGTAACTGTGTTTTCACGTGAAAGTTGAAAGTGAGTGCTCATGCGTTCACTTCATGCATTCACTTCACGCGTTAATTTCATTCGTTCTCTTCATGTGATCACTTCATGCGTTCTCTTCATGTGATCACTTCATGCGTTCTCTTCATGTGATCACTTCACGCGTTCTCTTCATGTGATCACTTCACGCGTTCACGTCAAGTGATCACTTCACGCGTTCTCTTCATGTGATCACTTCACGCGTTCTCTTCATGTGATCACTTCACGCGTTCACTTCATGTGATCACTTCACGCGTTCTCTTCATGTGATCACTTCACGCGTTCTCTTCATGTGATCACTTCACGCGTTCTCTTCATGTGATCACTTCACGCGTTCACTTCATGTGATCACTTCACGCGTTCACTTCATGTGATCACTTCACGCGTTCTCTTCATGTGATCACTTCACGTGTTCTCTTCATGTGATCACTTCACGCGTTCACTTCATGTGATCACTTCACGTGTTCTCTTCATGTGATCACTTCTGCGCCCAATAATCTGAATGATTATCTTTCATTACCTTGACAAGTTATACAAAAGGTATTCTTTAACAACCAGAACTTTATAACTGACAGTCCACTTTTAAGATGTGATCAATCGTGGCTCTATGAGCCAATCTTTGCTTACATTAGAGCTCATCAGAGGAGGTTTCTTTGTCTCTTCTTCTTCTACCTTTTAGCTCCCAGTGGAGCATAGGTCTTCAACAAACACTTTCCAAGTCGTTCTGTTTTTTGCAATTCTTTTAAGATCATTCCATGTCATCCCCATCATCTTCATCTCTGCTTCGATCTGTCTTCTCCAAGAATTCCTTAGTCTTCCTCTTTGTCTTTTCCCCTGGGGATTCCAAAAAAGGGCCTGTTGTCTAATACTCTCAGTTGGTTTCCGTAGTGTGTGTCCTATCCATCGCCATCGTCTTCGCTGTATCTCTTTATCCACTGGTATTTGACCGGTACATTTCCATAATTCTACGTTAGTGACTTTGTCCTGCCATTTCCATCCCTTTATTCTGCGCAAGCATCCATTAATGAAAGTCTGTACCTTCGTGATTGTCAATTTTGTTATCTCCATGTTTCACAGCCATATAATAGGACCGACTTAACATTTGAGTTGACAATTTTTATTTTTGTATTTAGCCTAATTTCTTTGGATTTCCATATGTTTCCCAGTGCAATGAAAGCTCCTCTTGCTTTTGATATCCGTATTTTGGTATCGTTTTCTGTTCCTCCCTCTTTATCTATATTACTGCCCAGATATATGTAAGATTGTGCGTCTAGTAGAGGTATTTCTCCTAGTTTTATTTGGTTATTGCCAACTGCATTAATTCTCATAATGTTAGGTTTCTTTGTGCTTGTCCACATTTCTCACAAGATCTCACCATATACAATATTTGTCTTTCCCCATCATTTCATCAAATACAAGAAATGTAACCTAAACTTGTACGACTATAAGGGAACCGCGTTAGCTCAGTGGTTAGTGAATTCGGCTAAAAAAGACAATATGCTTCCGGGTTCATCCAGTCTTAAATGGGTACCTGATTTTTTCTGTGAAAGTAAAGCGGCACGGGCATAATACCAACCACATTACCCAAAAATAATGTGCTGAAGGTCTGTAAAAATTATGGTCACTAACACCATATCCCGTTACGCCACTTGGCGTGACGAGGCTCTTTACTTTTTTTCTTTGACTTGTTTGACAAAAACTAATCAGAATACAACATCCTAAATAAACACTAATCTATCCGTCCGATAGGTAGTTGTAACATGCTACTCCATCTTGTCCAGACCTGTGTGCTATCTCGTTATCGCACGCATAGAGTCACTTACGGCTGTTCTAAATTTAGCAACAACATTGGTCTCACTTTAAGTCTAACCATAGAAGCAATGGGTTCCATACACATGCAAAAAGGGCTGTAATTCTGGCTTATGATAACAATAAATCAAGTGGCCTCAGATTAACGATTGTATATTTCAACATCCAACACCAGTAATTATATAATATTATCAGTGCTTCATCCACAAATATAATATTATCAGTGCTACATCCACAAATATAATATTATCAGTGCTACATCCACAAATATAATATTATCAGTGCTACATCCACAAATATAATATTATCAGTGCTACATCCACAAATATAATATTATCAGTGCTACATCCACAAATATAATATTATCAGTCTTACATCCACAAATATAATATTATCAGTGCTACATCCACAAATATAATATTATCAGTGCTACATCCACAAATATAATATTATCAGTGCTACATCCACAAATATAATATTATCAGTACTACATCCACAAATATAATATTATCAGTGCTACATCCACAAATATAATATTATCAGTGCTACATCCACAAATATAATATTATCAGTGCTTCATCCACAAATATAATATTATCAGTGCTTCATCCACAAATATAATATTATCAGTGCTACATCCACAAATATAATATTATCAGTGCTTCATCCACAAATATAATATTATCAGTGCTTCATCCACAAATATAATATTATCAGTGCTTCATCCACAAATATAATATTATCAGTGCTACATCCACAAATATAATATTATCAGTGCTTCATCCACAAATATAATATTATCAGTGCTTCATCCACAAATATAATATTATCAGTGCTACATCCACAAATATAATATTATCAGTGCTACATCCAACAAATATAATATTCTCAGTGCTGCATCCACAAATATAATATTACCAGTGCTACATCCACAAATATAATATTATCAGTGCTACATCCACAAATATAATATTATCAGTGCTACATCCACAAATATAATATTATCAGTGCTACATCCACAAATATAATATTATCAGTGCTTCATCCACAAATATAATATTATCAGTGCTTCATCCACAAATATAATATTATCAGTGCTACATCCACAAATATAATATTATCAGTGCTTCATCCACAAATATAATATTATCAGTGCTTCATCCACAAATATAATATTATCAGTGCTTCATCCACAAATATAATATTATCAGTGCTACATCCACAAATATAATATTATCAGTGCTTCATCCACAAATATAATATTATCAGTGCTACATCTACAAATATAATATTATCAGTGCTTCATCCACAAATATAATATTATCAGTGCTACATCCACAAATATAATATTATCAGTGCTTCATCCACAAATATAATATTATCAGTGCTTCATCCACAAATATAATATTATCAGTGCTACCTCCACAAATATAATATTATCAGTGCTTCATCCACAAATATAATATCATCAGTGCTACATCCACAAATATAATATTATCAGTGCTACATCCACAAATATAATATTATCAGTGCTTCATCCACAAATATAATATTATCAGTGCTACATCCACAAATATAATATTATCAGTGCTTCATCCACAAATATAATATTATCAGTGCTACATCCACAAATATAATATTATCAGTTCTACATCCACAAATATAATATTATCAGTGCTTCATCCACAAATAACACCCATGATTTATCTGTTACTTCATACATATTTAATGTACTTAACTTATAACTATAAACTATCAGAAATATTGAATAGCAATTTCAGCTGAATGTGCGTCACAAGGGTAGCACACAAAGAGGGTACTCCACTGGCTATTAGGTGCGCCATACGGGTAACACATAAAGAGAGTACGTCACTGGTTGTCAGGTGCGTAATTAGAGTAGAATACAAAGAGAGTACGTCACTGGTTGTAAGGTGCGTAATTAGGGTAGAACACAAAGAGGGTACGTCACTGGTTGTAAGGTGCGTAATTAGAGTAGAACACAAAGAGAGTACGTCACTGGTTGTAAGGTGCGTAATTAAAGTAGAACACAAAGAGAGTACGTCACTGGTTGTAAGGTGCGTAATTAGAGTAGAACACAAAGAGAGTACGTCACTGGTTGTAAGGTGCGTAATTAGAGTAGAACACAAAGAGAGTAAATCACTGGTTGTCAGGTGTGTCACAAGGGTAGAACACAGAGAGGGTACGTCACTGGTAGTCAGGTGTGTCACAAGGGTAGAACACAAAGAGGGTACGCCACTGGTAGTCAGGTGTGTCACAAGGGTAGAACACAAAGAGGGTACGCCACTGGTAGTCAGATGTGTCACAAGGGTAGAACACAAAGAGGGTACGTCACTGGTAGTCAGATGTGTCACAAGGGTAGAACACAAAGAGGGTACGCCACTGGTAGTCAGGTGTGTCACAAGGGTAGAACACAAAGAGGGTACGCCACTGGTAGTCAGATGTGTCACAAGGGTAGAACACAAAGAGGGTACGCCACTGGTAGTCATATGGATGTCAAAAATTGGCTAAGTAGGAGCGTAATGTTAGCAAGCCTATATGTGATGTTGCTACACGTTGTCACATGTTCTCCTATGTCTTGATGATGTCCACGTTATGTGTCCCCGTCAACCCCACATGTCCGCCTACAAGATCTCCTCCTGGTACATCAGCACAACCAACCTGTGAAGTAATCATGTCCTAGCTACCATCATCCCAGATCTCCTCCTGGTACATCAGCACAGCCAACCTGTGAAGTAATCATGTCCTAGCTACCATCATCCCAGATCTCCTCCTGGTACATCAGCACAACCAACCTGTGAAGTAATCATGTCCTAGCTACCATCATCCCAGATCTCCTCCTGGTACATCAGCACAGCCAACCTGTGAAGTAATCATGTCCTAGCTACCATCATCCTAGATCTCCTCCTGGTACATCAGCACAGCCAACCTGTGAAGTAATCATGTCCTAGCCACCATCATCCTACGATCGTACACGACTCACTGGATGCAATCAAGATAACCAATTCTTCAATAAACTGCGACTGAAATATTCACCAACATTTATCGATTTGTTTACCGAAAACCACTGATTTATATTTCAGCTATGACAGATTAGTTTACAAAAAAAACCACTGATTTATATTTCAGTTATGACAGATTAGTTTACCAAAAAAACACTGATTTATATTTCATCTATGACAGATTAATTTATAAAAAAGCCACTGATTTATATTTCAGCTGTGACAGATTAGTTTACCCAAAAAAACACTGATTTATATTTCATCTATGACAGATTAATTTATAAAAAAGCCACTGATTTATATTTCAGCTGTGACAGATTAGTTTACCAAAAAAAAACACTGATTTATATTTCATCTATGACAGATTAGCTTACCAAAAAAACCACTGATTTTTATTTCAGTTATGACAGATTAGTTTAACAAAAAAACCACTGATTTACATTTCAGCTATGACAGATTAGTTTACCAAAAAAAACCACATTTATATTTCAGTTATGACAGATTAGTTTACCAAAAAAAAAACCACATTTATATTTCAGCTATGACAGATTATTTTACCAAAAAACCACTGATTTTTATTTCAGTTATGAAAGATTAGTTTAACAAAAAAACCACTGATTTTTATTTCAGCTATGACAGATTAGTTTACCAAAAAATCACTGATTTTTATTTCAGCTATGACAGATTAGTTTACCAAAAAACCACTGATTTTTATTTCAGCTATGACAGATTAGTTTAACAAAAAACCACTGATTTTTATTTCAGCTATGACAGATTAGTTTACCAAAAAAACCACTGATTTTTATTTCAGCTATGACAGATTAGTTTACCAAAAAAAAAACACATTTATATTTCAGTTATGACAGATTAGTTTACCAAAAAACCACTGATTTTTATTTCAGTTATGACAGATTAGTTTACCAAAAAAACCACATTTATATTTCAGTTATGACAGATTAGTTTACCAAAAAACCACTGATTTTTATTTCAGTTATGACAGATTAGTTTACCAAAAAACCACATTTATATTTCAGTTATGACAGATTAGTTTACCAAAAAAACCACATTTATATTTCAGTTATGACAGATTAGTTTACCAAAAAACCACATTTATATTTCAGTTATGACAGATTAGTTTACCAAAAAAAACACATGTTTATTTCAGTTATGACAGATTAGTTTACCAAAAAAACCACATTTATATTTCAGTTATGACAGATTAGTTTACCAAAAAAAAATGATTTTTATTTCCTGGTTGACCGATTAGTTTACCGACTGTGACGTGTTTCTGTGGGAGCTAAGTTGGTTCGTTGTTTGCCCAGCCGTGTGTGATGACTGCAGACTCTGCTCCGAGCGGCCGTGTGTGATGACTGCATACTCTGCTCCGAGCGGCCGTGTGTGATGACTGCAGACTCCGCTCCGAGCGGCCGTGTGTGATGACTGCAGACTCTGCTCCGAGCGGCCTTGCGTGATGCTGGACAGATCACCGGTTGTCAAGGATAATCAGCAACGGCTGCCCCGCCCGCTCCCCTACACTCTCTAGGCGTGGCGAGTAACCTTGACCCTCACTATGCTAATAGTTTCAAGACCATACTGCTGGAATCCTCAGGGCGCCCCGCGCGCGCCCCTACTGGCGTGGAATGTCGGTTATCAGCGAAACACTGCGCCAGGCAGGGCACACGTGACCCCAGGACCTAGAGCCTCGATTACACGTACAGATCACGCGATCTTTATTTCGTTTCGTAACGTCGTCCAAGGATTAAGAATCATCATCATGTTCCTGTACGACAGGAGACGAATAAATTAATATTATCATGGAGGTGAGAGCCGTGATAGCTCAGTGGTTAGTGAACTGGACTACAAAGGACAAGGGGTAGGGTTCGATCCCAACCGACGGCTTCCTGGTTCACCCAGCCTTAAATGGGTACCGAATTTTTTTTCTTGGAAGTAAAGCGGCACGGGCGTAATACCGACCACATTATCCCAAAAATCATGTGCCGAAGGTCTGTAAAATGTATGGTCACTAACGCCATATTCCCTATACGCCGCCACTTGGCGTGACAGGGGTAGTTGACTTGTTATGGAGGTGAACTTCCATAGCGGTAGATCGACGAATAGTTTGAGATGGAGAACTTTGTTTACTCGGAAAATCATCATCATCATCGTGTGCCCTCTCCGCAACGAAGGTTGGCTAACACGGATCGCCATTCTACTCTTGTTTCTTGCTTTGATGGTGCAGGCTGTCATAGATTGACTTGTCCATCTTTTGATGTTACTCGTCCATGTTAGTCTTGGTCTGCCTCTGCCTCTTTTACCTTGTATTTTCCCTTCCAATATTACTTTTAGTAGGCTGTTGTGTCTTTTAACATGCCCCAAAAATTTCATTTGTCTTGTCTTAATTATATTTAGTAGTTCTCTTTTTATTTTCAGTTGTTTTAAAACTTCATCGTTTGTTATCTTTTCTTTCCATCCAATTCTACTTATTCTTCTATAAATCCACATTTCAAAGGCTTCAATTTTCTGTTCTGTTTTCTTGTCTAATGTCTATGTTTCTGCACCATACAGAAATATTGAGAAGATGTAATATTTTGCCATTCTTAGTTTCAGTCTTGTTGATATTTGTTTTGTTGTTAGTATATTTTTCATGGCATTAAAATTACTTTTTGCCATACCTATTATTTTCTTTATTTCAGTTTTGCATTTTCCATCATTGGTTATAGTATGACCCAGGTAGTTGTAGCTCTGGACTTTCTCCAGATGTGTTCCCTCAACTGTGATATTTAATTGTAGGTCTTGAGAATTTTCTTTGTTTATGATCATAGTTTTAGTCTTTTTTGATATTCATTTCTAGTCCATATTTTTTGCTTGTTATGTTTATTTCATTAAGTAATTGTTGTAGGTCTTTAGGATTTTCTGCTAGTAGTACAGTATCGTCAGCATATCTCAGGTTATTGATTATCTTTCCATTAATGTTTAGGCCTGGTATCTCTGAGATGTTTTTAAAGATTTGCCCAGTGTATAGATTGAACAAGCTTGGTGATAGGATGCATCCTTGTCTTACTCCACTTTTTATGTCCATGGGTGTAGAGTTCTCCTTGTTATATCTTATTATTGCTGTTTGCTCCCAGTACAAATTACATATTAGTCGCATGTCTGTGTCGTCTAGATTTATATCCTTTAGGCAGTCTATGACTTGGTTATGGTGTATTCTATCGAAAGCTTTGGTGTAGTCTATAAAGCAGGCATATATTGGTTTGTTTACTTCTGCGTACTTTTCAATCAATGTTCTCATGCTGAATATGGCTTCTTTTGTCCCACTGTTTTTCCTGAATCCAAATTGTTGCTCATCTAATTCAGTATTGATTTTATTCTGAATCCTTCCCTGTATAACTTTTAGTAAAATTTTTGTTACCTGGCTCATTAGGCTTATTGTTCTGAAGTCACTGCATTCAACTGCACCATTCTTTTTAGGCAATGCAATGAAATTTGATGCTTTTAGATCGTTTGGTATGTTTCCTGTATGGTATATGTCATTGCATATGTCTGTGATCACTTCGATGCCAAACTCTTCTAGAGCGTGTATCATCTCTATCTGTATATTGTCAGGTCCTGCTGCTTTTCCCTTATTCATTGTTTTTATAGCTTTTTCTACTTCAGATTTCAGGATTTTATAGTTGTATGTACATTTTATGTCTGGCTTTTTGTCCCTTTCGTCATGAAATAATTCTGTTATATATTCTTGCCATCTATCTATTATATCTTTGTTGTCTGTTAGCATTCTTCCCTCTCTGTTTGCAATACATCCGTTTCGTACAGCTTTTTTTGTCTTTATTCGTCATTCTCTTTATTTCTGTGTGCATTTCGCTTAAGTTTTGTTTACTTTCCATAGTTTCGATTTCTAGACATCTTTGTCTGAGCCAGTCTTCTTTTTCCTTTTTGCACATTCTCCGTATTTCCTTGTCTATATCCTTGTATCTGGCAGTGTTTTTCGCTTGTCTTCTTTCTTCCATTTTTTCTAAGATTTTGTCAGTTATCCATTTTTGTTTTTTGTTACTTTCCTTTTTGGGCAAGGTGTTGCAGGATTCTTGCATGCTGTTTTTTTATGCATTGCCATTTTGTTGTGACTTTTTCCTCAGGATTTTCTCTTCTGTACTGCTCAATCCCCTCTTCTAGTAGCTTCTGATATGTGTTCTTTACTTGTACAGTATAAGCTTCTTTTAGTGGGTATTTATATATTTTTGTAGTTCTCGTTTTATTAGAATGCCTACTCCTCTTTGATGTTCTTTTGTGTTACCTGAATATATAAATGTATATTTATCGTCTTGTATGTATCCACTTTCCTTCCATCTTGTTTCTGATATGCCTAAAATATCTATGTTTAATCGCTATGCTTCTGCCATAAGATTTTCTAATTTTCCTTGTTGGTATAAGGTCCTAATATTCCATGTAGCTATTTTAATTCGTTCTTTATACAGTAGTTAGAATTTCTCTCCATGGCTTTCTTTGGACTGTTACGTGATGAGGCTCCAATCTCTTTCACGGTGATCTGCCATATTCGTCTTTCGTGTTCTGAATATGCCTCATGTGGCACGAGAACCACACGCTAGAGCACACGGTAAACTCAGCTACCTAAAGAAGTAGCTAACATTGGAGATGTCTTTCACGCAGATGTACGCATGCTTATATCATAGGGTTACGATCATAACTTGGCAATCAATTGTGTATCTGTATTCCTCCTGTTGAAACAAGTATTTCCATTAGGGCTGAACACGCCGGCAAGTACCCTATCCGGGAGTCAAATAGGAAGTATAGAGATACACAATTTATTCCCGAGTTGTGATCGTAGCCCGGTACTCTAGTCAGGAGTACATCTACGTGAAAGACATCTCCAATGGTAGCTACTTCTTTAGGTAGCTGGTGGCCGTGTGCTCTAGCTTGTGGTTCTCGTGGCAAGGCGTTGTGCTAAGGAGTACGGGTTCGATCCTGCTTCGAACCATCTATTGTTCTTTTCGTTGTTGATTATTTGTGATTTTTTTTCCGAGTGTTGTAAACATAGGGGGTCAAGGCAAACAAATGCGAAGCTGCAGTAAAGCTCAATTGTGAGGGAAAATTGAAAAAAAAAAATAGAAAAAAGGTATGGTAAAAGCTTTACGTGGTTAGTAGACGACATAGATTTGAACGACGTTTCAGCTCAATAGGCCTTCAGCAGGAACAGACAAACAACAACACACACAGATATGTAAGTAAATATAACTAAATACATAGCTAAATAGTAATGAAACATCCAAAACAAAATAATCGAAAAATGTTAAAGAAAAGCAAATCGACTTCCCTTGTGTCGGAAAAGGGCGCGTAGCGCGGGTCTGGCTGTAATATACCCTCTGGACAGGGGTGGAGGGTACTAAAACTACACCAGTGGGGGGGAATGCTGTCTAGGTTACGACGGCTAGCAAGGACGCCGACAATGCCTGGAAGTATCTAAGGCTCGTACATACAGGTATACAAAAACTCACAGATGCGTGTATCGATGCATGTGTACATGTGTGCACATACAAGTAGACATGCACATACTAATATGCATCAACACGCATATATACATGCATACACAAACATATATGTGCATAGAAGCAAGTACACACATACATGAGTATACATATATATATACACCAATACCCGTACATATGAACACATACATAAGCACATCCATGCGGGGACAATCAAATGTGTAGAAATGTGCGCACAATGCACTACTGACCAGAGGAGTACACACCGGAGTAAGTGTGCAAGCTGGAAGGAGAAAGAATATAATAACAGGTCCTCAAAAGGCGGAAAGAGTAAGAAGTCTGAGAGTGGGGTGCAATAAAAACATATGAGTGGTACATGACCCAGAAAGAAAGGAGTATTTGGGAACACCGAAGTGTCTCAATGGGGACTAGTGGAGGAGAACTATGAGTAGCATGGCATAGTAGATGGACTAAAGAGCCAAAACATGGACAGTAGAAAGGGCTATGTAAAAGGGAAGGGGTAGCCGAAAGGTAACTATGTGTACGAGTGTGATACATTCATGCCTCTTGGGGTCAGCGAACCATACTTAACTATGAGGCGATTCTCCAAAGTAAATCTGCTGCGGTCGCCGGGTCAGTAGGGAGCACATAGGCACAGGTGATACAGTTCCGACCACAAGGGGCCGTACCGAAGTGTTGAGGGTCGGAGCGAGGGAGATGGCTCCTAACCATAATGTCTCCCAAATTCCTGTCGCGCTTGAAGGCGATCATCGGTGGATCACTAAAGAGTAGACGGGCAGTGGGATCAGAGAGGAGAATGAAACGGTAGCGGTTGAGTATCTTCACAGCAGCTAAATTGTAAGGGTGATAGGTGAGGGTGAGTATGGTTCTCTCAGAGAGGGGGGGGGGGCGGTCGGAAGGAGTGAGTGCCTCGGGACGGGTGATAAGGAGGACCCGCTGGAGGGCAGACTGGAGGATCGAGTCTGGATAAAGCCAGCAGCTGAAGAAACCTAACATGAGGTGAGCTTGTTGGAGGATCGAGTCTGGATAAAGCCAGCGGCTGAAGAAACCTAACATGAGGTGAGCCTGTTGGAGGAAATCTTGGTCATCCTGGCAGATGCCACGGAGACGCAATAACTGTGAGAATGGAATTGAATCACGACGTCGTGATTCAGGAATTTGGGAAATATTCTGGTTAGGAGCCATCTCCCTCGCTCCGACTCTCAATGGATGTTTCATTACTAGTTAGCCATGTAGGATTAGTTATATTTACTTACTTATCTGTGTGTGTTGTTTGTCTGTTCCTGCTGAAGGCCTATTGAGCCGAAACGTCGTTCAAATCTGTGTCGTCTACTAACCACGTAAAGCTTTTACCATACCTTTTTTATATTTTTTTTTTTCAATTGTCCCTCCCTGTTGTAAACATACATCTTCCCCTAAAACGATTCGCTGCCTATCGCTGGGAAGTTTACCTCCATGATAACATTGATTATTATTTGTCTCCTGTGTCGAGACCGACTGCTTCCATTTTACTTAGGAATGTCCATGTTTCTTTGCTTTTTTTTCTTCTTGAGTGTTTGTTCAGAGTATTGAAAACAAAGCTCTTCCCCTGAAATGATTCGCTCCTGTACAACCATTGTATCGTCGTATGTCTCCTCCATTCTCCGCTAATCTCTCTTAACAGCAGCATAGGCCAATAGGAGAGCAAAAGATGGATTGATGGAATATTATAAACACTAGGACACAAAACAGCAGCAGGGGTCACTCCAGGCCTCAGTTATTGTTGGTATATGTTGAGATATCACTGTCTAGTAACTCCAGGCCTCAGTTATTGTTGGTATATGTTGAGATATCACTGTCTAGTAACTCCAGACCTCAGTTATTGTTGGTATATGTTGAGATATCACACTGACTAGTAACTCCAGACCTCAGTTATTGTTGGTATATGTTGAGATATCACACTGTCTAGTAATTCCAGACCTCAGTTATTGTTGGTATATGTTGAGATATCACACTGTCTAGTAACTTCAGACCTCAGTTATTGTTTGGTACATGTTGAGATATCACTGTCTAGTAACTCTAGACCTCAGTTATTGTTGGTATATGTTGAGATATCACACTGACTAGTAACTCCAGACCTCAGTTATTGTTGTTATATGTTGAGATATCACTGTCTAGTAACTCCAGACCTCAGTTATTGTTGGTATATGTTGAGATATCGCTGTCTAGTAACTCCAGACCTCAGTTATTGTTGGTATATGTTGAGATATCGCTGTCTAGTAACTCCAGACCTCAGTTATTGTTGGTATATGTTGAGATATCGCTGTCTAGTAACTCCAGACCTCAGTTATTGTTGGTATATGTTGAGATATCGCTGTCTATTAACTCCAGACCTCAGTTATTGTTGGTATATGTTGAGATATCACACTGTCTAGTAACTCCAGACCTCAGTTATTGTTGGTATATGTTGAGATATCGCTGTCTAGTAACTCCAGACCTCAGTTATTGTTGGTATATGTTGAGATATCGCTGTCTATTAACTCCAGACCTCAGTTATTGTTGGTATATGTTGAGATATCACACTGTCTAGTAACTCCAGACCTCAGTTATTGTTGGTATATGTTGAGATAT
The DNA here is from genome assembly GCA_032433765.1 of Megaustenia siamemsis. Taxonomy (NCBI): domain Eukaryota; kingdom Metazoa; phylum Mollusca; class Gastropoda; order Stylommatophora; family Ariophantidae; genus Megaustenia; species Megaustenia siamemsis. The sequence goes on along the minus strand of JAVIAB010000156.1, from coordinate 86,999,320 downwards.
CACTGTCTAGTAAATCTAGACCTCAGTGATTGTTGGTATATGTTGAGATATCACACTGTCTAGTAACTCCAGACCTCAGTTATTGTTGGTATATGTTGAGATATCACTGTCTAGTAACTCCAGACCTCAGTTATTGTTGGTATATATTGAAACATCACTGTCTAGTAACTCCAGACCTCAGTTATTGTTGGTATATGTTGAGATATCACTGTCTAGTAACTCCAGACCTCAGTTATTGTTGGTATATATTGAAACATCACTGTCTAGTAACTCCAGACCTCAGTTATTGTTGTTATATGTTGAGATATCGCTGTCTAGTAACTCCAGACCTCAGTTATTGTTGGTATATGTTGAGATATCGCTGTCTAGTAACTCCAGACCTCAGTTATTGTTGGTATATGTTGAGATATCGCTGTCTAGTAACTCCAGACCTCAGTTATTGTTGGTATATGTTGAGATATCGCTGTCTATTAACTCCAGACCTCAGTTATTGTTGGTATATGTTGAGATATCACACTGTCTAGTAACTCCAGACCTCAGTTATTGTTGGTATATGTTGAGATATCGCTGTCTAGTAACTCCAGACCTCAGTTATTGTTGGTATATGTTGAGATATCGCTGTCTATTAACTCCAGACCTCAGTTATTGTTGGTATATGTTGAGATATCACACTGTCTAGTAACTCCAGACCTCAGTTATTGTTGGTATATGTTGAGATATCGCTGTCTAGTAACTCCAGACCTCAGTTATTGTTGGTATATGTTGAGATATCGCTGTCTATTAACTCCAGACCTCAGTTATTGTTGGTATATGTTGAGATATCGCTGTCTATTAACTCCAGACCTCAGTTATTGTTGGTATATGTTGAGATATCGCTGTCTAGTAACTCCAGACCTCAGTTATTGTTGGTATATGTTGAGATATCACACTGTCTAGTAACTCCAGACCTCAGTTATTGTTGGTATATGTTGAGATATCACACTGTCTAGTAACTCCAGACCTCAGTTATCATGAAGAAGTTATTGCGATGAGTTATCGCACCTTCAACAAATTGGAAATAAACGAGTGAGGGTTGGGCATCAATGTCAAGGTCAGCAAGAGTTTAATCTCAGAATATTGCGCTCACAGAGGGCACTGATAACTGGCATTGTTGTCGCTGTGTGCACGCCTATTGTTGCCACAGATACAAGGTTGTGTGTTGACAAGTTCATAGACAAGGACACATCAGGGATAAATGAAGCAATCAGTCAATCATAGAAACTGTGACATCAGGGATAAATGAAACATTCAGTCAATCAGAAAATTAGACAATCAGACATATAAAATTTCTTGTTACGTCACAAATGTGTTTTTGTAAACCTGTAGTCATGGAAACAACAATCAATAAAGTCAGGATTGTTGATGTCTCTAGTATACAAGAATCAATAGATTCAGTAGATTGGGGGGGGGGGATCATAGGGACCATTTGTACAGTTGCCCATGGCTGGTGAATTGAGAGTTGGCCACCTACGATGGCACATTTGTACAGTTGTCCATGGCTGGTGAATTGAGAGTTGGCCACCTACGGTGGCACATTTGTACAGTTGTCCATGGCTGGTGAATTGAGAGTTGGCCACCTACGATGGCACATTTGTACAGTTGCCCATGGCTGGTGAATTGAGAGTTGGCCACCTACGATGGCACATTTGTACAGTTGTCCATGGCTGGTGAATTGAGAGTTGGCCACCTACGATGGCACATTTGTACAGTTGTCCATGGCTGGTGAATTGAGAGTTGGCCACCTACGATGGCACATTTGTACAGTTGTCCATGGCTGGTGAATTGAGAGTTGGCCACCTACGATGGCACATTTGTACAGTTGCCCATGGCTGGTGAATTGAGAGTTGGCCACCTACGATGGCACATTTGTACAGTTGTCCATGGCTGGTGAATTGAGAGTTGGCCACCTACGATAGCACATTTGTACAGTTGTCCATGGCTGGTGAATTGAGAGTTGGCCACCTACGATGGCACATTTGTACAGTTGTCCATGGCTGGTGATATGAGAGTTGGCCACATATGATGGCACATTTGTACAGTTGCCCATGGCTGGAGAATTGAGAGTTGGCCACATACGATGGCACATTTATACAGTTGCCCATGGCTGGAGAATTGAGAGTTGGCTACATACGATGGCACATTTGTATAGTTGCCCATGGCTGGTGAATTGAGTGTTGGCCACCTACGATGGCACATTTGTATAGTTGCCCATGGCTGGAGAATTGAGAGTTGGCCACATACGATGGCACATTTGTACAGTTGTCCATGGCTGGAGAATTGAGAGTTGCCCACATACGATGGCACATTTGTACAGTTGTCCATGGCTGGAGAATTGAGAGTTGGTCACATACGATGGCACATTTGTACAGTTGCCCATGGCTGGAGAATTGAGTGTTGGTCACCTACGATGGCACATTTATTTTTGAAGGCAATAGTCTCTGCCATTTAATAATGTATCCAGTGGGGAAAAATGGGGGCCTGAGTGGCCTCATTGGGAAAACCAGCCGACAAAGCTTCCAACTTTCGGACCGTATCGATTCCTGCTGGAAGCAGTTTGTGAGTTGTAGTCGTGGTTGGAAAATAAAAATACCCCCGCGGTCGACCCAGCCGCTGACAGAAATGGGTACCAGGCTAGTACTCTGGGAAGGTGAGGAATTATACCTCTAGTCGTGAGGTTCCATGCTTGAAGCGACATTAGACAGGAGAACACTTCTGGGATGGTGACCGAGCACATTTGGGTACCCACGAGCTAAGACGTCGATTCATGTCTCCTACCTGCAATATACATATGGCCATCTTCGTCTTGTCAGACGGTTTAGTGGAGGCTATTGTGTATTGTTTTGGAGGTTTTATTTTTGTCAAACAGCTTCTCTCGTGGCTAATTCTACCAATGTTTGACAAACAGCTTCTCTCGTGGCTAATTCTACCAATGTTTGACAAACAGCTTCTCTCGTGTGCTAATTCTACCAATGTTTGACAAACAGCTTCTCTCGTGTGCTAATTCTACCAATGTTTGACAAACAGCTTCTCTCGTGTGCTAATTCTACCAATGTTTGACAAACAGCTTCTCTCGTGGCTAATTCTACCATTGTTTGACAAACAGCTTCTCTCGTGTGCTAATTCTACCAATGTTTGACAAACAGCTTTTCTCGTGTGCTAATTCTACCAATGTTTGACAAACAGCTTCTCTCGTGGCTAATTCTACCAATGTTTGACAAACAGCTTCTCTCGTGTGCTAATTCTACCAATGTTTGACAAACAGCTTCTCTCGTGGCTAATTCTACCAATGTTTGACAAACAGCTTCTCTCGTGGCTAATTCTACCAATGTTTGACAAACAGCTTCTCTCGTGGCTAATTCTACCAATGTTTGACAAACAGCTTCTCTCGTGGCTAATTCTACCAATGTTTGACAAATAGCTTCTCTTGTGGCTAATTCTACCAATGTTTGACAAACAGCTTCTCTCGTGGCTAATTTTACCAATGTTTGACAAACAGCTTCTCTTGTGGCTAATTCTACCAATGTTTGACAAACAGCTTCTCTCGTGGCTAATTCTACCAATGTTTGACAAACAGCTTCTCTCGTGGCTAATTCTACCAATGTTTGACAAACACACGCGGTCACATAATGAACAAGTCAGGCCCACTGATCTACAGGGTTTTCTTTTCCATCTTTTTTTTCATGGGTCGTTTCTCTTCTAAGTTTGTGCCATAGTACAGCCTCAAGTGATGTTATACAGACTCTCTATGATGTGCGATCTCTTGCCAGATGTTCCCAGTCATTTTCACAGATGCAGAAGTCATTCAGAGATGATTTACAGATATCTCTGTTTCGTAGTTTATGTCTGCTGATTTGTCTTTTTCCGTGTATTTGTTCACCATATTCTATTTGTTTAGGAATGTGGTTTTCTTCCATTCGTTGGACGTGCCCCAGTCATGTTAACCTTCGACCTCTGAGTATTGACATGATTATTGGGGGTCTTAGAACGTTGCAGGACAGTTAAGTTGGTTAGTCTGTCCTGCCATTTGATGTCCATTATGCTGCGGAGACATTGCATGTGGAAGACATTTAGTCTTTTTTCATGATTTGCTGTATGTTGTTCAGATTTCAGATCCATATAACAGTGTGCAAGCACACAGGTCTGATATATTAGGAGTTTGGTCTTTAGTGTTAGTTTCGTGTTGTTCCAGGCCCTTTCTGTGAGTTTGCCGAAAGTTGTAGCTGCCTTACCAATTCAGCTGTTTATTTGATCATCAAGAGAAATGGTTGATGTGATTGTGGATCCAAGATACATGAATTTCTGAACTGACTCAAGTGGACAGTCTTTCAAAGTGATTAATACAGGCTTGATGTCTCCTTGATTTAGAAGTACTGTTTTCTGAACTGACTCATGGACAAACTTTCAAAGTGATTAATACAGGCTTGATGTCTCCTTAACTTAGAAGTACTGTTTCCTGAACTGACTCATGGACAAACTTTCAAAGTGATTAATACAGGCTTGATGTCTCCTTAACTTAGAAGTACTGTTTTCTGAACTGACTCATGGACAAACTTTCAAAGTGATTAATACAGACTTGATGTCTCCTTGATTTAGAAGTACTGTTTCCTGAACTGACTCATGGACAGATGCAATACAAAATCAATAAATACTTGCTGTCTCTACTATACAACATTTCACCCCCCCCCCCCAAAAAAAAAAAAACAAGATTTTATGCAACAGAAGTAAGGAAACGTGTTGATCCTATCCTGCTGTATGGAGGTGGATCACGGACAGTTAATGAACAGACATGAAGGTCAATGAATGCAACAGAACAATTCTGATTCCACACAAGAATGTTTAGAACCTCATGGAAATTTACAAAAGTAATGGGGAGATATCGCGAATGGAGCCAGAGCTGAAATAAAACGTTAGCGGGGAGTTCAAGATAGTCTACCTCAGCGTTTCCTAAAATGGGCGTTTCGCCCGCCGGGGGCGCTGGAACGATCCAAGTTGCGGTAGAAGCCTTGGGTACAAATGGTGTGCGGGCGGTGAATAAGGCAGCGGCGGAGGCATAAAGAAAGAAATGAAGAGAAAGTGGGTTGCTGGGCCAAGAGACTAGCCGTGTGTCCGATACACAAGTGACACGTCAGTCTTAGACGACGCCCGGCACATCAATGCAATCTCACAATCATGGAATGTTCCAAATCTTGCAGTTCTGAGGACAAACGTAAAAGTTTGATCAAGAATCTGGCTACTTTGTCCAGACCTGAAAATGTTTGTCCTGTCATGTCTGTCCTTCACCTCAGTTTTCCTGTACTTTACCAGACTTGATTTGTGCATATTTTTTGTCTTGCCCCTTCTGTCCTGTCTGTCTGTACTGTCTGTTCTACCTATATATATATATATATATATATATCTAGTCTGTCTGTACTGTCTGTTCTACCTATATATATATCTAGTCTGTACTCTTATATCATGTATGTCTGTTCTCCCACTCTATCTGTATGTCCGTTCTCCCACTTTATATGTATGTCTGTCCTCCCACTCTATCTGTATGTCTGTTCTCCCACTCTATCTGTATGTCTGTTCTCGTACTCTATCTGTATGTCTGTTCTCCCACTCTATCTGTATGTCTGTCCTCCCACTCTATCTGTATGTCTGTTACCCACTCTATCTGTATGTGTGTCCTCGCACTCTATCTTGTATGTCTGTTCTCCCACTCTATCTGTATGTCTGTCCTCCCACTCTATCTGCATGTCTGTTCTCCCACTTTATCTGTATGTCTGTCCTCCCACTCTATCTGTATGTCTGTTACCCACTCTATCTGTATGTCTGTCCTCCCACTCTATCTGTATGTCTGTTCTCCCACTCTATCTGTATGTCTGTTCTCCCACTCTATCTGTATGTCTGTCCTCCCACTCTATCTGTATGTCTGTCCTCCCACTCTATCTGTATGTCTGTCCTCCCACTCTATCTGTATGTCTGTCCTCCCACTCTATCTGTATGTCTGTTCTCCCACTCTATCTGTATGTCTGTTCTCCCACTCTATCTGTATGTCTGTTCTCCCACTCTATCTGTATGTCTGTCCAGTGTCTCCTATCTGCCTTTATCTCTTGTGTTTTGTTTTGGCTAATTATGGCTATAATCCCGCACTTCCAGCTGCTCTAGGCTACTTCTAATGTGTGGCCTACAGGTCACAAACAGAAGCGATTGCCGTTGTGTCTACGTTGTAACTGTTCATACAGTGGTTTATTTCCTTATAACAAAACTCTATCTCCTTAACTACATCTTGTCATGACGCGAGCTCACTACGTTACTTAAAGAGAGTTATGTCCTTTGATAAGGACTCTAGTTTGCTGACTACACACTTGTGGTAGCTTCTCAACTTACTATTCTCTTCTGATATGAACTATAGAGTTGATCCTGCTCTCTTTCTGCCTCTCACTGACTTGTCTTCATGGGGCTGTTGATAAACACTCTCTTATACATTGGCTCGTGTCTTTGCTCTAGTATGACAGGAAGTTGTTAAATTGTCACGATGTTTCATCTCGCCGCTGACCGGAAATGCGTCCAGTGAATGAAAGTGTCAAAACATCTGCGATTTCCTGTCTCCCCCCCCCCCCGTCCCCGATCTGGACCCGCGATGACAGTTGCTACCTTTTGATCTTGCCACTTCTCTCTGAAATGTGCCTCCTATTAGCACTCTCAATTTCCTGTCCATTTGCAAGTTTGAGTCGGATGTCACCCTCTTTGATCTTGCCACTTCTCTCTGAAATGTCCCTTCTATAATCTATTCTCTGACCGGGAGCGTGTTAAACTGTCACTCGCTTGTGATGTCTGGAAGTGTTTGGTGTTCCCCTGCACTCTACATCTGTGCCACTACCCCCTGGGGAAAGGGTACCTCCATCCTACATAAAACTATTACATTGTTGGTTATGTTAGTTGTGACGCTGTTATGGGATCGGCGCAGTTCCTGCAGTCTTATTCCTTATGACGATCACTGATGTTTCAGGACGAACAGGGGAAATAACTGATGATCTACTTCTTGGCCACTTCGTTTTGTTATTTCTGGTTCGTGAAATATCTCAAGTTTACTGAACATTTTACGATTGTATTTTTCATGTGCGGCCACTACTCGATAATAGGTAACTATCATTCAACTGGTACTTGCAACAAGAACATCTTCTTGTTGTCTTTTGATGGATAACTCAACGTTAGATAAGATAACTCAACGTTAGATAACTGATATCAATATCAGGCGATGTTTCATCACTAGCCGTGTCCTGGGACAGTTCTATCAGCTCCATCAAACTCGGTGGTATCACGGCCCCCTCCCCATCAAACTCGGTGGTATCACGGCCCCCTCCCCATCAAACTCGGTGGTAACACGGCCCCCTCCCCATCAAACTCGGTGGCATCACAGCCCCCTCCCCATCAAACTCGGTGGCATCACGGCCCCCTCCCCATCAAACTCGGTGGCATCACGGCCCCCTCCCCAACGACGAACTGTAGCTAAATATCAAACACGAATGTGTCTATCCACCGCTCTATATGTGACATATGATATAGACCGCTATCCACCGCTCTATATGTGACATATGATATAGACCGCTATCCACCGCTCTATATGTGACATATGATATAGACCGCTATCCACCGCTCTATATGTGACATATGATATAGACCGCTATCCACCGCTCTATATGTGACATATGATATAGACCGCTATCCACCGCTCTATATGTGACATATGATATAGACCGCTATCCACCGCTCTATATGTGACATATGATATAGACCGCTATCCACCGCTCTATATGTGACATATGATATAGACCGCTATCCACCGCTCTATATGTGACATATGATATAGACCGCTATCCACCGCTCTATAAGTGACATATGGTATAGAACGCTATCCACCGCTCTATATGTGACATATGATATAGAACGCTATCCACCGCACTGTATGAGACATATGATATAGAACGCAATCCACAGCTGTATATGTGACATATGATGTGATATAATACGATAAAAATAGAATAGTTGCTGTTGCTATACGGTAAAAATAGAATAGTTGGTGTTGCTATACGGTAAAAATAGAATAGTTGCTGTTGCTGTAAGGTAAAAATAGAATAGTTGCTGTTGCTATACGGTAAAAATAGAATAGTTGCTGTTGCTATACGGTAAAAATAGAATAGTTGCTGTTGCTGTACGGTAAAAATAGAATAATTGGTGTTGCTATACGGTAAAAATAGAATAGTTGCTGTTGCTGTACGGTAAAAATAGAATAATTGGTGTTGCTATACGGTAAAAATAGAATAGTTGCTGTTGCTATACGGTAAAAATAGAATAGTTGCTGTTGCTATACGGTAAAAATAGAATAGTTGCTGTTGCTATACGGTAAAAATAGAATAGTTGCGGTTGCTATACGGTAAAAATAGAATAGTTGCTGTTGCTATACGGTAAAAATAGAATAGTTGCGGTTGCTATACGGTAAAAATAGAATAGTTGCTGTTGCTATACGGTAAAAATAGAATAGTTGCTGTTGCTATACGGTAAAAATAGAATAGTTGCGGTTGCTATACGGTAAAAATAGAATAGTTGCTGTTGCTATACGGTAAAAATAGAATGGTTGGTGTGACTATAAAGAAAAAAAATATAATAGTTGGTGTGACTATAAAGAAAAAAATATAATAGTTGGTGTGACTATAAAGAAAAAAATATAATACTTGGTGTGACTATAAAGAAAAAAATATAATAGTTGGTGTGACTATAAAGAAAAAAATATAATACTTGGTGTGACTATAAAGAGAAAAATATAATACTTGGTGTGACTATAAAGAAAAAATTTAATACTTGGTGTGACTATAAAGAAAAAAATATAATACTTGGTGTGACTATAAAGAAAAAAATATAATACTTGGTGTGACTATAAAGAAAAAAATATAATACTTGGTGTGACTATAAAGAAAAAAATATAATACTTGGTGTGACTATAAAGAAAAAAATATAATACTTGGTGTGACTATAAAGAAAAAATTTAATACTTGGTGTGACTATAAAGAAAAAAATATAATACTTGGTGTGACTATAAAGAAAAAAATATAATACTTGGTGTGACTATAAAGAAAAAAATATAATACTTGGTGTGACTATAAAGAAAAAAATATAATACTTGGTGTGACTATAAAGAAAAAAATATAATACTTGGTGTGACTATAAAGAAAAAAATATAATACTTGGTGTAACTATAAAGAAAAAAATATAATACTTGGTGTGACTATAAAGAAAAAAATATAATACTTGGTGTGACTATAAAGAAACAAATATAATACTTGGTGTGACTATAAAGAAAAAAATATAATACTTGGTGTGACTATAAAGAAAAAATTTAATACTTGGTGTGACTATAAAGAAAAAAATATAATACTTGGTGTGACTATAAAGAAAAAAATATAATACTTGGTGTGACTATAAAGAAAAAAATATAATACTTGGTGTGACTATAAAGAAAAAAATATAATACTTGGTGTGACTATAAAGAAAAAAATATAATACTTGGTGTGACTATAAAGAAAAAAATATAATACTTGGTGTAACTATAAAGAAAAAAATATAATACTTGGTGTGACTATAAAGAAAAAAATATAATACTTGGTGTGACTATAAAGAAAAAAATATAATACTTGGTGTGACTATAAAGTAAACAAAAGGTAAGAAAAAAATAGATTTATCTTGTTGTTTCTGACAGACCGTATATGAAACGGCAGATGTGTGTTGTAGTTTGACAGTCCAAGTTTGTATTTTATGAATAAAACTTTCTTGTAGTTTCCATGTTCTGGATGTTCTTAGTTTAGACCAAGTTTGTAGTTTCCATGTTCTGGATGTTCTTAGTTTAGACCAAGTTTGTAGTTTCCATGTTCTGGATGTTCTTAGTTTAGACCAAGTTTGTAGTTTCCATGTTCTGGATGTTCTTAGTTTAGACCAAGTTTGTAGTTCCAGAAGAACGGTAAGCGGTGGACGGTGTGTGAGAGGAACTGTCGTGATCCACTTCTGAGGTTTGTGTCACCTCGGGGATATTGACACAACTCAGTATTTTGTGAACACCTCTATAGTACCACCTCAGTGCTCTGAGAACACAACTAGTATGACCTCAGTAATCTGTGAACATAACTAGTGCCACCTCATTGCTCTGAGAACACAACTAGTATGACCTCAGTAATCTGTGAACATAACTAGTACCAACTTGGCACTCTGTGAACACAACTAGTACCACCTCAGTGCTCTGTGAACACAACTAGTACCACCTCAGTGCTCTGTGAACACAACTAGTACCACCTCAGTGCTCTGTGAACACAACTAGTACCACCTCAGTGCTTTGTGAACACAACTAGTATGACCACAGTAATCTGTGAACATAACTAGTACCACCTCATTGCTCTGAGAACACAACTAGTATGACCTCAGTAATCTGTGAACATACCTAGTACCAACTTGGCACTCTGTGAACACAACTAGTACCACCTCAGTGCTCTGTGAACACAACTAGTACCACCTCAGTGCTCTGTGAACACAACTAGTACCACCTCAGTGCTTTGTGAACACAACTAGTACCACCCCATTGCTCTGTGAACACAAGAAGTACCAACTCAGTGCTCTGTGAACACAAGAAGTACCAACTCAGTGCTCTGTGAAAACAACTATTATCAACGCAGTGTCATGTAAACATGTAATATAAAATGATCGAAGTTAGTTCAATGTTTGTTCCGTATCAATTGGATGTTCTATGGAACATCCGACCATCGTTTATTCAAGGTCTGATGTTGTTCAAATGACGTCACAATGAGTGCATTATAATGTCTGTGTCAAGATAACCCAGTCTGGACGGATTTCTTTGAGGATTTATTCTTTGTTCTTTTTGTGCAAGAATTTGGTTTGTTCTTGGAAAGGGGCCGTTGAGAGAAGCAATCAAGTATAATAGGGGCCGTTGAGAGAAGCAATCAAGTATAATAGGGGCTGTTGAGAGAAGCAATCAAGTATAATAGGGGCCGTTGAGAGAAGCAATCAAGTATAATAGGGGCCGTTGAGAGAAGCAATCAAGTATAATAGGGGCCGTTGAGAGAAGCAATCAAGTATAATAGGGGCCGTTGAGAGAAGCAATCAAGTAAAATAGGGGCCGTTGAGAGAAGCAATCAAGTAAAATAGGGGCCGTTGAGAGAAGCAATCAAGTATAATAGGGGCCGTTGAGAGAAGCAATCAAGTATAATAGGGGCCGTTGAGAGAAGCAATCAAGTAAAATAGGGGCCGTTGAGAGAAGCAATCAAGTATAATAGGGGCCGTTGAGAGAAGCAATCAAGTATAATAGGGGCCGTTGAGAGAAGCAATCAAGTATAATAGGGGCCGTTGAGAGAAGCAATCAAGTATAATAGGGGCTGTTGAACGAAGCAATCAAGTATAATAGTGGCTGTTGAGAGAAGCAACCATGAATAATAGGGGCCGTTGAGGGAAGCAATCAAGTATAATAGGGGCTGTTGAGAGAAGCAACCATGTATAATAGGGGCTGTTGAGAGAAGCAATCAACTATAATAGGGGCTGTTGAGCGAAGCAATCAAGTATAATATTGGCTGTTGAGAGAAGTAACCATGAATAATAGGGGCCGTTGAGAGAAGCAATCAAGTATAATAGGGGCTGTTGAGAGAAGCAACCATGTATAATAGGGGCTGTTGAGAGAAGCAACCATGTATAATAGGGGATGTTGAGAGAAGCAAACATGTATAATAGGGGCTGTTGAGAGAAGCAACCATGTATAATAGGGGATGTTGAGAGAAGCAAACATGTATAATAGGGGATGTTGAGAGAAGCAACCATGTATAATAGGGGAAGTTGAGAGAAGCAAACATGTATAATAGGGGATGTTGAGAGAAGCAACCATGTATAATAGGGGCCGTTGAGAGAAGCAATCATGTATAATAGGGGCTGTTGAGCGAAGCAATCAAGTATAATAGGGGCTTATGAGAGAAGCAACCATGAATAATAGGGGCCGTTGAGAGAAGCAATCAAGTATAATAGGGGCTGTTGAGAGAAGAAACCATGTATAATAGGGGCTGTTGAGAGAAGCAACCATGTATAATAGGGGCCGTTGAGAGAAGCAACCATGTATAATAGGGGGTGTTGAGAGAAACAACCATGTATAATAGGGGCCGTTGAGAAAAAGCAACCATGTATAGTAGGGGCTGTTGGGAGAAACAACCATGTATAATAGGGGCCGATTAGAGAAGCAACCATGTATAATAGGGGCCGTTGAGAGAAGCAACCATGTATAATAGGGGTCGTTGAGAGAAGCAACCATGTATAATAGGGGCTGTTGAGAGAAGCAACCATGTATAATAGGGGCCGTTGAGAGAAACAACCATGTATAATAGGGGCCTTTGGGAGAAACAACCATGTATAATAGAGGCCTTTGGGAGAAACAACCATGTATAATAGGGGCCATTGAGAGAAGCAACCATGTATAATAGGGGCCTTTGGGAGAAACAGCCATGTATAATAGGGGCCTTTGGGAGAAACAACCATGTATAATAGGGGCCATTGAGAGAAGCAACCATGTATAATAGGGGCCTTTGGGAGAAACAACCATGTATAATAGGGGCCTTTGGGAGAAACAACCATGTATAATAGGGGCCATTGAGAGAAACAACCATGTATAATAGAGGCCTTTGGGAGAAACAACCATGTATAACAGTGGCCATTGAGAGAAACAACCATGTATAATAGGGGCCTTTGGGAGAAACAACCATGTATAATAGGGGCCATTGAGAGAAACAACCATGTATAATAGGGGCCTTTGGGAGAAGCAACCATGTATAATAGGGGCCTTTGGGAGAAACAACAATGTATAATAAGGGGCATTGAGAGAAGCAACCATGTATAATAGAGGCTGTTGGGAGAAACAGCCATGTATAATAGGGGCCTTTGGGAGAAACAACCATGTATAATAGGGGCCATTGAGAGAAGCAACCATGTATAATAGAGGCCTTTCAGAGAAACAACCATGTATAATAGGGGCCATTGAGAGAAGCAACCATGTATAATAGGGGCCATTGAGAGAAGCAACCATGAATAATAGGGGCCATTGAGAGAAACAACCATGTATAATAGGGGCCATTGAGAGAAGCAACCATGTATAATAGGGGCCATTGAGAGAAGCAACCATGTATAATAGGGGCCATTGAGAGAAGCAAACATGTATAATAGGGGCCATTGAGAGAAGCAACCATGTATAATAGAGGCCTTTGAGAGAAACAACCATGTATAATAGGGGCCATTGAGAGAAGCAACCATGTATAATAGGGGCCTTTGAGAGAAGCAACCATGTATAATAGGGGCCATTGAGAGAAGCAACCATGTACAATAGGGGCCATTGAGAGAAGCAACCATGTATAATAGGGGCCATTGAGAGAAACAACCATGTATAATAGGGGCTGTTGGGAGAAACAACCATGTATAATAGGGGCCATTGAGAGAAGCAACCATGTATAATAGAAGCCTTTGAGAGAAGCAACCATGTATAATAGAGGCCTTTGAGAGAAACAACCATGTATAATAGGGGCCATTGAGATAAGCAACCATGTATAATAGGGGCCATTGAGAGAAACAACCATGTATAATAGGGGCTGTTGGGAGAAACAAACATGTATAATAGGGGCCTTTGGGAGAAGCAACCATGTATAATAGGGGCTGTTGGGAGAAACAACCATGTATAATAGGGGCTGTTGGGAGAAGCATCCATGTATAATAGGGGCCATTGAGAGAAGCAACCATGTATAATAGGGGCCTTTGGGAGAAACAACCATGTATAATAGGGGCTGTTGAGAGAAGCAACGATGTATAATAGGGGCTGTTGAGAGAAGCAACGATGTATAATAATGGCTGTTGAGAGAAACAACCATGTATAATAGGGGCCATTGAGAGAAGCAACCATGTATAATAGGGGCCTTTGGGAGAAACAACCATGTATAATAGGGGCCTTTGGGAGAAACAACCATGTATAATATGGGCCTTTGGGAAAAACAACCATGTATAATAGGGGCCGTTGAGAGAAGCAACCATGTATAATAGGGGCCATTGAGAGAAGCAACCATGTATAATAGGGGCCATTGAGAGAAGCAACCATGTATAATAGGGGCCGTTGAGAGAAGCAACATTGTATAATAGGGGCTGTTGAGAGAAACAACCGTGTATAATAGGGGCCATTGAGAGAAGCAACCATGTATAATAGGGGCCATTGAGAGAAGCAACCATGTATAATAGGGGCCATTGAGAGAAACAACCATGTATAATAGGGGCCGTTGAGAGAAGCAACCATGTATAATAGGGGCCATTGAGAGAAACAACCATATATAATAGGGGCCATTGAGAGAAGCAACCATGTATAATAGGGGCCATTGAGAGAAACAACCATGTATAATAGGGGCCGTTGAGAGAAACAACCATGTATAATAGGGGCCATTGAGAGAAGCAACCATGTACAATAGGGGCCATTGAGAGAAACAACCATGTATAATAGGGGCCATTGAGAGAAGCAACCATGTATAATAGGGGCCATTGAGAGAAGCAACCATGTATAATAGGGGCCGTTGAGAGAAGCAACTATGTATAATAGGGGCCGTTGAGAGAAACAACCATGTGTAATAGGGGCTGTTGAGAGAAACAACCATGTATAATAGGGGCCGTTGAGAGAAACAACCATGTATAATAGGGGCCTTTGGGAGAAACAACCATGTATAATAGGGGCCTTTGGGAGAAACAACCATGTATAATAGGGGCCATTGAGAGAAGCAACCATGTATAATAGGGGCCTTTGGGAGAAACAGCCATGTATAATAGGGGTCTTTGGGAGAAACAACCATGTATAATAGGGGCCATTGAGAGAAGCAACCATGTATAATAGGGGCCTTTGGGAGAAACAACCATGTATAATAGGGGCCTTTGGGAGAAACAACCATGTATAATAGGGGCCATTGAGAGAAACAACCATGTATAATAGAGGCCTTTGGGAGAAACAACCATGTATAATAGGGGCCATTGAGAGAAACAACCATGTATAATAAGGGCCTTTGGGAGAAACAACCATGTATAATAGGGGCCATTGAGAGAAACAACCATGTATAATAGGGGCCTTTGGGAGAAACAACCATGTATAATAGGGGCCTTTGGGAGAAACAACCATGTATAATAGGGGGCATTGAGAGAAGCAACCATGTATAATAGGGGCTGTTGGGAGAAACAGCCATGTATAATAGGGGCCTTTGGGAGAAACAACCATGTATAATAGGGGCCATTGAGAGAAGCAACCATGTATAATAGGGGCCATTGAGAGAAGCAACCATGTATAATAGGGGCCTTTGAGAGAAGCAACCATGTATAATAGGGGCCATTGAGAGAAACAACCATGTATAATAAGGGCCATTGAGAGAAACAATCATGTATAATAGGGGCCATTGAGAGAAGCAACCATGTATAATAGAGGCCTTTCAGAGAAACAACCATGTATAATAGGGGCCATTGAGAGAAGCAACCATGTATAATAGGGGCCATTGAGAGAAGCAACCATGTATAATAGGGGCCATTGAGAGAAACAACCATGTATAATAGGGGTCATTGAGAGAAGCAACCATGTATAATAGGGGCCATTGAGAGAAGCAACCATGTATAATAGGGGCCATTGAGAGAAGCAAACATGTATAATAGGGGCCATTGAGAGAAGCAACCATGTATAATAGAGGCCTTTGAGAGAAACAACCATGTATAATAGGGGCCATTGAGAGAAGCAACCATGTATAATAGGGGCCTTTGAGAGAAGCAACCATGTATAATAGGGGCCATTGAGAGAAGCAACCATGTACAATAGGGGCCATTGAGAGAAGCAACCATGTATAATAGGGGCCATTGAGAGAAACAACCATGTATAATAGGGGCTGTTGGGAGAAACAACCATGTATAATAGGGGCCATTGAGAGAAGCAGGGTGTCCGGTTAGCGCAATCGATAGGCGGTTGGCTTACCACGGCAACAGCCGGGGTTCGTAATCCTGGCGAGGACACCTGGGTTTTACTAATTCCCTAAAAATTAGTAGGAGCCGCGATAGCTCAGTGGTTAGTGAACTGGACTACTACGGACAAGGGGTAGGGTTCGATCCCAACCGACGGCTCCGGGTTCACCCAGCCTTAAATGGGTACCGGATTTTTTTCTGGGAAAGTAAAAGCAGCACGGGCGTAATACCGACCACATTACCCCAAAAATCATGTGCTGAAGGTCTGTAAAATATAGGGTCACTAACACCATATTTCCCTATACGCCACTTGGCGTGACGGGGGGTACTTTACTTTACTTACTTTTATTGAGAGAAGCAACCATGTATAATAGAGGCCTTTGAGAGAAACAACCATGTATAATAGGGGCCATTGAGATAAGCAACCATGTATAATAGGGGCCATTGAGAGAAACAACCATGTATAATAGGGGCTGTTGGGAGAAACAACCATGTATAATAGGGGCCTTTGGGAGAAGCAACCATGTATAATAGGGGCTGTTGGGAGAAACTACCATGTATAATAGGGGCTGTTGGGAGAAGCAACCATGTATAATAGGGGCCATTGAGAGAAGCAACCATGTATAATAGGGGCCTTTGGGAGAAAAAACCATGTATAATAGGGGCTGTTGAGAGAAGCAACGATGTATAATAGGGGCTGTTGAGAGAAGCAACGATGTATAATAGGGGCTGTTGAGAGAAACAACCATGTATAATAGGGGCCATTCAGAGAAGCAACCATGTATAATAGGGGCCTTTGCGAGACACAACCATGTATAATATGGGCTTTTGGGAAAAACAACCATGTATAATAGGGGCCGTTGAGAGAAGCAACCATGTATAATAGGGGCCATTGAGAGAAGCAACCATGTATAATAGGGGCCATTGAGAGAAGCAACCATGTATAATAGGGGCCGTTGAGAGAAGCAACAATATATAATAGGTGCTGTTGAGAGAAACAACCATGTATAATAGGGGCCATTGAGAGAAGCAACCATGTATAATAGGGGCCATTGAGAGAAGCAACCATGTATAATAGGGGCCGTTGAGAGAAGCAACTATGTATAATAGGGGCCGTTGAGAGAAACAACCATGTGTAATAGGGGCTGTTGAGAGAAACAACCATGTATAATAGGGGACATTGAGAGAAGCAACCATGTATAATAGGGGTCATTGAGAGAAGCAACCATGTATAATAGGGGCCATTGAGAGAAGCAACCATGTATAATAGGGGCCGTTGAGAGAAGATACGATGTATAATAGGGGCTGTTGAGAGAAACAGCCATGTATAATTGGGGCCGTTGGGAGAAACAGCCATGTATAATAGGGGCCGTTGAGAGAAACAACCATGTATAATAGGGGCCGTTGAGAGAAACAACCATGTATAATAGGGGATGTTGAGAGAAGCAACCATGTATAATAGGGGCCTTTGAGAGAAACAGCCATGTATAATAGGGGCTGTTGAGAGAAGCAACCATGTATAATAGGGGCCGCTGAGAGAAACAACCATGTATAATAGGGGGGGCCGTTGAGAGAAGCAACCATGTGTAATAGGCGGCGTTGGGAAAAACAAACATGTATAATAGGGGCCATTGAGAGAAACAACCATGTATAATAGAGGCTGTTGAGAGAAGCAACCATGTATAATAGGGGCCGTTGGGAGAAACAACCATGTATAATAGGACCGTTGAGAGAAACAACCATGTGTAATAGGTGCCGATGAGAGAAGCAACCATGTATAAAATAGTGGCCGTTGAGAGAAGCAACCATGTATAATAGGGGCTGTTGAGAGAAGCAACCATGTATAATAGGGGCCGTTGAGAGAAGCAACCATGTATAATAGGGGCCGTTGAGAGAAGCAACCATGTATAATAGGGACCGTTAGGAGAAACAACCATGTATAATAGGACCGTTGAGAGAAACAACCATGTATAATAGGGGCCGTTGAGAGAAGCAACCATGTATAGTAGGGGCTGTTGGGAGAAACAACCATGTATAATAGACGCCGTTGAAAGAATCAACCATGTATAATAGGGGCCATTGAGAGAAACAACCATGTATAATAGGGGCCGATGAGAGAAGCAACCATGTATAAAATAGTGGCCGTTGAGAGAAGCAACCATGTATAATAGGGGCTGTTGAGAGAAGCAACCATGTATAATAGGGGCCGTTGAGAGAAGCAACCATGTATAATAGGGGCCGTTGAGAGAAGCAACCAAGTATAATAGGGGACGTTGAGAGAAACAACCATGTATAATAGGGGCCATTGAGAGAAACAACCATGTATAATAGGGGCCGTTGAGAGAAGCAACGATGTATAATAGGGGCTGTTGAGAGAAACAGCCATGTATAATAGGGGCCGTTGGGAGAAACAGCCATGTATAATAGGGGCCGTTGAGAGAAACAACCATGTATAATAGGGGCCGTTGAGAGAAACAACCATGTATAATAGGGGATGTTGAGAGAAGCAACCATGTATAATAGGGGCCGTTGAGAGAAACAGCCATGTATAATAGGGGATGTTGAGAGAAACAACCATGTATAATAGGGGCCGATGAGAGAAGCAACCATGTATAAAATAGTGGCCGTTGAGAGAAGCAACCATATATAATAGGGCTCGTTGAGAGAAGCAACCATGTATAATAGGGGCTGTTGAGAGAAGCAACCATGTATAATAGGGGCCGTTGAGAGAAACAACTATGTATAATAGGGGCTGTTGAGAGAAGCATCCATGTATAATAGGGGACGTTGAGAGAAGCAACCAAGTATAATAGGGGACGTTGAGAGAAACAGCCATGTATAATAGGGGCCATTGAGAGAAACAACCATGTATAATAGGGGCTGTTGGGAGAAACAGCCATGTATAATAGGGGCCGTTGAGCGAAACAACCATGTATAATAGGGGCCATTGAGAGAAACAACCATGTATAATAGGGGCTGTTGAGAGAAGCAACCATGTATAATAGGGGCCGTTGGGAGAAACAGTCATGTATAATAGGGGCCGTTGAGAGAAACAACCATGTATAATAGGGGCTGTTGAGAGATGCAACCATGTATATTAGGGGCCGTTGGGAGAAACAACCATGTATAATAGGACCGTTGAGAGAAACAACCATGTATAATAGGGGCCGTTGAGAGAAGCAACCATGTATAGTAGGGGCTGTTGGGAGAAACAACCATGTATAATAGGGGCCGTTGAGAGAAACAACCATGTATAATAGGGGCTGTTGAGAGAAGCAGCCATGTATAATAGGACCGTTGAGAGAAACAGCCATGTATAATAGGCCCGTTGAGAGAAGCAGCCATGTATAATAGGGGCCGTTGAGAGAAACAACCATGTATAATAGGGGTTGTTGAGAGAAACAACTATGTATAATAGGGGCCGTTGAAAGAAACAACCATGTATAATAGGGGCTGTTGAGAGAAACAACTATGTATAATAGGGGCCGTTGAGAGAAACAACCATGTATAATAGGGGCTGTTGAGAGATACAACCATGTATAATAGGGGCTGTTGAGAGAAGCAACCATGTATAATAGGGGCCGTTGAGAGAAGCAACTATGTATAATAGGGGCCGTTGAGAGAAACAACCATGTGTAATAGGGGCTGTTGAGAGAAACAACCATGTATAATAGGGGACATTGAGAGAAGCAACCATGTATAATAGGGGTCATTGAGAGAAGCAACCATGTATAATAGGGGCCATTGAGAGAAGCAACCATGTATAATAGGGGCCGTTGAGAGAAGATACGATGTATAATAGGGGCAGTTGAGAGAAACAGCCATGTATAATAGGGGCCGTTGGGAGAAACAGCCATGTATAATAGGGGCCGTTGAGAGAAACAACCATGTATAATAGGGGCCGTTGAGAGAAACAACCATGTATAATAGGGGATGTTGAGAGAAGCAACCATGTATAATAGGGGCCGTTGAGAGAAACAGCCATGTATAATAGGGGCTGTTGAGAGAAGCAACCATGTATAATAGGGGCCGTTGAGAGAAACAACCATGTATAATAGGGGGGGGGGCCGTTGAGAGAAGCAACCATGTGTAATAGGCGGCGTTGGGAAAAACAAACATGTATAATAGGGGCCATTGAGAGAAACAACCATGTATAATAGAGGCTGTTGAGAGAAGCAACCATGTATAATAGGGGCCGTTGGGAGAAACAACCATGTATAATAGGACCGTTGAGAGAAACAACCATGTATAATAGGGGCCGATGAGAGAAGCAACCATGTATAAAATAGTGGCCGTTGAGAGAAGCAACCATGTATAATAGGGGCTGTTGAGAGAAGCAACCATGTATAATAGGGGCCGTTGAGAGAAGCAACCATGTATAATAGGGGCCGTTGAGAGAAGCAACCATGTATAATAGGGACCGTTAGGAGAAACAACCATGTATAATAGGACCGTTGAGAGAAACAACCATGTATAATAGGGGCCGTTGAGAGAAGCAACCATGTATAGTAGGGGCTGTTGGGAGAAACAACCATGTATAATAGACGCCGTTGAAAGAATCAACCATGTATAATAGGGGCCATTGAGAGAAACAACCATGTATAATAGGGGCCGATGAGAGAAGCAACCATGTATAAAATAGTGGCCGTTGAGAGAAGCAACCATGTATAATAGGGGCTGTTGAGAGAAGCAACCATGTATAATAGGGGCCGTTGAGAGAAGCAACCATGTATAATAGGGGCCGTTGAGAGAAGCAACCAAGTATAATAGGGGACGTTGAGAGAAACAACCATGTATAATAGGGGCCATTGAGAGAAACAACCATGTATAATAGGGGCCGTTGAGAGAAGCAACGATGTATAATAGGGGCTGTTGAGAGAAACAGCCATGTATAATAGGGGCCGTTGGGAGAAACAGCCATGTATAATAGGGGCCGTTGAGAGAAACAACCATGTATAATAGGGGCCGTTGAGAGAAACAACCATGTATAATAGGGGATGTTGAGAGAAGCAACCATGTATAATAGGGGCCGTTGAGAGAAACAGCCATGTATAATAGGGGATGTTGAGAGAAACAACCATGTATAAAATAGTGGCCGTTGAGAGAAGCAACCATGTATAAAATAGTGGCCGTTGAGAGAAGCAACCATTTTTAATAGGGCTCGTTGAGAGAAGCAACCATGTATAATAGGGGCTGTTGAGAGAAGCAACCATGTATAATAGGGGCCGTTGAGAGAAACAACTATGTATAATAGGGGCTGTTGAGAGAAGCATCCATGTATAATAGGGGACGTTGAGAGAAGCAACCAAGTATAATAGGGGACGTTGAGAGAAACAGCCATGTATAATAGGGGCCATTGAGAGAAACAACCATGTATAATAGGGGCTGTTGAGAGAAACAGCCATGTATAATAGGGGCCGTTGGGAGAAACAGCCATGTATAATAGGGGCCGTTGAGAGAAACAACCATGTATAATAGGGGCCATTGAGAGAAACAACCATGTATAATAGGGGCTGTTGGGAGAAACAGCCATGTATAATAGGGGCCGTTGAGAGAAACAACCATGTAAAATAGGGGCTGTTGAGAGATGCAACCATGTATATTAGGGGCCGTTGGGAGAAACAACCATGTATAATAGGACCGTTGAGAGAAACAACCATGTATAATAGGGGCCGTTGAGAGAAGCAACCATGTATAGTAGGGGCTGTTGGGAGAAACAACCATGTATAATAGGGGCCGTTGAGAGAAACAACCATGTATAATAGGGGCTGTTGAGAGAAGCAGCCATGTATAATAGGACCGTTGAGAGAAACAGCCATGTATAATAGGCCCGTTGAGAGAAGCAGCCATGTATAATAGGGACCGTTGAGAGAAGGAACCAAGTATAATCGGGGCCGTTGAGAGAAAAAACCATGTATAATAGGACCGTTGAGAGAAACAACCATGTATAATAGGACCGTTGAGAGAAACAACCATGTATAATAGGGCCGTTGAGAGAAACAACCATGTATAATAGGACCGTTGAGAGAAACAACCATGTATAATAGGGGCCTTTGTGAGAAGCAACCATGTATAATAGGGGCTGTTGGGAGAAACAGCCATGTATAATAGTGGCTGTTGGGAGAAATAGCCATGTATAATAGGGGCCGTTGAGAGAAACAACCATGTATAATAGGGGTTGTTGAGAGAAACAACTATGTATAATAGGGGCCGTTGAAAGAAACAACCATGTATAATAGGGGCTGTTGAGAGAAACAACTATGTATAATAGGGGCCGTTGAGAGAAACAACCATGTATAATAGGGGCTGTTGAGAGATACAACCATGTATAATAGGGGCTGTTGAGAGAAACAACCATGTATAATAGGGGTCGTTGAGAGAAACAACCATGTATAATAGGGGTCGTTGAGAGAAACAACCATGTATAATAGGGGTCGTTGAGAGAAACAACCATGTATAAAAGGGGTTGTTGAGAGAAACAACTATGTATAATAGGGGCCGTTGAAAGAAACAACCATGTATAATAGGGGCTGTTGAGAGAAACAACTATGTATAATAGGGGCCGTTGAGAGAAACAACCATGTATAATAGGGGCTGTTGAGAGATACAACCATGTATAATAGGGGCTGTTGAGAGAAACAACCATGTATAATAGGGGTCGTTGAGAGAAACAACCATGTATAATAGGGGCCGTTGAGAGAAACAACCATGTATAATAGGGGTCGTTGAGAGAAATGAGGAAGTGGGGTTTGAGGAATCCTGGTTGTAGCCAAAATGGGGATTCGGGATATGGGATTTGAATGTGATGGAGGAGGCAATTGAGATTTAGGGAACAGGATTGTAGCAAGGGACCACAGAATATCGGTAGGATTATAGACATGAGCTTGAAGTTAGGATTATAGACATGAGCTTGAAGTTAGGATTATAGACATGAGCTTGAAGTTAGAATTATAGACATGAGCTTGAAGTTAGGGTTATAGACATGAGCTTGAAGTTAAAATTATAGACATGAGCTTGAAGTTAGGATTATAGACATGAGCTTGAAGTTAGGATTATAGACATGAGCTTGAGGTTAGGATTATAGACATGAGTTTGAATTTAGGATTATAGACATGAGCTTGAAGTTAGGATTATAGACATGAGCTTGAGGTTAGGATTATAGACATGAGCTTTAAGTTATGATTATAGACACGAGCATGAAGTTAGGATTATAGACATGAGCTTGAAGTTTGGGTTATAGACATGAGCTTGAAGTTAGGATTATAGACATGAGCTTGAAGTTAGGATTATAGACATGAGCTTGAAGTTAGGATTATAGACATGAGCTTGAAGTTAGGATTATAGACATGAGCTTGAAGTTATGATTATAGACATGAGCCTGAAGTTAGGATTATAGACATCAGCTTGAAGTTAGGATTATAGACATCAGCTTGAAGTTAGGATTATAGACATGAGCTTGAAGTTAGGATTATAGACATGAGCTTGAAGTTAGGATTATAGACATGAGCTTGAAGTTAGGATTATAGACACGAGCTTGAAGTTAGGATTATAGATATGAGCTTGAAGTTAGGATTATAGACATGAGCTTGAAGTTAGGATTATAGACACGAGCTTGAAGTTAGGATTATAGACACGAGCTTGAAGTTAGGATTATAGACATGAGCTTGAAGTTAGGATTATAGACATGAGCTTGAAGTTAGGATTATAGACATGAGCTTGAAGTTAGCATTATAGACATGAGCTTGAAGTTAGGATTATATACACGAGCTTGAAGTTAGGATTATAGACATGAGCTTGAAGTTAGGATTATAGACATGAGCTTGAAGTTAGGATTATAGACATGAGCTTCAAGTTAGGATTATAGACACGAGCTTGAAGTTAGGATTATAGACATGAGCTTGAAGTTAGGATTATAGACATGAGCTTGAAGTTAGGATTATAGACATGAGCTTGAAGTTAGGATTATAGACATGAGCTTGAGGTTAGGATTATAGACATGAGCTTGAAGTTAGGATTATAGACATGAGCCTGAAGTTAGGATTATAGACATCAGCTTGAAGTTAGGATTATAGACATCAGCTTGAAGTTAGGATTATAGACATGAGTTTGAAGTTAGGATTATAGACATGAGCTTGAAGTTATGATTATAGACACGAGCTTGAAGTTAGGATTATAGACACGAGCTTGAAGTTAGGATTATAGACATGAGCTTGAAGTTAGGATTATAGACATGAGCTTGAAGTTAGGATTATAGACATGAGCTTGAAGTTAGGATTATAGACATGAGCATGAAGTTAGGATTATAGACATCAGCTTGAAGTTAGGATTATAGACATGAGCTTGAAGTTAGGATTATAGACATGAGCTTGAAGTTAGGATTATAGACATGAGCTTGAAGTTAGGATTATAGACATGAGCTTGAAGTTAGGATTATAGACATGAGCTTGAGGTTAGGATTATAGACATGAGCTTGAGGTTAGGATTATAGACATGAGCTTGAAGTTAGTATTTGTTTTCTAGTGGTTCTTTATCTTTGAGCTAGATTGATTGGATCGTAGATTAGAGATAGATTAGACCGTAGTTTAGAGATAGATTGGACCGTAGTTTTTATTTAGATTGGATCGCAGTTTAGAGATAGATTGAACCGTAGCTTAGAGACAGATTGGACCGTAATTTAGAGACAGATTCGACCGCAGTTTAGTTATTGGACCTTAGTTCAAAGTTTGGTAGGACCTTACTTTATGTTTTATAGAACCTTATACAAAATATTGTGTAGAACCTTAGTTTAGAGTTTGATAGGATCTTAGTTTAAAGTTTGATAGGACCTTAGTTTAACGTTTGATAGGACCTTAGTTTAAAGTTTGATAGGACCTTAGTTTAACGTTTGATAGGACCTTAGTTTAACGTTTGATAGAACCTTAGTTTAACGTTTGATAGGACCTTAGTTTAAAGTTTGATAGGATCTTAGTTTAGAGTTTGATAGGATCTTAGTTTAGAGTTTGATAGGATCTTAGTTTAAAGTTTGATAGGACCTTAGTTTAAAGTTTGATAGAACCTTAGTTTAAAGTTTGATAGAACCTTAGTTTAAAGTTTGATAGGACCTTAGTTTAACGTTTGATAGGACCTTAGTTTAAAGTTTTATAGGTCCTTAGTTTAAAGTTTGATAGAACCTTAGTTTAAAGTTTGATAGAACCTCAGTTTAAAGTTTGATAGGACCTTAGTTTAACGTTTGATAGAACCTTAGTTTAAAGTTTGATAGAACCTTAGTTTAAAGTTTGATAGGACCTTAGTTTAACGTATGATAGGATCATAGTTTAACGTTTGATAGGACCTTAGTTTAACGTTTGATAGGACCTTAGTTTAAAGTTTGATAGCACCTTAGTTTAACGTTTGATAGAACCTAATTTTAAAGTTTGATAGAACCTTAGTTTAAAGTTTGATAGGATCTTAGTTTAACGTTTGATAGGACCTTAGTTTAATGTTTGATAGGACCTTAGTTTAACGTTTGATAGGACCTTAGTTTAACGTTTCATAAGACCTTAGTTTAACGTTTGATAGGACCTTAGTTTAACGTTTGATAGGACCTTACTTGAAAAGTTTGATAGGATCTTAGTTTAACGTTTGATAGGACCTTAGTTTAACGTTTGATAGGACCTTAGTTTACCGTTTGATAGGAACTTAGTTTAAAGTTTGATAGGATCTTAGTTTAACGTTTGATAGGACCTTAGTTTAACGTTTGATAGAACCTTAGTTTAAAGTTTGATAGAACCTTAGTTTAAAGTTTGATAGGACCTTAGTTTAACGTTTGATAGAACCTTAGTTTAAAGTTTGATAGAACATTAGTTTAAAGTTTGATAGGACCTTAGTTTAAAGTTTGATAGAACCTTAGTTTAAAGTTTGATATAACCTTAGTTTAACGTTTGATAGAACCTTAGTTTAAAGTTTGATAGAACCTTAGTTTAACGTTTGATAGAACCTTAGTTTAAAGTTTTATAGAACCTTAGTTTAACGTTTGATAGGACCTTAGTTTAAAGTTTGATAGAACCTTAGTTTAACGTTTGATAGAACATTAGTTTAAAGTTTGATAGAACCTTAGTTTAAAGTTTGATAGGACCTTAGTTTAAAGTTTGATAGAACCTTAGTTTAAAGTTTGATAGGACCTTAGTTTAACGTTTGATAGAACCTTAGTTTAAAGTTTGATAGAACCTTAGTTTAAAGTTTGATAGGACCTTAGTTTAAAGTTTGATAGGACCTTAGTTTAACGTATGATAGGATCATAGTTTAACGTTTGATAGGACCTTAGTTTAACGTTTGATAGGACCTTAGTTTAACGTTTGATACAACCTTAGTTTAACGTTTGATAGAACCTAATTTTACAGTTTGATAGAACCTTAGTTTAAAGTTTGATAGGATCTTAGTTTAACGTTTGATAGGACCTTAGTTTAATGTTTGATAGGACCTTAGTTTAACGTATGATAGGACCTTAGTTTAACGTTTCATAGGACCTTAGTTTAACGTTTGATAGGACCTTAGTTTAACGTTTGATAGGACCTTAGTTTAAAGTTTGATAGGATCTTAGTTTAACGTTTGATAGGACCTTAGTTTAACGTTTGATAGGACCTTAGTTTAACGTTTGATAGGAACTTAGTTTAAAGTTTGATAGGATCTTAGTTTAACGTTTGATAGGACCTTAGTTTAACGTTTGATAGAACCTTAGTTTAAAGTTTGATAGAACCTTAGTTTAAAGTTTGATAGGACCTTAGTTTAACGTTTGATAGAACCTTAGTTTAAAGTTTGATAGAACATTAGTTTAAAGTTTGATAGGACCTTAGTTTAAAGTTTGATAGAACCTTAGTTTAAAGTTTGATAGAACCTTAGTTTAACGTTTGATAGAACCTTAGTTTAAAGTTTGATAGAACCTTAGTTTAACGTTTGATAGAACCTTAGTTTAAAGTTTGATAGAACCTTAGTTTAACGATTGATAGAACCTTAGTTCAACGTTTGATAGGACCTTAGTTTAAAGTTTGATAGAACCTTAGTTCAACGTTTGATAGAACATTAGTTTAAAGTTTGATAGAACCTTAGTTTAAAGTTTGATAGGACCTTAGTTTAAAGTTTGATAGAACCTTAGTTTAAAGTTTGATAGAACCTTAGTTTAAAGTTTGATAGAACCTTAGTTTAAAGTTTGATATAACCTTAGTTTAAAGTTTGATAGGACCTTAGTTTAACGTTTGATAGGACCTTAGTTTAACGTTTGATAGGACCTTAGTTTAACGTTTGATAGGACCTTAGTTTAAAGTTTGATAGGACCTTAGTTTAACGTTTGATAGGACCTTAGTTTAAAGTTTGATAGGACCTTAGTTTAACGTTTGATAGGACCTTAGTTTAACGTTTGATAGAACCTTAGTTTAACGTTTGATAGAACCTTAGTTTAAAGTTTGATAGAACCTTAGTTTAAAGTTTGATAGCATCTTAGTTTAACGTTTGATAGGACCTAGTTTAACGTTTGGTAGGACCTTAGTTTAAAGTTTGATAGGACCTTAGTTTAACGTTTGATAGAACCTTAGTTTAAAGTTTGATAGAACCTTAGTTTAAAGTTTGATAGAACCTTAGTTTAAAGTTTGATAGGACCTTAGTTTAAAGTTTGATAGAACCTTAGTTTAAAGTTTGATAGAACCTTAGTTAAAAGTTTGATAGAACCTTAGTTTAAAGTTTGATAGGACCTTAGTTTAACGTTTGATAGAACCTTAGTTTAAAGTTTGATAGGATCTTAGTTTAACGTTTGATAGGACCTTAGTTTAACATTTGATAGGACCTTAGTTTAACGTTTGATGGGACCTTAGTGTAACGTTTGATAGAACCTTAGTTTAAAGTTTGATAGGACCTTATTTTAACGTTTGATAGGACCTTAGTTTAACGTTTGATAGGACCTAAGGTTAAAGTTTGATAGGACCTTAGTTTAACGTTTGATAGGACCTTAGTTTAACGTTTGATAGGACCTTAGTTTCAAGTTTGATAGGACCTTAGTTTAAAGTTTGATAGAACCTTAGTTTAAAGTTTGATATGACCTTAGTTTAACGTTTGATAGAACCTTAGTTTAAAGTTTGATAGGACCTTAGTTTAACATTTGATAGAACCTTAGTTTAAAGTTTGATAGAACCTTAGTTTAAAGTTTGATATGATCTTATTTTAACGTTTGATAGGACCTTAGTTTAACGTTTGATAGGACCTTAGTTTAACGTTTGATAGGACCTTAGTTTAACGTTTGATAGGACCTTAGTTTAACGTTTGATAGGACCTTAGTTTCAAGTTTGTTAGGACCTTAGTTTAATGTTTAGTAGGAACTTAGTTTAAATTTTTCATAGGACCTTAGTTTATAGTTTGGTAGGACCTTAGTTTAAAGTTTGATAGGACCTTAGTTTAACGTTTGATAGAACCTTAGTTTAAAGTTTGATAGAACCTTAGTTTAAAGTTTGATAGAACCTTAGTTTAAAGTTTGATAGGACCTTAGTTTAAAGTTTGATAGAACCTTAGTTTAAAGTTTGATAGAACCTTAGTTAAAAGTTTGATAGAACCTTAGTTTAAAGTTTGATAGGACCTTAGTTTAACGTTTGATAGAACCTTAGTTTAAAGTTTGATAGGATCTTAGTTTAACGTTTGATAGGACCTTAGTTTAACATTTGATAGGACCTTAGTTTAACGTTTGATAGGACCTTAGTGTAACGTTTGATAGAACCTTAGTTTAAAGTTTGATAGGACCTTACTTTAACGTTTGATAGGACCTTAGTTTAACGTTTGATAGGACCTAAGGTTAAAGTTTGATAGGACCTTAGTTTAACGTTTGATAGGACCTTAGTTTAACGTTTGATAGGACCTTAGTTTAAAGTTTGATAGGACCTTAGTTTAAAGTTTGATAGAACCTTAGTTTAAAGTTTGATAGGACCTTAGTTTAACGTTTGATAGAACCTTAGTTTAAAGTTTGATAGGACCTTAGTTTAACATTTGATAGAACCTTAGTTTAAAGTTTGATAGAACCTTAGTTTAAAGTTTGATAGGATCTTATTTTAACGTTTGATAGGACCTTAGTTTAACGTTTGATAGGACCTTAGTTTAACGTTTGATAGGACCTTAGTTTAACGTTTGATAGGACCTTAGTTTAACGTTTGATAGGACCTTAGTTTCAAGTTTGTTAGGACCTTAGTTTAATGTTTAGTAGGAACTTAGTTTAAATTTTTCATAGGACCTTAGTTTATAGTTTGGTAGGACCTTAGTTTAAAGTTTGATAGGATCTTAGTTTAAAGTTTGATAGGACCTTAGTTTAAATTTTGGTAGGACCTTAGTTTAAATTTTGGTAGGACCATAGTTTAAAGTTTGGTAGGATCTTATTTTAAAGTTTGGTAGGACCTTACAAGCTACAATTCAATACGCTGAATCTGTAGTTTAGTTTTACCCAGGGATTGTGATGAAGGATGGGTCCTTGGGTTGGTAGTAGATTTGTGGCGTTTGGGGCTTTTGTATTAGACTTGAGATTGTAGAGTCTTGATATTTAGAGTTGTTGGATGAGGGAGATTATATATTGTAGAGTTTTGACATTTAGAATTGTTGGATAAGGGAGATTAGAGATTGTAGAGTCTTGATATTGGGAGTTGTTGGATAAGGGAGATTAGAGATTGTAGAGTCTTGATATTGGGAGTTGTTGGATAAGGGAGATTAGAGATTGTAGAGTCTTGATATTGGGAGTTGTTGGATAAGGGAGATTAGAGATTGTAGAGTCTTGATATTGGGAGTTGTTGGATAAGGGAGATTAGCGATTGTAGAGTCTTGATATTGGGAGTTGTTGGATAGGGAGATTAGAGATTATAGAGTCTTGATATTGGGAGTTGTTGGATAAGGGAGATTAAAAATTATAGAGTCTTGATATTGTGAGTTGTTGGATAAGGGAGATTAGAGATTGTAGAGTTTTGACATTTAGAGTTGTTGGATAAGGGAGATTAGAGATTGTAGAGTCTTGACATTTGGAGTTGTTGGATAAGGGAGGTTAGAGATTGCAGAGTTTTGACATTTAAAGTTGTTGGATAAGGGAGATTAGAGATTGTAGAGTTTTGACATTTAGTGTTGTTGTGTAATGGAGATTAGAGTTTGTATAGTTTTGACATTTAGAATTGTTGTGTAATGGAGATTGGAGATTGTTGAGTTTCGACATTTAGAGTTTTTATATATGGGAGATTAGAGATTGTAGAGTTTTGACAAATATAGTTGTTGGATAAGGGAGATTAGAGATTTTATATTTTTTACATTTAGAGTTGGATAAGGAAGACATGAGATAGTAAGAGTTTTAACATTTAGAGTTATTAGATAAGGGAGACTAAAGTTTGTAGATTTTGACATTTAGAGTATTTGGATAAAGAAGACTTGAGATTGTAGTGAGCGACTCTTAGGTTTGTTGGAGAAATCAGATTAGGAATTTAGAGATTTGACATTTATGATTATTGGGTAAATGAGACTTCAGATTGTAGGAGAGGTAAGTAGGACTGTGTGGAGTCAGATATTGTTGACTTCTGTCTAGGAAAATGGATGAAGGCAAGAAAAGAAATTGGAGGAAGGAAAAACGTTTTGTGAAGAATGTAGGCAGGGGGGTAGAGACGGGGAAGGAGAATGTTGAGGATGACCCGAAGCTCGTGGACGCTCCAGTCGATGACGTGTTTAGTGACGAGTCAGACGAGCAGAAGCGACGTCACATGAAGAGGGTGCCGGCGACAGACGAGGGCGGGAAGGCCGGTGACTTGGGCAGCGAGGTGAACGAGGCGATGAATGAGGCCATCCGAGAGTTTCGACGACGCCAGCTTCAACAAGTCCGCCATCAGCTCGACCGACAACAACACAACAACTTGAACAGGTCCAGCTCTCAAGGGAGGATAACTCATGAATCACCCAACAAACACATCAAAAAGTGCAAGAGCGCAACATTTTCGCTGGATGGAATGTTGTATACTATCGGTAAGTAGAATGTTGACTTTCTTGCCGTCGTCACAATGTTGAATGTTGTACTGATGGTTCTTGTTCAACCTGATCAATTCCGGACATTCAATTGAATGTTGCATGAACACATTTATTATCCCTACATGTTGTCTTCTTGACCTTCCCTTGATACGGGAACAGCTTCCCGCATTTTCTCTTCACAAAATTCTACTGTTGCTGTTCTACTGTTGCTGTTCTACTGTTGCTGTTCTACTTTATCGTTTTGTCCTTTTCTCTCGTTACTGCAAAGTCTACTGCCGCGGGTCACCGTACTAATTGTAGCTCCGTGGTTCGCCCCTTCTTACATTCTGACGCGCTGTGTTGTTTAGTTGATGTGTTGAGTATCTGTTGGCATCCACATTATGATTAGCGTCGGTTTCTGGAATCCTGGCTTCCCAGATCATCACTGGACAGGCTGCTTAGGACTGGTTCTGGACAGTACGGCCGGCCTACCTTAGGACCGGTTCTGGACAGTACGGCCGGCCTACCTTAGGACCGGTTCTGGACAGTACGGCCGGCCTACCTTAGGACCGGTTCTGGACAGTACGGCCGGCCTACCTTAGCATCCCCCTTCTGATAGTACTTCGCGCTGTATCCTGACGATAGTTCATGCAGACCTCCAACCTGTGGTCTGCTCCGCCAACCGTTGTTCGTTCATCGCCACACCAGAGGTGATCATCACGCTGACTCAATTTAATTAACAAGACAATATGTTCATAAAATAGGCCTCACTTTTATTTCTGCTTAAAACATGTCCCCTCGATTACTCGAGCAGACACAAATGACGACCACCTCACACACTCACTACTCTGATAATGTTACAATTTGCACAATCACAGATTGAACATATGCAAGCGGCTTCGCTTGCTCCAAATAAACAGATGGACTGGCTTGTTCATCATAGTACATCCACAAGGCAACACTGGCTCACAGACAAATATAAATACAAAGGTACAGTTTCAGGCACTATGACATCATTCTTAGTAAGCCCTTCGCTCGCTCAAAATTGCTCACTAAGATCCCTTGTTGATAACAATTCACTAGGTCGACCTCTCTCTCACACTCCCGGAATCATACACAGTTCAAGGGACAGGATTTCAATATCAGTCCCATAATGATACTGCCCCACTGTCAACTTTCGTGGCTCACACATACACACAGAATTGTCACTTAATCAGCTCTTCACCAAAGCCGCAGCTTTAGTAAGCACATTGCTGACCCTCAAGGAAAGACTTCAACAGATCCACTTTAACAACAATAGTCAGTCCATGGCCAACATAGGCTCCTACTAATCGGGTAACCAATCAAGTTGAAATGTAACTTAACACCAAATGACGAGCTCCTTGCTCACAATCACTGAACGACTGACAAAATTCAACCATGACCCCATCTTCGAAGGCTGGTAGGCCAACTGGCCACTTCCTTCAGACAACTGTTGCCAAGCTGACGCACGAGCAACTCTCCCCTTCTCAGCTTGTCATTCCCCTTTATTCTTTGTCTTTCACCACTCAGCCCCCGAGGGAGCCGCGATAGCTCAGTGGTTAGTGAACTGGACTACCACGGACAAGGGGTAGGGTTCGATCCCAACCGACGGCTTCCGGGTTCACCCAGCCTTAAATGGGTACCGGATTTTTTTCTGGGAAAGTAAAGCGGCACGGGCGTAATACTGACCACATTACCCCAAAAATCATGTGCTGAAGGTCTGTAAAATATAGGGTCACTAACACCATATTTCCCTATACGCCACTTGGCGTGACGGGGGTACTTTACTTACTTTACTCAACCCCCGAACTCCCTTAAAATCCCCAGAATCCCTTAGTCCACCTGAGCTGATTTCAAGCTAATTTCCCCATTCTCTCCACGTGAACTTTCCTCGCTCATTCATTCACTCAATTGTTACACATATTCACCCTTTGCTGTCACCCCCCTCCCCCCCTATTACACGGTTGCTGTTCTACTGTTGCTGTACGTACTGTTGTGTAATTATTGTTGACACAGAGCAGTGAGTGCTGCTAGATGTTTTCCTGACAGACTAGTCATGTTTCTCACTGTTTCTCGTGCCATCAAGTCACACCTTATCGTATTCCTACACCCAATCTTGTTCTCCCGTAGGTTTGTTCTCCCCTAGACCCAATCTTGTTCTCCCGTAGGTTTGTTCTCCCCTAGACCCAATCATGTTCTCCCGTAGGTTTGTTCTCCCCTAGACCCAATCTTGTTCTCCCGTAGGTTTGTTCTCCCCTAGACCCAATCATATTCTCCCGTAGGTTTGTTCTCCCCTAGACCCAATCTTGTTCTCCCGTAGGTTTGTTCTCCCCTAGACCCAATCATATTCTCCCGTAGGTTTGTTCTCCCCTAGACCCAATCTTGTTCTCCCGTAGGTTTGTTCTCCCATAGACCCAATCATGTTCTTCCCTACACTAATCTTGTTCGTCTAGAGAGCAGATACCTAGTCTTACAAAAGTCTGTCTCCGGCTCAGTAAGACATTCCTATATTTGTCTGGTCACGTGTTGTCCGTGCCAGCAGCCAACTATAGGTTGTTAAGGCCTTCAGGTACAAAGTAAAACGTGAAACCCACCAACTAGCGTGACGTGTTCAAAAATATAATCTGTAGACGACTGGATTCGCTCTACTCAATCACCCTTGCTTGTAAATAGTCATGAGAACACCTGCGTGAAAGACATCATCCACGATGGCTAATTATTTAAGTTAGGTGAGTGGCAGTGTTCCCTAGCGTTCGGCTTCTCGTGGCAAAGCACAGTGTCAAGGAGTACGGGTTCGATCCTGCTTCGGACCATATATTGTTCTTTGTTTTGTTGTTGTTGTTTATCTGTCATGTTTTTGCGAGTCCTGTAAACATACCTCTTCCTCCTATGTATCGCTGAAAATATCACGCTAGTTACTTTTACTAAACAAATCTATAGTTGGCGGTGGACAGCCCTTGTTGTATTCAATGTGTGAAAATATAGGGAGAAAGCACACACGTCATGCCTCGTAGCATACACATAAAGCACACACGTCAGGCCTGCTGGCCTACATTTACAGCACACACGGCAACAGACACATATTTGGGACAATATGTGTTGACAGTTCAAGAATTGGGGATAATAAAGGCAATGTTTGCAGTGACAGTGTTTGTGTACATTTGAACAAAGTCCGAGGTTGCAGACCGTAACGCGTTCATCTGGGCCATTTTGGCTAGAGACGACGTGCTTGATTTGCAATCTCAGATAAAGGTCGATCACATTCAGGTCAAGGTTATGTTACCCATCCCCAGTTTGTAGGCTGTTAGGCCGACATCTTGTCAGCCATGGTTCTCGCCACAGCCTTGTATGTGTGTGTGTGTGTGTGTATGTTTGTGTGTGTTTTGCAGCACATATATAAAGAACAACCGAGGCGTGCGGGTGGTGTTAGCGATTATTAGAGCTGGATGTAAGGACAGTTGCCGACTGGAACGATCCCTTCTCCAGCATGTCTATCGGGCAGGTTGCCACATCAGCTCTACAAGTTGCGAGTGGTCATCCCGCTCTGACGATCGCTGGCTCGTTGCTGCTTGGTTTCCTTTGCTATGCTACAACTTTCATCTCCAGGAGATCGACTGCCAGGAATCCGTTACAAGACGACCAGAGGCGGCGCCATGAGCCCTTTGTTCACGACACGAAACGTCGTGAAGCCATTTTGAAAGATAGATACAAGCCAGCCAAAGTACCGGACAACCTTGACGCCATCATCATCGGTAGCGGTGCTGGAGGTTTGTCAGCGGCCGTTCTGCTGGCCAGAGCTGGGAAGAGAGTGTTGGTGCTGGAGCAGCATGACCAGGCAGGCGGTTGCTGTCACTCATTTGTGGAGAAGGGGTTCGAGTTTGACACAGGGATCCATTACGTCGGCACCATAGAGGAAGGGGAAGCCGTCCGTGTTCTGCTGGATCAACTGACATGTGGCCAACTGAGATGGTCCAAGATGGACGATGTCTTCGATACGGTGGCTCTCGGGAAGACATCCAACGCTAAACTTTTCCCAATGAAATCCGGGGAAGGCGATATCTACTACCAGAACCTGGTGAGCTTGTTCCCCGGGGAGAAGAATGTGATTCTTGCGTACAGAGACCTTGTTGAAGACGCCGCGGCATCGTTTAAAGACATTGTCCTGCTGAAGGTGTTGCCACGTAGACTTGCCAACATAATCGTCAGCACAGGCCTGTACAGTCTGCTGCTGAAGGCCTACAGGAAGGGATATCCCACAAGGACTCTGCAGCAGGTCCTTGACAAACTGACGGAGAACAAGGAGCTGAAGACAGTGCTCTCTTACATTTGTGGAGATATCGGCGTTTTGCCGCAGAAATTGCCGTTCATCCTTCATGCTTTTCTGGTAACACACTTCAAACGTGGCGCGTATTTCCCAACCAATGGGACGTCAGAGATAGGTTTCCACATGATCAAAGCGATCCAGGAGGCGGGCGGCAAAGTTCTTGTACAAGCTCCAGTGACAAACATCTTGTGTGATTCCAGTGGACGGGCGGTAGGTGTTCGTGTCGGCAAATCTGCAGTGGAAATTCGGGCCAAGTATATCATCTCTGACGCAGGGGTAGTCAACACTTTCAAGATCTTGCTCCCAGAGACAGTGGCTAGGTCATCAGAGATCTACCCCATGATCCAAAAAGTGGGTCAAAGTTACTCGTTCCTGACATGTTTCATCGGAGTTGAGGGAAGCTCGAGGGAGCTAAACTTACCAGCTGGCAACTGGTGGCTGTACAACTCTGACGACATCAACAAGAGTGTTGGAGGATACCTCGACACCAAGCCTGAGAACATGGACTCTTTCGACCTCCCTTATGGGTTCCTGTCCTTCCCGTCTGCCAAAGATCCAGAATGGGAAAAGAAGTATCCAGGAAGGAGCACAATTATCGTGATATCGGCGGCCAGGTGGGCGTGGTTTGAGGAGTGGCAGAGTGAGAAAGCACGCCACAGGGGCGATCGTTACTTGGCCATCAAAGATGCTATTGGCAAACAAATATGGCAGCAGTGTGTGGACCTGTTCCCTCAACTCGACGGAAGGAAAGTCTACATGGAGGTGGGCACGCCTGTCACCAACAACTACTACATGGGCAGTGCCAAGGGAGAGATGTATGGCCTTGACCACGGAGTCTCGCGATTCAGTCCTGAAGCGGTCATCAAACTCAGACCAGAAACCGACATCCCTGGCCTGTATCTGACTGGTCAAGACACCTTATCATGTGGACTAGTGCCTGCAGTTCTCTCTGGATTATTTTGTGTCTCCAGAATTCTCAACAGGGACATCTACACTGACCTGCTTAATCTGAAGAAGGAGATCGACAAGTCGGGCATTGGGGGAGGGGCTCACCTCAAGAAGAGCCAATAGGTGAAGTGTCAACGTCATCACCGATTGGATGCGGACGTTAGTCGATGGCTCGTGATGTTGACGGACTTAGATTTGGAGAACATCAAGAACCATAGCTGGAGAGAACATCAACTTTAGTGTGGGAGGACATTAACATAACTGATGTACATAACAAAGTTTATTGAGTTCTTGAATAGTGAGATGTTTGAATGGAACTTGTGAAGATAGTGCATTCCAGCTTGTGGTGGTGTCAATTAGAACATGTTCTTGTAGGATGTAAATTATAACTTGTTTTTGTAGGATGTAAATTGTAACTTGTTCTTCTGTTGGATGTGAATTATGCGAAGGTATCATTTTAGTATTCTCCAGATGAATATCTTGAGACTGGAAACTGCTGCTAACCACTTTATGACGCAGAGACTAGAAATCTCCATCATTATTACACACAGATCACAACACGACGTATTAACGATGTTCTGACATGGAATCGTGTATCACAGAATATGACATTTGCTTATCCTAGTCTCTTTGATCATTGGTGTGGACGTGACGTATAGTGGGGCACATACAATTATAAATTCCAATTCTAAAATTAAAGTTCTAGAACTGGATGCGCTCAAGAGGTTAACACCGTTGTTTATTTGAGGCATCTAATACATATTGTCTGTGACATTTCTATTAAAATAGTACAATTCGTCTTGGCTTGACATTTGCTATTCTATATCTATGTCTTGACTTATTCAATGCTGCACTTAATCTACTTGCTATTGTTGTCTGGAGCACAAAACTTCTGAACCTAACTTGAAACACTTCTCAACAAACTATGTCTGGTCTAACTTGAAACACTTCTCAACAAACTATGTCTGGTCTAACTTGAAACACTTCTCAACAAACTATGTCTGGTCTAACTTGAAACACTTCTCAACAAACTATGTCTGGTCTAACTTGAAACACTTCTCAACAAACTATGTCTGGTCTAACTTGAAACACTTCTCAACAAACTATGTCTGGTCTAACTTGAAACACTTCTCAACAAACTATGTCTGGTCTAACTTGATGTTCACTAGGTGATTCTCTATCTCTCTCTAACTTATATCTTTACCAATCTGCTCCTCTCTCTCTCTCTATAATGTATATCTTTACCGATCTGCTTCTCTCTCTCTCTCTCTCTGACTTATATTTTACCGATCTGCTTCTCTATCTCTCTCTCTAAAGTATATCTTTACCGATCTGCTTCTCTCTCTCTCTCTATAATGTATATCTTTACCGATCTGCTTCTCTATCTCTCTCTCTAACTTATATCTTTACCGATCTGCTTCTCTCTATCTCTCTCTAACTTTTATCTTTACCG
The DNA here is from genome assembly GCA_032433765.1 of Megaustenia siamemsis. Lineage (NCBI taxonomy): Eukaryota > Metazoa > Mollusca > Gastropoda > Stylommatophora > Ariophantidae > Megaustenia > Megaustenia siamemsis. The sequence continues at coordinate 86,961,521 of JAVIAB010000156.1, read as the reverse complement.
ATCTACTTCTCTATCTCTCTCTCTAAAGTATATCTTTACCGATCTGCTTCTCTCTCTCTCTATAATGTATATCTTTACCGATCTGCTTCTCTCTCTCTCTCTCTCTCTCTCTATCTCTCTCTCTCTAACTTATATCTTTACCGATCTGCTTCTCTCTCTCTCTCTATAATTTATATCTTTGCCGATCTCCTTCTCTATCTCTCTCTCTAAAGTATATCTTTACCGATCTGCTTCTCACTCTCTCTCTCTCTCTATATATATATATCTAAAGTATATCTTTACCTATCTGCTTCTCTCTCTCTCTCTCTCTATAATGTATATCTTTACCGATCTGCTTCTCTCTATCTCTCTCTAACTTATATCTTTACCGATCTGCTTCTCTCTATCTCTCTAACTAATATCTTTACCGATCTGCTTCTCTCTATCTCTCTCTAACTTATATCTTTACCTATCTACTTCTCTCTATCTCTCTCTAACTTATATCTTTACCGATCTGCTTCTCTCTATCTCTCTCTAATTTATATCTTTACCTATCTACTTCTCTCTATCTCTCTCTAACTTATATCTTTACCGATCTGCTTCTCTCTATCTCTCTCTAACTTATATCTTTACCTATCTACTTCTCTCTATCTCTCTCTAACTTATATCTTTACTTATCTACTTCTCTCTATCTCTCTCTAACTTATATCTTTACCTATCTGCTTCTCTCTATCCCTCTCTAACTTATATCTTTACCTATCTACTTCTCTCTATCTCTCTCTAACTTATATCTTTACCTATCTGCTTCTCTCTATCTCTCTCTAACTTATATCTTTACCTATCTACTTCTCTCTATCTCTCTCTAACTTATATCATTACCTATCTACTTCTCTCTATCTCTCTCTAACTTATATCTTTACCGATCTGCTTCTCTCTATCTCTCTCTAACTTATATCTTTACCTATCTACTTCTCTATCTATCTCTATGTTTCTATCTCTATGTTTCTATCTCTATGTTTCTATCTCTATGTTTCTATCTCTATGTTTCTAACTCTATGTTTCTATCTCTATTTTTCTATCTCTATGTTTCTATCTCTATTTTTCTATCTCTATGTTTCTATCTCTATGTTTCTATCTCTATGTTTCTATCTCTATGTTTCTAACTCTGTGTTTCTATCTCTGTGTTTCTATCTCTATGTTTCTATCTCTATGTTTCTATCTCTATGTTTCTATCTCTATATTTCTATCTCTATGTTTCTATCTCTATGTATTTTGCTTCCTTGGTGTTTATGGAGGAAGCTCTGATGTTTCTCAAATCATTCCAAACTTTTACTCATCTCTTTAATTCTACTAGTGCACGAGGTGAAATACCTCTCTCTCTCTCTCTCATTTACATAATATATTGGCCTAGTTTCTGCTCAGCCAATGGATGAATGCGAATTTTAACTGTAGATTACTTTTGTGTCAAATTTGGAAAACAAACTCCATCTTGACATTTTAGTCAAACTCTGATTTAAAAAAAAATAATTCTAACATAAACTCTAAGAGTGACATCTCTCCCATAAACTTAACCTGCCCCGAGTTTGTTTAACAACCTAATTTCTGGACATGTGACGGTCAAGCTGACATCTCTCCCATAAACTTAACCTGCCCCCGAGTTTGTTTAACAACCTAATTTCTGGACATGTGACGGTCAAGCTGACATCTCTCCCATAAACTTAACCTGCCCCGAGTTTGTTTAACAACCTAATTTCTGGACATGTGACGGTCAAGCTGACATCGCTCCCATAAACTTAACCTGCCCCCGAGTTTGTTTAACAACCTAATTTCTGGACATGTGACGGTCAAGCTGACTTCGCTCCTATAAACTTAACCAGCCCCCGAGTTTGTTTAACAACCTAATTTCTGGACATGTGACGGTCAAGCTGACTTCGCTCCTATAAACTTAACCTGCCCCGAGTTTGTTTAACAACCTAATTTCTGGACATGTGACGGTCAAGCTGACATCTCTCCCATAAACTTAACCTGCCCCCGAGTTTGTTTAACAACCTAATTACTGGACATGTGACGGTCAAGCTGACATCTCTCCCATAAACTTAACCTGCCCCCGAGTTTGTTTAACAACCTAATTTCTGGACATGTGACGGTCAAGCTGACATCTCTCCCATAAACTTAACCAGCCCCCGAGTTTGTTTAACAACCTAATTTCTGGACATGTGACGGTCAAGCTGACATCTCTCCCATAAACTTAACCTGCCCCAGAGTTTGTTTAACAACCTAATTTCTGGACATGTGACGGTCAAGCTGACATCTCTCCCATAAACTTAACCTGCCCCCGAGTTTGTTTAACAACCTAATTTCTGGACATGTGACGGTCAAGCTGACATCGCTCCCCCCAGTTTTCCAATAACAGCAACAATGTTCCCACAAGTGGCTACTGTTCTTCAGTGTCTGTGCTAGAATTGTACTGTTACTGCTATCATCCAATTAACTGAAGGGTAACTACTAAGCTAACCGACTCAAGCTATATCTCTATCTCCCATTATGTGATTTATTGTATCCTAGTCTATATACTAATATACATTATCACCCTTAACCACTATTTCTTTTAATGAAAATTCTTTCATGTAATAGTAAACGTGTAACAAATGATTGATTTTCTGTGATTTAACTCATGATTGTCTGTGATGTAACTCATGATTGCCTAAATACTTTGTGTTCCTACGATCAAACAAAACTCTGTTCAAACAAAAAATAAATATTATAATGATAAGAAGAACATTGTGGAAGTCATGTCTGTAAATGATCGTCTACGACGCAACATGGTGTCAATGGTCTTGGTGAGAGAGCGCTGTCAAGTTATGTACTTGACATATTTATGAATTTGTCAAAAATTATCTGGACAAAAGAAAATTAATCCTCTTCTATAAACTAGGTTGCATTCGAAAATAAATGTCTAAGGAAAATACTTGGTATAGCATGGAACGAATTCAAAACAAACGAGGAAATTAGAGAAATCGCCAATCAACCACTAATATCTTCAGTAATAAAGAAAAGACGATGGTCATATGTTGGACATGGGATGAGAAGAGATAATAACCGAATAGGAAAGCAAGCCCTCATATGGGAAACAACAGGTAAGAGGAAAAGAGGAAGACCCAGGGAGACACTGAGAAGAACATTGATGAGAGAGGCAAGAGCAGCAGTATTCGGCTCCCTCAATGAGATAGAGCTGCTTGCACAGAACAGAGACAAATGGCGAGATTTGATAAAAATATCTTTAAAAGAATTGAAAACTGCTGGAACAAAAAATTCAGATAAGAGAAGGTATAACTTGGTCTGCGCCCTATGGGCCGGCTACGGCTCGAAAGGTCAATAGATAGATAGATAAACTAGGTTAAGTCCCTTGTGGGTTATAGTTGCTCTCTCAAGTCGTATTCTAAACAAACCTATCTATATAGTTACGTCACTTGTATGGTTATCATCTTAGCATTGCCTTCTCTTGACGAGATAATTCGACTGTAAACAAATACAGATTGTGTAGAAATCTCCAAATACTTGGAAGTATTTCAGCTCAACAATTCCACGAATCTACGTGGTATGAACATCAAACGATCTCTGTTGCTGAAGTCGGCTCTACCACCCCGACAGGAACCATCATTACTATCATCATTACAACAGGGCATCTCCATGACAGGGCATCTACATGACATGGCATCTATGTGACAGGGCTTATGTGTCCCTCAAATTGAAAAGATGTAGTCTTGAGTGTGTCTATCTGAAATAGAGTGCAATATCAGTATAAAACAGATTGTCATAAATGTCACAACATATCCTGACAAATAACACATGACAATTGAACAACTGACATATGTCCAGCGATAAAAATACACAATTAGGTTCGGGCGACACACTTACCAAATAAAATCTTCAATCTGCTGTCCATGTGTCCCTGATAAGTTACATCTGTCGACATGGCCACTACAAGGTATCACTGAACACATATTCTCTTCTACATATCGCCAGATATATGTCTGGAATATTTCCTTCATTCTCCTATTTCCATTTACAAGCGCATTTACATCATCTCCTTACATTTACTGAAGCATTTACATCTCCTTCAATTTACTGAAGTTTTTACATCATCTCTTTACATTTACTAAAGTATTTAATTCTTACATTTACTGAAGTATTTACATCATCTCCTTACATTTGCTGAAGTATTTACATCATCTCCTCACATTTACTAACGTATTTACATCATCTCCTTACATTTACTGAAGTATTTACATCATCTCCTTACATTTACTGAAGTATTTACATCATCTCCTTACATTTATTGAAGAATTTACATCATCTCCTTACATTTACTGAAGTATTTACATCATCTCCTTATATTTAATGAAGTATTTACATCATCTCCTTATATTTACTGAAGTATTTACATCATCTCCTTACATTTACTGAAGTATTTACATCATCTCCTTACATTTACTGAAGTATTTATATCATCTCCTTATATTTACTGAAGTATTTACATCATCTCCGTATATTTACTAAAGTATTTACATCATCTCCTTATATTTACTGAAGTATTTACGTCATCTCCTTACATTTACTAAAGTATTTACATCATCTCCTTATATTTACTGAAGTATTTACATCATCTCCTTATATTTACTGAAGTATTTACATCATCTCCTTATATTTACTAACGTATTTACATCATCTCCTTATATTTACTAACGTATTTACATCATTTCCTTATATTTACTGACGTCTTTACATCATCTCCTTATATTTACTGAAGTATTTACATCATCTCCTTATATTTACTGAAGTATTTACATCATCTCCTTATATTTACTAACGTATTTACATCATCTCCTTATATTTACTGACGTATTTACATCATCTTCTTATATTTACTGAAGTATTTACATCGTCACCTTATATTTACTAACGTATTTACATCATCTCCTTATATTTACTAACGTATTTACATCATCTCCTTATATTTACTAACGTATTTACATAATCTCCTTATATTTACTAACATATTTACATCATCTCCTTACATTTACTAAAGCCTCAGAATCAGTGACCTCTAACACTTCTCTACAAACCGAAGTCTCGACTACAGACCACCGGTAGTTGACATCAATCTATAGTAGGTTACATCTATCTATGGTAGGTTACATCTATCTATGGTAGGTTACATCTATCTATGGTAGGTTACATCTATCTATAGTAGGTTACATCTATCTATGGTAGGTTACATCTGTCTATGGTATGTTACATCTATATATAGTAGGCTACATCTATCTATAGTAGGTTACATCTATCTATGGTAGGTTACATCTGTCTATGGTATGTTACATCTATATATGGTAGGTTACATCTATCTATGGTAGGTTACATCTATCTATGGTAGGTTACATCTATCTATGGTAGGTTACATCTATCTATTGTAGGTTACATCTGTCTATGGTATGTTACATCTATATATGGTAGGTTACATCTATCTATGGTAGGTTACATCTATCTATGGTAGGTTACATCTATCTATGGTATGTTACATCTGTCTATGGTATGTTACATCTATATATGGTAGGTTACATCTATCTATGGTATGTTACATCTATATATTGTAGGTTACATCTATATATGGTAGGTTACATCTATATATGGTAGGTTACATCTATATATGGTAGGTTACATCTATCTATGGTAGGTTACATCTATATATGGTAGGTTACATCTATATATGGTAGGTTACATCTATATATGGTAGGTTACATCTATATATGGTAGGTTACATCTATCTATGGTATGTTTCATCTATATATTGTAGGTTACATCTATATATGGTAGGTTACATCTATATATGGTAGGTTACATCTATATATGGTAGGTTACATCTATCTATGGTAGGTTACATCTATATATGGTAGGTTTGGACGAACGCATCATCATCATCATCATCATCATCATCATCATATATGGTAGGTTACATCTATATATGGTAGGTTACATCTATATATGGTAGGTTACATCTATCAATTCCCTGAAAATTAGTGGGAGCCGCGATAGCTCAGTGGTTAGTGAACTGGACTACTACGGACAAGGGGTAGGGTTCGATCCCAACCGACGGCTCCGGGTTCACCCAGCCTTAAATGGGTACCGGATTTTTTCTGGGAAAGTAAAGCAGCACGGGCGTAATACCGACCACATTACCCCAAAAATCATGTGCTGAAGGTCTGTAAAATATTGGGTCACTAACACCATATTTCCCTATACGCCACTTGGCGTGACGGGGGGTACTTTACTTTTACTATCTATATATGGCAGGTTATATCTATATTTGACAAGTTATATCTATATATGGCAGGTTATATCTATATATAACAAGTTATATCTATATATGGCAGGTTATATCTATATATATGACAAGTTATATCTATATATGGCAAGTTATATCTATATATTGCAGGTTATGTCTATATATGGCAGGTTAAATCTATATGGCAGGTTATATCTATATATGGCAGGTTATATATATATATATATATATATATTCATATATATATATATATATATATATATATATATATATATATATATATATATATGGCAGGTTGCATCTATATATGACAAGTTATATCTATATATGGCAGGTTATATATATATATATATATGACAAGTTATATCTATATATGGCAAGTTATATCTATATATTGCAGGTTATATCTATATATGGCAGGTTAAATCTATATGGCAGGTTATATCTATATATGGCAGGTTATATCTATTAATGGCAAGTTATATTATCTCTATATGGCAAGTTATATCTATTTATGGCAGGTTGCATCTATATATGACAGGTTATATCTATATATGACAGGTTATATCTATATATGACAGGTTATATCTATATATGACAGGTTATATCTATATATGACAGGTTATATCTATATATGACAGGTTATATCTATATATGGCAGGTTGCATCTATATAAGACAGGTTATATCTATATATGGCAGGTTATATCTATATATGGCAGGTTATATCTATATATGGCAGGTTATATCTATATATGGCAAGTTATATCTATATATGGTGTGGTATATGTATCTATGGTAGGTTACATCAATATATGGTAGGTTATATCTATATTGGGTAGGTTATATCTATATATGGTAGCTTATAGCTATATATGGTAAGTTATATTTATATATATAACAGGTTATATCTGTATATAAAAGGTTATATCTATATATGGAAAGTTATATCTATATATGGCAGGTTATATATATATATATATATATGGAATAATACAACAAAGAAGTATGTGTTAGCACTCGGAAAAATTGACAGACAAACAACAATAGAAAAAAACGAAGAACAATATATGGTCCGAAGTGGGATCGAACCCGTACTCAGTGGCACCGCGCCTTGCCACGAGAAGCCGAACGCTTGGCACACTGCCACGCAGCCAAATAAAAAATTGGCTATTGTAGCAGTGTCTTACACGATGACGTTCTCAATGACTATAGCATAGGGTAACGATCACAAACCAGAAATAAATTGTATATTTGTACCTTCCTATTAATGCAAGTATCTCCCAGTAGGACTGAATACTTGTGTTGTAGACAAACATTTATTGGACGAAACATACTTCTTTGTTCTATTATTCCCTATTATCGCCTCGGAAGTTCCCCATATAATAATATTTATGTATTATTATTTGTACCCAGTATATAACCACTGGGAACTACTATTCGTGCTATTTCTTCCAATGGTACGTTGTATCTATATATGGCAGGTTATATCTATATATGGCAGGTTATATCTATATATGGCAGGTTATATCTATATATGGCAGGTTATATCTATATATGGCAGGTTATATCTATATATGGCAGGTTATATCTATATATGGCAGGTTATATCTATATATGGCAGGTTATATCTATATATGGCAGGTTATATCTATATATGGCAGGTTATATCTATATATGGCAGGTTATATCTATATATGGCAGGTTATATCTATATATGGCAGGTTATATCTATATATGACAGGTTATATCTATATATGGCAGGTTATATCTGTATATGGCAGGTTATATATATATATGACAGGTTATATCTATATATAACAGGTTATATATATATATATATATGGCAGGTTATATCTGTATATGGCAGGTTATATATATATATATATATGGCAATTTATATCTTTATATATAACTTCTTCTCCTTCTTCTTTCCTTCCTCATCTGCCTTTCAGCGTCGAGGGCAGATATAATTTGCGGTCTTTTGCTCTTCTCTTCGCCTCTGTTGCTGTTATGTTTCCTAGTGCTTCTAATATTCCATCGACCCATCTTTTTCGTGGTCGACCCTTGGGTCTGGTGTTTTCACAACGTTTCTTGAAAGCTCGTTGTGTTGTGTTTAGTTCTTTCTGCCTTGTCACGTGGCCAAACCATTTTATCTGTTGTTTCTTTATATATTCTATGACGGGGGCTATTCCTAGTTTTTTTTTTCCACAGTTCTTCATTTCTGATCTTATCTCTCAGACTGTTTCCTGTCATTCGTCTAACATATTTCATTTCTGTAGAGGTTATTTTCTTATTGTTCTTGCATCTAGGGTCCAGGTCTGGCATTGGTAGCACAACGTTGGGATAAAGATTGTATTGTATAGTGCTCGTTTTGCCTCCAGAGTTATTTCCTTGTTGGACAATAGTGGTGATAACTGTCCGATGATTTGACAAGCTTTGCTGCATCTTGATTCTATCTCTGCCGTTTGAGAATTATCGTTTGTCATTAGACTTCCTAGGTATTTGAATTCCTCTACTTGTTTTAGTTATCTCACTTCTATAGTTATGTTGATGTTCTGTTTTAGTTGTCTGCCTTCTATAGTTATGTTGATGTTCTATTTTAGTTGTCTGCCTTCTATAGTTATGTTGATGTTCTATTTTAGTTGTCTGCCTTCTATAGTTATGTTGATGTTCTATTTTAGTTGTCTGCCTTCTATAGTTATGTTGATGTTCTATTTTAGTTGTCTGCCTTCTATAGTTATGTTGATGTTCTATTTTAGTTATCTCCCTTCTATAGTTATGTTGATGTTCTTTTTTAGTTGTCTGTCTTCTATAGTTATGTTAATGTTCTATTTTAGTTGTCTGCCTTCTATAGTTATGTTGATGTTCTATTTTAGTTATCTCCCTTCTATAGTTATGTTGATGTTCTATTTTAGTTGTCTGCCTTCTATAGTTATGTTGATGTTCTATTTTAGTTGTCTGCCTTCTATAGTTATGTTGATGTTCTATTTTAGTTATCTCCCTTCTATAGTTATGTTGATGTTCTATTTTAGTTATCTCCCTTCTATAGTTATGTTGATGTTCTATTTTAGTTGTCTGCCTTCTATAGTTATGTTGTTGTTCTATTTTAGTTATCTCCCTTCTATAGTTATGTTGATGTTCTATTTTAGTTGTCTCCCTTCTATAGTTATGTTGATGTTCTATTTTAGTTGTCTCCCTTCTATAGTTATGTTGATGTTCTATTTCTCGTTTGCGATATTCATGACTTCTGTATTTTTTTTCTAATGTTGATTGTCATGTTGTATTGTGTGCCTGTGATGTTGAGTCTCCTCTGTCTCTGATGGGTTGGCTAACTTGCATTTATAGTCCATGTATGCTTCATGAATTGACAGGGTCTCATCTCCCTTCACGACTTGACCAGGTCTCATCTCACTTCAATAATTGACTAGTTCTCATCTCAGTTCATGACTTTACCAGGTCTCATTTCCATTCAAGACATGACCGGGTCTCATCTCACTTCAAGAATTTACTAGTTCTAATCTCCATTCATGATTTGATCGGGTCTCATCTCTATTCTAGATTTGACCAGGTCTCACCTCAATTCATGCCTTGACCAGGTGGCATCTCAATTCATGACTTTACCAGGTCTCATCTCCCTTCATGACTTGACCAGGTGGCATCTCAATTCATGACTTTATAAGGTCTCATCTCCCTTCATGACTTGACCAGGTCTCATCTCACTTCATGACTATACCAGGTCTCAAATCCATTCTTGACTTGGCCAGGTCTCAAATCCATTCTTGACTTGGCCAGGTCTCATCTCCCTTCTTGACTTGACCACGTGGCATCTCATTTCATGATTTGACCAGGTCTCATCTCCCTTCATGACTTGACCAGGTCTCATATCACTTCATGACTGTACCAGGTCTCAAATCCATTCTTGACTTGGCCAGGTCTCATCTCCCTTCTTGACTTGACCACGTGGCATCTCATTTCATCATTTGACCAGGTCTCATCTCCCTTCATGATTTGACCAGGTCTCATCTCCTTTCATGACTTGATCAGGTGTCATCTCACTTCATGACTTGATCAGGTGTCATCTGCAGTCATCACTTGACCAGGTATCATCTCCATTCATGACTTGACCAGGTCTCGTCTCCCTTCATGATTTGAGCGGGTCTCATCTCCATTCATGACATGACCTGGTCTCATCTCCATTCATGTCTTGACCAGGTCTCATCTCCATTCATTACTTCACCTGACCAGGTCTCGTCTCCCTTCATGATTTGAGCGGGTCTCGTCTCCATCCATAACTTGATCAGGCATCATCTCCATTCATGAATTGACCAGGTCCCATCTCCCTTAATAACTTGACCTGGTCTAATCTCCATTTATAACTTGACAAGGCCATATCTCCATTTAAGACTTGACCAGGTCTCATCTCCATTCATAACTTGACCAGGTCCCGTCTCCATTCATGACTTGATCTGGTCTCATCACCATTCATAACTTGACCATGCCTCATCTACATTCATGACTTGACCTGGTTTTATCTCCTTTTATGACTTGTCCTGGTCTCATCTCCCTTCATGATTTGACCAGGTCTTATCTCCATTCATGTCTTGACTGTGCCATATCGCAATTTACGACTTAATGGTGTCTCTTCGCCATTCATGACTTGACTGTGTCTTCACTCTCTGCTTCATAACTTGAGCAGGTCTCATATCCATACATAGCTTGACCAGGTCTCATCTCCATTCATAACTTGACCAGGTCTCATCTCCCTTCATGACTTGACCGTTTCTAATCTCCCTTCATGACTTGACCAGGTTTCATCTCAATCAATGACTTGACCAGGTTTCATCTCCATTCATAACTTGACCGTGTCTATTCTACCTTCATGACTTGACCAGGTTTCATCTCCATTCATAACTTGACCGTGTCTATTCTTCCTTCATGACTTGACCAGGTTTCATCTCCATTCATAACTTGACCGTGTCTATTCTTCCTTCATAACTTGACCAGGTTTCATCTCAATCAATGAATTGACCAGGTTTCATCTCCATTCATAACTTGACCGTTTCTAATCTCCCTTCATGACTTGACCAGGTTTCATCTCAATCAATGACTTGACCAGGTTTCATCTCCATTCATAACTTGACCGTGTCTATTCTACCTTCATGACTTGACCAGGTTTCATCTCCATTCATAACTTGACCGTGTCTAATCTTCCTTCATGACTTGACCAGGTTTCATCTCAATCAATGAATTGACCAGGTTTCATCTCCATTCATGACTTGATCGTGTCTATTCTTCCTTCATGACTTGTATTGGTCTCATCCACCTTCATATCTGGACCTGGTCTCATCTCCCTTGAACTGGTCTCATTTCTCCAAATGTTTTGACGTCGATGGGGTATTTTCTAGACTGAAGATGACAGGCAGACTCGGACCTTCCATAGGAGGTCAAGATGACCTGCCAGACGTTGGGTTAAGTAAGAAACATCGAGTTAGAGTCTGTGTGTTCGTTACAGCTGCCATTGGTCAGCACAACGCCAAGGATAAAATACAACCACAATGGATGCGGTGAGGCTGGTTGGCTAGGAACACGACACTCGACGTTAACAAACTCAACCCTGGCTCACTAGGAGAATAGATCCATTCGTTCTCGCAGCGTCGGTGTATTGCTGACCATTTTGGATACTGGGATTCAGACATGGTCCAGTAGACATCAATGATGGGAATGAGACATGATCCAGTAGATATCAAGGATGGGACAGAGACATGATCCAGTAGACATCAATGATGGGAATGAGACATGATCCAATAGACATCAATGATGGGAAAGAGACATGATCCAGTAGACATCAAGGATGGGACAGAGACATGATCCAGTAGACATCAAGGATGGGACAGAGACATGATCCAGTAGACATCAAGGATGGGACAGAGACATGATCCAATAGACATCAATGATGGGACTGTGACATTATCCAATAGACATCAATGATGGGACTGTGACATTATCCAAAAGACATCAATGATGGGACAGAGACATGATCCAATAGACATCAATGATGGGACTGATACATGATTCAATAGACATCAATGATGGGACTGTGACATTATCCAATAGACATCAATGATGGGACTGTGACATGATCCAATGGACATCAATGATGTGACTGAGACATGATCCAATAGACATCAATGATGGGACTGAGACATGATCCAATAGACATCAATGATGGGACAGAGACATGATCCAATAGACATCAATAATGGGACTGAGACATGATCCAATAGACATCAATAATGTGACTGAGACATGATCCAATAGACATCAATGATGTGACTGATACATGATCCAATAGACATCAATGATGGGACTGAGACATGATCCAATAGACATCAATGATGTGATTGATACATGATCCAAAAGACATCAATGATGGGACTGAGACATGGTCCAGTAGACATCAATGATGGGACAGAGACATGGTCCAGTAGACATCAATGATGGGACTGTGACATGATCCAATAGACATCAATGCTGGAACTGTGACATGATCCAATAGACATCAATGATGGGACAGAGACATGGTCCAGTAGACATCAATGATGGGACTGTGACATGATCCAATAGACATCAATGCTGGAACTGTGACATGATCCAATAGACATCAATGATGGAACTGTGACATGATCCAATAGACATCAATGATGGGTTGAGACATGATCCAATAGACATCAATGATGTGATTGATACATGATCCAATAGACATCAATGATGGGACTGAGACATGATCCAATAGACATCAATGATGTGACTGATACATGATCCAATAGACATCAATGATGGGACTGAGACATGGTCCAATAGACATCAATCATGGGACTGAGACATGATCCAATAGACATCAATGATGTGACTGAGACATGATCCAATAGACATCAATGATGGGACTGAAATATGATCCAATAGACATCAATGATGTGACTGAGACATGATCCAATAGACATCAATGATGTGACTGATACATGATCCAATAGACATCAATGATGTGACTGATACATGATCCAATAGACATCAATGATGGGACTGATACATGATCCAATAGACATCAATGATGTGACTGATACATGATCCAATAGACATCAATGATGTGACTGATACATGATCCAATAGACATCAATGATGTGACTGATACATGATCCAATAGACATCAATGATGTGACTGATACATGATCCAATAGACATCAATGATGTGACTGATACATGATCCAATAGACATCAATGATGTGACTGATACATGATCCAATAGACATCAATGATGTGACTGATACATGATCCAATAGACATCAATGATGTGACTGATACATGATCCAATAGACATCAATGATGTGACTGATACATGATCCAATAGACATCAATGATGTGACTGAGACATGATCCAGTAGAGATCAATGACGGGAATGTGACGCCAAGACCTGAACCAATCCAGCATTCTAGCACTCCGCTACTCCAGCACTACACCGCTCTAACACTCCACCAATATAATACTCCACCACTCTAGCACTCCATCATTCCACCACTCTAACACTCCACTTCTCCACCACCCTATCACTCCACCACTCTAGCACTCCACCACTCCACCACTCTAGCACTCCACCATTCCACCACCCCACCACTCCACCAATCTAGCACTCCATCATTCCACCACTCCACCACTTTAGCACTCCACCACTCCACCACCCTAGCACTCCACCACTCTAGCACTCCACCACTCTAGCACTTCACCATTCCTCCACTCTAGCACTCCACCATTCTAGCACTCCACCACTCTAGCACTCCACCATTCCACCACCCCACCACTCCACCAATCTAGCACTCCATCATTCCACCACTCCACCACTTTAGCACTCCACCACTCCACCACCCTAGCACTCCACCACTCCACCACCCTAGCACTCTACCACTCTAGCACTCCACCACTCTAGCACTCCACCATTCCTCCACTCTAGCCCTCCACCATTCCACCACTCCACCACTCTAGCACTCCACCATTCCACCACCCCACCACTCCACCAATCTAGCACGCCATCATTCCCCCACTCCACCACTCTAACACTCCACTTCTCCACCACCCTAGCACTCCACCACTCTAGAACTCCACCACTCTAGCACTCCACCATTCCACCACCCCACCACTCCACCAATCTAGCACTCCATCATTCCACCACTCCAACACTCTAGCACTCCACCACTCCACCACCATAGCACTCCACCACTCTAGCACTCCACCAATCTAGCACTCCACTATTCCTCCACTCTAGCACTCCACCCCTCTAGCACTCCACCAATCCACCACTCCACCAATCTAGCACTCCATCATTCTACCACTCCACCAATCTAGCTCTCCATCATTCCACCACTCCACCAATCTAGCACTCCATTTTTCCACCACTCCTTCAATCTAGAACTCCATCATTCCACCACTCCACCAATCTAGCACTCCATCATTCCAACACTCCACCACCATAGCACTCCACCACTCTAGCACTCCACCACTCTAGCACTCCACCACTCTAGCACTCTACCACTCCACCATCCTAGCACTCCACCATTCTAGCACTCCACCATTCCAGCACTCCACCACTCTAGCACTCCACCACTCTTGCACTCCACCACTCTTGCACTCCACCACTCTAGAACTCCACCACTCACCCTGATAAACTCACAAATAGCTGCTGCACTCCCCCTCAAACATAAACTTGAGATACTGTAGAGGGCATTATTTCTGGACACTCGCAGTTATTTTGTCCCTCATTGAATGAACTGTTTACACCGAGCATTGACTGACTCGTGCCCGTCTGGCTGTGCCTCGGGGCGTGAGGCGAGGCGTGGGCGAGGACAAGGAGCCAACAGCGAGACGCCCATTGTTTTGTTATTGAGTTGATACATTGGGGGAGGGGGGCGTCTCATAATATTGATGAAGTTCACATTCCCAGATTGTTTTGATTTACGTCAAGTTTGGCACGAGTAGAATCTGGCGGGTATAATTGTACGAGTTGTAATCGCGCTGAAAATTTACGTTCATTAACTGCAATTTCTTACAGGAGTTTCTAAAAAAAAGAAAAAAGAAAAAACCTGAATTGCGCATTTTGAATGGCCAGATGGTTGCTACCACAATATGAACTGTACAGCTACGAATGAAGTCGGTGGCACCAAGTTTCTTTATCTCGAGGAAGGAAAATATCTGTCCCTCCTGACAGGAGAGAACAAATTGTGACATAAAAGTTCAATTCTTTCCTTCTTCATTTGCCTTTCAGCGTTGAGCGGAGGTATCATTTGCGGTAATTTGTTCTTCTGTTCGCCACTGCTGCTGTTATGTTTCCTAGTGTTTCTAATATTCCATCAATTCATCTTTTTCGGCGAGTAGGTTTAAAGGACTTGAGGATGTTATAGAGTTGTGATGTTCTTTTGTTATATTATATCTTTCTCTTTATATCGTATAGTGGCTAGTACTTCAATGATCACAACACACAATATGATATATAATAGACTTGCACATAAAGTCTCTCTTCAATGTTCAACTATTAATGTTTATTGGTATGGAACATTGTTCATCAACATCTTCATTTTCTTACAAACTTGTGAGTCTACTTACGACATGTAGAATATATGTAACACAATGGAACACAATTCTTGGACACTTGTAAAACAACTTTTACTGATAACTTCTCTAGTGTCTTAATAATCTATCACTGACTTATGACTGTAACTTCTTCTAACTTAACTTTCTAACTGGTCTGACTCTAACTGTTAACTGGCTAACTGCCTTTAGCAGTTCGGCCGAAGCCGTTTTAACTGAACGAGCCTACATCCTAACTGCTCCTCTGGTCTTCCAACTTAACTTAAACTGTTGTGCAAGACCTTAAGTACTCACAACAACTCTCTCTACCTGAGGCTCAGCAGCCAATCAGCTGCTGCCGAGTGCTCCTGCGAACCTTACGATCACAAGTGTTTGTCACTCTACATTTACGTGTCCAGTGTCCACCATCTGTGACTCACCTGAACCTTCCCAAATTTGGACAAAACATCCTGTTTCCCCGAAATCTCTACGCCCTATTTGGGATAATATTACTTCATCCTGGTAGCTGGATGACCACTTGACCGTTCCATGACTTTGACAATAACAACTTATTTATCAGCCAGGCCAAAGTCATGGGTTTCACATGCTAAGTGCGTGATCACCCACAATAACAATGAACTTGCATGGACATTCGTGGAGATTCATGGAAAATCCCCCAACTATTATGTCTAGGTCAAGTCATGACCCTCTCTACTTCGGTGGGTGTCCACTACCCACTCTCTACAACTTGTGAGTGGGGATCATGTAACCTCCCATTGCTTTGTCCAATTACTCTGAACCTCACTCCTTCCTCCAGGTTACTACCCTTCTCCTATAACCTCTACTGTAACTAAACTTCTGACTCACTAGATATACTGAAATACCATCATTATAGTTAAATCTGCTGGTCGCCACTATATGATACTGCTATCGTCTATTTGAGAAGCGGTAGCTTCCACCAGCTTCACTGTTACATTATCTCCCCCTAATGTCCAGATTTACATACGTAGTATTAAATTTTGTAACATCATAATAAAAATAGTAACAGTATACATATATACATCTTTGAATTCTATGGTCTACTAACTGATAACATGCAATAGCAGATTCTAAGTCATGTGAGTAAAATGTTTCTCTAAATAATTGTCACAATATAACATTCATTCTTTAATAATACATAAGCATCAACACAATCTAGGAGACAATAAGGTACTGAGCAATAAAAATTATTTGTAACAAAAAAATGTAACATTTCCAAGGGACTTAATTTTTCAAAATATGTCCAGTTGTGTCCCCTGATAATAAAAAAATTCAAGTCTTCTTGAGCATTCTAACTACTTCTGATGACTGATTGCCAGCTTCTTGAGGAGAGCTACATTACAGGCATCAGCAGAACCTCTGTCGACTGGCATCTGTGATCCCAGTATCAGAATCTAAGAATAAACTCATAGAAAAAAACAAACCATTTACAACATTCATTATCATGCATCATTATTACGAGTCTTTATGCTTTAGAACATATCCGCTCAATTGACATAGAACATATACTGACAAAACTTAGACAATGCACATATCTCCGGAGATCACAATCACAACACGATCACCAACCACACTTAGCTTGAGCAATAATATATCAATATACATACATATATATCTTCAGACTTATCTATTTACAACATACCCTCTTTGAGCCTCATTTTAAAACTCAACTTCTTCATGATACTCTCTTTTAGTATCTCCTCTCTACTCTCAATATCAGAATTATCTGGATACAGTCCACTTGACAGCATCTGCTAGTCATTAATTTGACTCAGAATAATCTGCGATTAATCCATTAATCTCTTGTATTCACACAGGCCTACTATTTAGTCTCAATAAATTCTGGAACTCTCTCTCAAGTTCCATCTTTTTCTATTCCTCATAATGCTCTATTTCTGTGTATGTATCTTCATATCTGTACAAACTTTGTCATTCGACAACAGAATATATATATCGCATCAACCTCTCAGGTTCTAATTACTTCTTCATCTTATATAGCATCTCTTTTCATGTAACTTTTCTATGAGTTATCACTCAGTTACATGATTAATTTCACCACTTAGAATTCTCCTTGAGGTTCTCTCAATAATTCTCTCATTTCTCCGACTTCTTGTAAGTCTCCTATAATTCCCTCATGTAACCTTTCTATGAGTTATCACTCGGTACATGTTTCACATGAGTTTCTTCCAGACTCCTTTTCTCATGATTGCTTCTCTTAGTATTCACATTTATAACCTAATTCTTTAGGTCTCAATAAGCACAGGTTATCATCACCTTGCTTCTCACTTCTCATTCTTCAACAACTCTTAAATTTCAATAACACTCTCATCTCCTTGCTACACACTTATATTGGTCAGTCGTTCCTTGGATTACCATCCAACTTCGCAAGTTTAAGAACTCTGACCAACTCGTAGTTAGTACCATATGTTTCACATTGGTAACTCTTAACTTCTAGTTCATCTGAGGTAATCTCTATTTCCTCAGCTCTCTTGTCTTCTATATTCTCTTGACACTACTATCATCTCTAGACATTCTCTATAAATCATCTCTTGTTTGTCAATTCTGAGTTCTCTTAACTCTAGGTACACTAAGACTTCTGCGTCTGTAAATAGCGTCCTCTCAACTCGACTCAAGCCTTAATTAAGCCGATGTAAACATGGTTATAACCATTTTTTTATTCGTTACTTCGGGTGACTCACTCCCCAAGTGGTCACCTATACGGCTTAACTAAATCCTGGCTTCTCATTAGTGAGTCATCACAGGTAAACCTTGGGAATCCCTTACCCTTGTTTACATTCTCGTCTATCGACTCTCGTATCTCTTATACGATCATAACTTTAGGAACCTTATTGTTCCTCTATTGACATCTTCATACATATAGTCTTTATAATTCATCTCCTGTCTACATAGTAAATATTAATATCTCTTATTGCAGCATAAGACCCGTTTAGTCTTATCTAATCTCCATCTATTTCTTATTGAATATGAGCTCATACTTGAATCACATCTTCTATGATTTCTTCCTTGCTGGCTAAATCTAAAGTTCCATTCATAGTCGTAAGATCCTTCCTAAGTCAATATAATTAATCATCTGTCCTCTGTTGGCTAGTACTTCAATGAAAATATTTATGATCTGTCACTGGATATCATCTCTTCCACCAGATCTCACAAATGCTCTTTCCGCTAGGCCAATACTCTGTCTCCGTATGTACACACAGGCATTAATTCTACCTTACCTTCCCATGAATGTGGATACCTCATCCGATCAAGCCTGGAAAGTTATATTCTTTAGGTCTCTCCAGTTCAGTGTTAAGTCTGCAAATTCTCTACACTCTCCCTCCGTCCTCTTAAGTTTGATGGCAGGTTTATCGCCAGTCGCAGTTCATTCAGTGTTTCGGTTGTGGGGTCTACTGTGGTTGCCATGTTTCCTATAATACCTACCTCTCCCTTCTATTGATAGAACAAACAATTTAAAATTTATTATATGTTATATTACATGTACTAATTATCAGCACTTTATGAGCTCTGGCCTCAGTCTCTGAAATAAATAGAAATTATTATTAGTTTCCCTGTGGAATAACAACAGTGTAGTATTATAAACACTATTAAAAAATACATCCAGTACAATTTAAAAAATTGTTACAGAACAATATAAAATAGGGTATGTCACCTTATCAATAATAATAATAATTAAAATTAATTACTTATTTAACCAAACTTAAACTACAATAAAATAGACTACATACATAACAGAACAGAACACTATTTAAACAATTCCACTAGCTGTTGAAAAAAATGGTTTACAATACTTATTTTAAAAAATACAATCTTTAACTAATTACTTAATAAATTAATTAATTAACTACTTAATAAATTCAATAACCAATTACTTAATAAATAAATAAATAAATAACTTAATAACTCTAATTAATTAATTATTGTTTCTCAGCTGTGCTGACGATCGGTCTTCTTTCCTTCTGGTCACCTACTGTCTAATGTTAATGTTAATTTATTTTAATTTCTAACACACGCGACTGGCCATTGTAATATTTATCTATTAACACTCTTACTTGTTACTTGACTTGTTTCTCTAAATAAAAACTACACCACTTGAAATTATTAATTATCAATCACAATTTCTCAATCAAAATGACACATGAACTCATTACTCAACTTCAACACATGTGGGACAATTGCAAATGTGTCGGGAGTTATCTGACGATGACGATTTTCTGTTGAGAGTTATGCCTCTTCCTGACTAACTTTCAAAATAAACAAACTGTGATGGGTCACAGGTCAAAGGTCGGGATCATTGAATGAAATGAAACTTGAAACGATGATTTGTTGCAAACTTGACGCTATGACTGGATACCAACAAAACAGGTAATATTGATTGACAATTTGACAATCTCTTGGCTGGTCAGATTTAATGCTGACTAAAAATTTTAGTGCCTCTCTTGTCTTGACACAGGTAAATTTCAGACTTGTAACAGCGTAATTTGACTTTTTGACCTGAAGGACAGGTACTCTTGATTGGTAAAATGACAATCTCAGCTGGCAGGAGTGCAACACAGGTAGAATTGTGGTCGTGTTGAACTTTTGACCCGGTAGACGGTACACGGTGATTTCTAAGTTGAAGACTGGACAGGCTATTTATTCTTCCGTTAACTTTCTGTCATTCATTTATTTGATTTCTCTCCGCGACAAACCCAGGTTTCGTGCTGAGTCAATGGACCAAATCTGTTATTAAATGTTATAGAGTTGTGATATTCTTTTGTTATATTATATCTTTCTCTTTATATCGTATAGTGGCTAGTACTTCAATGATCACAACACACAATATGATATATAATAGACTTGCACATAAAGTCTCTCTTCAATGTTCAACTATTAATGTTTATTGGTATGGAACATTGTTCATCAACATCTTCATTTTCTTACAAACTTGTGAGTCTACTTACGACATGTAGAATATATGTAACACAATGGAACACAATTCTTGGACACTTGTAAAACAACTTTTACTGATAACTTCTCTAGTGTCTTAATAATCTATCACTGACTTATGACTGTAACTTCTTCTAACTTAACTTTCTAACTGTTCTGACTCTAACTGTTAACTGGCTAACTGCCTTTAGCAGTTCGGCCGAAGCCGTTTTAACTGAACGAGCCTACATCCTAACTGCTCCTCTGGTCTTCCAACTTAACTTAAACTGTTGTGCAAGACCTTAAGTACTCACAACAACTCTCTCTACCTGAGGCTCAGCAGCCAATCAGCTGCTGCCGAGTGCTCCTGCGAACCTTACGATCACAAGTGTTTGTCACTCTACATTTACGTGTCCAGTGTCCACCATCTGTGACTCACCTGAACCTTCCCAAATTTGGACAAAACATCCTGTTTCCCCGAAATCTCTACGCCCTATTTGGGATAATATTACTTCATCCTGGTAGCTGGATGACCACTTGACCGTTCCATGACTTTGACAATAACAACTTATTTATCAGCCAGGCCAAAGTCATGGGTTTCACATGCTAAGTGCGTGATCACCCACAATAACAATGAACTTGCATGGACATTCGTGGAGATTCATGGAAAATCCCCCAACTATTATGTCTAGGTCAAGTCATGACCCTCTCTACTTCGGTGGGTGTCCACTACCCACTCTCTACAACTTGTGAGTGGGGATCATGTAAGCTCCCATTGCTTTGTCCAATTACTCTGAACCTCACTCCTTCCTCCAGGTTACTACCCTTCTCCTATAACCTCTACTGTAACTAAACTTCTGACTCACTAGTTATACTGAAATACCATCATTATAGTTAAATCTGCTGGTCGCCACTATATGATACTGCTATCGTCTATTTGAGAAGCGGTAGCTTCCACCAGCTTCACTGTTACAAGGATGCGTAGAGTGGCGAGTAGAAGGTTTGTAGAAGTTGAGGTAATGTGAGTGGTTAGTAGAAGGTTTGTAGAAGTTGAGGTAATGTGAGTGGTTAGTAGAAGATTTGTAGAAGTTGAGGTAATGTGAGTGACGAGAAGAAGGTTTGTAGAAGTTGATGTAATGTGAGTGACGAGTGGAAGGTTTGTAGAAGTTGAGGTAATAAAGGTAAAGTAAAGGTAAAGGTAAAGTACGAGACTTGAACCGACGTCTTAGCACGCAAGTTTACAACCATATGTGCTCGGCCGCCTATCCAGAAATGTTCGGACATTTCTGTATAGTGTCGCCTCAAGCATCGAAACTCAGATGCGAGGCGACATTCCTCACCTTCCCAGGGTAATACCCTGGTACCCATTTCTGCCAACGGCTGGGTCGACCGTGGGGGTATTTTTTTTTTCAACCACGAGTACAATTCACACTGCTCCCGGCGGGAATCGAACACCGGTTGTCCGAACGTCGGTAGTCCAGTCGGGTGGTTTTTCCAACTCGGCTACCGAGGCCCCGAGTTGAGGTAATGTGAGTGACGAGTAGAAGGTTTGTAGAAGTTGAGGTAATATGAGTGACGAGTAGAAGGTTTGTAGAGGTTGAGGTAATATGAGTGACGAGTAGAAGGTTTGTAGAAGTTGAGGTAATATGAGTGACGAGTAGAAGGTGTGTAGAGGTTGAGGTAATATGAGTGACGAGTAGAAGGTTTGTAGAAGTTGAGGCAATGTGAGTGGCGAGTAGAAGGTTTGTAGAAGTCGAGGTAATATGAGTGACGAGTAGAAGGTTTGTAGAGGTTGAGGTAATATGAGTGACGAGTAGAAGGTTTGTAGAGGTTGAGGTAATATGAGTGACGAGTAGAAGGTTTGTAGAGGTTGAGGTAATGTGAGTGACGAGTAGAAGGTTTGTAGAAGTTGAGGCAATGTGAGTGGCGAGTAGAAGGTTTGTAGAAGTCGAGGTAATGTGAGTGACGAGTAGAAGGTTTGTAGAAGTTGAGGTAATGTGAGTGGCGAGTAGAAGGTTTGTAGAAGTTGAGGTAATGTGAGTGGCGAGTAGAAGGTTTGTAGAAGTTGAGGCAATGTGAGTGGCGAGTAGAAGGTTTGTTGAAGTTGAGGTAATGTGAGTGGCGAGTAGAAGGTTTGTTGAAGTTGAGGTAATGTGAGTGGCGAGTAGAAGGTTTGTAGAAGTTGAGGCAATGTGAGTGGCGAGTAGAAGGTTTGTTGAAGTTGAGGTAATGTGAGTGGCGATTAGAAGGTTTGTTGAAGTAGAGGCAATGTGAGTGGCGAGTAGAAGGTTTGTTGAAGTTGAGGTAATGTGAGTGACGAGTAGAAGGTTTGTTGAAGTTGAGGCAATGTGAGTGGCGAGTAGAAGGTTTGTTGAAGTTGAGGTAATGTGAGTGGCGAGTAGAAGGTTTGTAGAAGTTGAGGTAATGTGAGTGGCGAGTAGAAGGTTTGTTGAAGTTGAGGTAATGTGAGTTGCGAGTGGAGGGTTTGTAGAAGTTGAGGTAATGTGAGTGGCGAGTAGAAGGTTTGTTGAAGTTGAGGTAATGTGAGTGACGAGTGGAGGGTTTGTAGAAGTTGAGATAATGTGAGTGACGAGTGGAGGGTTTGTAGAAGTTGAGATAATGTGAGTGACGAGTGGAGGGTTTGTAGAAGTTGAGGTAATGTGAGTGGCTAGTAGAAGGTTTGTAGAAGTTGAGGTAATGTGAGTGACGAGTAGAAGGTTTGTAGAAGTTGAGGTAATGTGAGTGACGAGTAGAAGGTTTGTAGAAGTTGAGGTAATGTGAGTGGCTAGTAGAATGTTTGTAGAAGTTGAGGTAATGTGAGTGACGAGTGGAGGGTTTGTAGAAGTTGAGATAATGTGAGTGACGAGTAGAATGTTTGTAGAAGTTGAGGTAATGTGAGTGGCTAGTAGAATGTTTGTAGAAGTTGAGGTAATGTGAGTGACGAGTGGAGGGTTTGTAGAAGTTGAGATAATGTGAGTGACGAGTGGAGGGATTGTAGAAGTTGAGATAATGTGAGTGACGAGTAGAAGGTTTGTAGAAGTTGAGGTAATGTGAGTGGCGAGTAGAAGGTTTGTAGAGGTTGAGGTAATGTGAGTGGCGAGTAGAATGTTTGTAGAAGTTGAGGTAATGTGAGTGGCGAGTAGAATGTTTGTAGAAGTTGAGGTAATGTGAGTGGCGAGTAGAAGGTTTGTAGAAGTTGAGGTAATGTGAGTGGCGAGTAGAATGTTTGTAGAAGTTGAGGTAGTGTGAGTGGCGGGTAGAAGGTTTGTAGAAGTTGAAGAAACGTGAGTGGCGGGTAGAAGGTTTGTAGAAGTTCAGGTAATGTGAGTGACGAGTAGAAGGTTTGTAGAAGTTGAGGTAATGTGAGTGGCGAGTAGAAGGTTTGTAGAAGTTGAGGTAATGTGAGTGACGAGTAGAAGATTTGTAGAAGTTGAGGAAATGTGAGTGGCGGGTAGATGGTTTGTAAAATTTGAGGTAATGTGAGTGGCGAGTAGATTTCTAGGACTTGAGGAAGCGTGAGTGGTAGGTAGAAGGTTCGTAGGAGTTGAGAAAGTGACTGACGAATAGAAAGTTTGTAAGTGTTGAGGAAGTAAAAAAATGAACTAAAATTAAACAAGAATTATCACTTCTGTATAAATGATGTTGACTGTTACATTGTTGGTATTTATAACTTGTATACAAGTGTCAGTTTTCCAAAATACGTGATATGATATTGTAATACACTTGATGCACACACATAATCCTGTGACGTCAAGCCTCGTATGTGCTACATTTAACATCATCTTTACTATCCAGTTCATTCTGTGAAATCATGTGGGCGCAGTGACCCGCACACAAGTCGGCATATACACGACGTCTGTAGCTGACTAACTGGCTATAAGTTGTACTTCATGTGATTAACTTGCTGTACCAACCTGGTACAGTAATGATTGCATCACATTGTTACATGCTGTTGCAGGTTCCATAATGTTGGCCTGTACGATCAGACGACTTCGCCCCCACCATTACAGCCCTGGCCTCTACCATTACAACCCTTGCCTCTACCATTACAGTCCTGGTCTCTACCATTACAGCCCTTGCCTCTACCATTACAGTCCTGCCCTCTACCATTACAGCTCTGGCCTCTACCATTACAGCCCTGCCCTCTAACATTACAGCCCTGGCCTCTACCATTACATCCCTGGCCTCTACCATTACAGTCCTGCCCTCTACCATTACAGTCCTGCCCTCTACCATTACAGTCCTGCCCTCTACCGTTACAGTCCTGCCCTCTACCATTACAGCCCTTGCCTCTGCCATTACAGCCTTGGCCTATACCATTACAGTCCTGCCCTCTACCATTACAGTCCTGCCCTCTACCATTACAGCCCTTGCCTCTACCATTACAGCCCTTGCCTCTACCATTAAAGCCCTGGTCTCTACCATTACAGTCCTGCCCTCTACCATTATAGCCCTTGCCTCTACCATTACAGCCCTTGCCTCTACCATTACAGCCCTGGTCTCTACCATTACAGCCCTTGCCTCTACCATTACAGCCCTTGCCTCTACCATTACATCCCTTGCCTCTACCATTACAGCCCTGCCCTCTACCATTAAAGCCCTTGCCTCTACCATTACAGCCCTGCCCTCTACCATTACAGTCCTGCCCTCTACCATTACAGCCCTGGCCTCTACCATTACAGTCCCGGCCTCTAACATTACAGTCCTGCCCTCTACCATTACAGTCCTGCCCTCTATCATTACAGTCCTGCCCTCTACCATTACAGCCCTGGCCTCTACCATTACAGCCCTGCCCTCTACCATTACAGCCCTGGGCTCTACCATTACAGTCTTGGCCTCTACCATTACAGCCCTGCCCTCTAACATTACAGTCCTGGCCTCTACCATTACAATCCTCCACTCTACCATAACATCTCTGGCGTCTACCATTACAGTCCTGCCCTCTACCATTACAGTCCTGCCCTCTACCATTACAGTCCTGCCCTCTACCATTACAGTCCTGGCCTCTGCCATTACAGCCCTGGCCTCTGCCATTACAGCCCTGGCCTCTACCATTACAGCCCTGGCCTCTACCATTACAGTCCTGGCCTCTACCATTACAGCCCTGGCCTCTACCTTTACAGCCCTGGCCTCTACAATTACAGTCCTTCCCTCTACCATTACAGCCCTGACCTCTACCATTACAGCCCTGCCCTCTACCATTACAGCCCTGGCCTCTACTATTACAGTCCTGGCCTCTACCATTACAGCCCTGGCCTCTACCATTACAGTCCTGCCCTCTACCATTACAGCCCTTGCCTCTACCATTACAGCCCTTGCCTCTACCATTACAGTCCTGCTCTCTACGGCCTCTACCATTACAGCCCTTGCTTCTACCATTACAGTCCTGCTCTCTACGGCCTCTACCATTACAGCCCTTGCCTCTACCATTACAGTCCTGCTCTCTACGGCCTCTGCCATTACAGCCCTGGCCTTTACCATTACAGTCCTGCCCTCTACCATTACAGCCCTGGCCTCTACCATTACAGTCCTGGCCTCTACCATTACAGCCCTGGCCTCTACCTTTACAGCCCTGGCCTCTACAATTACAGTCCTGCCCTCTACCATTACAGCCCTGACCTCTACAATTACAGCCCTGCCCTCTACCATTACAGCCCTGGCCTCTACTATTACAGTCCTGGCCTCTACCATTACAGCCCTGGCCTCTACCATTACAGTCCTTGCCTCTACCATTACAGTCCTGCTCTCTACGGCCTCTACCATTACAGCCCTTGCTTCTACCATTACAGTCCTGCTCTCTACGGCCTCTACCATTACAGCCCTGGCCTCTACCATTACAGTCCTGCTCTCTACGGCCTCTACCATTACAGCCCTTGCCTCTACCATTACAGTCCTGCACTCTACGGCCTCTACCATTACAGCCCTTGCCTCTACCATTACAGCCCTGCACTCTACGGCCTCTACCATTACAGCCCTTGCCTCTACCATTACAGTCCTGCTCTCTACGGCCTCTACCATTACAGCCCTGTCCTCTACCATTACAGTCCTGGCCTCTACCATTACAGTCCTGCTCTCTACGGCTTATACCATTACAGCCCTTGCCTCTACCATTACAGTCCTGCTCTCTACCATTACAGCCCTTGCCTCTACCATTACAGCCCTTGCCTCTACCATTACAGTCCTTGCCTCTACCATTACAGTCCTGCTATCTACGGCCTCTACCATTACAGCACTTGCCTCTACCATTACAGCCCTGCCCTCTACCATTACAGCCCTTGCCTCTACCATTACAGCCCTTGCCTCTACCATTACAGCCCTTGCCTCTACCATTACAGCCCTTGCCTCTACCATTACAGTCCTGCTCTCTACGGCCTCTACCATTACAGCCCTTGCCTCTACCATTACAGCCCTGCCCTCTACCATTACAGCCCTGGCCTCTACCATTACAGCCCTTGCCTCTACCATTACAGCCCTTGCCTCTACCATTACAGCCCTTGCCTCTTCCATTACAGCCCTTGCCTCTACCATTACAGCCCTTGCCTCTACCATTACAGCCCTTGCCTCTACCATTACAGCCCTTGCCTCTACCATTACAGCCCTGGCCTCTAGCAATACAGCCCTGGCCTCTACCATTACAGCCCTGGCCTCTACCATTACAGCCCTGGCCTCTACCATTACAGCCATGGCCTCTACCATTACAGCCCTGGCCTCTACCATTACAGTCCTGGCCTCTACCATTACAGCCCTGGCCTCTACCTTTACAGCCCTGGCCTCTACAATTACAGTCCTTCCCTCTACCATTACAGCCCTGACCTCTACCATTACAGCCCTGCCCTCTACCATTACAGCCCTGGCCTCTACTATTACAGTCCTGGCCTCTACCATTACAGCCCTGGCCTCTACCATTACAGTCCTGCCCTCTACCATTACAGCCCTTGCCTCTACCATTACAGCCCTTGCCTCTACCATTACAGTCCTGCTCTCTACGGCCTCTACCATTACAGCCCTTGCTTCTACCATTACAGTCCTGCTCTCTACGGCCTCTACCATTACAGCCCTTGCCTCTACCATTACAGTCCTGCTCTCTACGGCCTCTGCCATTACAGCCCTGGCCTTTACCATTACAGTCCTGCCCTCTACCATTACAGCCCTGGCCTCTACCATTACAGTCCTGGCCTCTACCATTACAGCCCTGGCCTCTACCTTTACAGCCCTGGCCTCTACAATTACAGTCCTGCCCTCTACCATTACAGCCCTGACCTCTACAATTACAGCCCTGCCCTCTACCATTACAGCCCTGGCCTCTACTATTACAGTCCTGGCCTCTACCATTACAGCCCTGGCCTCTACCATTACAGTCCTTGCCTCTACCATTACAGTCCTGCTCTCTACGGCCTCTACCATTACAGCCCTTGCTTCTACCATTACAGTCCTGCTCTCTACGGCCTCTACCATTACAGCCCTGGCCTCTACCATTACAGTCCTGCTCTCTACGGCCTCTACCATTACAGCCCTTGCCTCTACCATTACAGTCCTGCACTCTACGGCCTCTACCATTACAGCCCTTGCCTCTACCATTACAGCCCTGCACTCTACGGCCTCTACCATTACAGCCCTTGCCTCTACCATTACAGTCCTGCTCTCTACGGCCTCTACCATTACAGCCCTGTCCTCTACCATTACAGTCCTGGCCTCTACCATTACAGTCCTGCTCTCTACGGCTTATACCATTACAGCCCTTGCCTCTACCATTACAGTCCTGCTCTCTACCATTACAGCCCTTGCCTCTACCATTACAGCCCTTGCCTCTACCATTACAGTCCTTGCCTCTACCATTACAGTCCTGCTATCTACGGCCTCTACCATTACAGCACTTGCCTCTACCATTACAGCCCTGCCCTCTACCATTACAGCCCTTGCCTCTACCATTACAGCCCTTGCCTCTACCATTACAGCCCTTGCCTCTACCATTACAGCCCTTGCCTCTACCATTACAGTCCTGCTCTCTACGGCCTCTACCATTACAGCCCTTGCCTCTACCATTACAGCCCTGCCCTCTACCATTACAGCCCTGGCCTCTACCATTACAGCCCTTGCCTCTACCATTACAGCCCTTGCCTCTACCATTACAGCCCTTGCCTCTTCCATTACAGCCCTTGCCTCTACCATTACAGCCCTTGCCTCTACCATTACAGCCCTTGCCTCTACCATTACAGCCCTTGCCTCTACCATTACAGCCCTGGCCTCTTGCAATACAGCCCTGGCCTCTACCATTACAGCCCTGGCCTCTACCATTATAGCCCTGGCCTCTACCATTACAGCCCTGGCCTCCACCATTACAGCCCTGCCCTCTACCATTACAGTCCTGGCCTCTACCATTACAGCCCTGGCCTCTACCATTACAGTCCTGGCCTCTACCATTACAGCCCTGGCCTCTACCATTACAACCCTTGCCTCTACCATTACAGCCCTGGCCTCTACCATTACAGCCCTGGCCTCTACCATTACAGCCCTGGCCTCTACCATTACAGTCCTGGCCTCTACCATTACAGCCCTGGCCTCTACTATTACAGCCCTGGCCTCTACCATTACAGCCCTGGCCTCTACCATTACAGCCATGGCCTCTACCATTACAGCCCTGGCCTCTACCATTACAGTCCTGCCCTCTACCATTACAACCCTTGCCTCTACCATTACAGCCCTGGCCTCTACCATTACAGCCCTGCCCTCTACCATTACAGCCCTGCCCTCTACCATTACAGCCCTGGCCTCTACCATTACAGTCCTGCTCTCTACGGCCTCTACCATTCTCCCATCAAATATTCTGATTTCTTTCACCTGCAAAAATCCTGCGGTGAATTTTCTGCGCTATTTTTCTTTCTTTTTTTTACCGAAATATTTTTTTTCAGTGAACTTAGACAGAAACGTCACCGTCACACGTGAGGTCATCGGTCATAAGTGAGATCAGGTGTTGTTTGTGTCTGTAATTGCCAACTCTGTCTGTGTACACGCTCATGTCGACCGTCCCCGTCACCATTCAGAGGGTGTGTACACGTCCCTGTTGATCGTCCCTATCACCACTCAGCAGGTGTGTACACGCCCCTGTCACCACTCAGCAGGTGTGTACAAACCCCTGTCACCACTCAGCGGGTGTGTACACGCCCCTGTCACCACTCAGCGGGTGTGTACACGCCCCTGTCGATCGTCCCTGTCACCACTCAGCGGGTGTGTACACGCCCCTGTCACCACTCAGCCGGTGTGTACACGCCCCTGTCACCACTCAGCGGGTGTGCACACGCCCCTGTCACCACTCAGCGGGTGTGTACACGTCCCTGTCACCACTAAGCGGGTGTGTACACGTCCCTGGTACCACTCAGCGGGTGTGTACACGTCCCTGTCACCACTAAGCGGGTGTGTACACGTCCCTGTCACCACTCAGCGGGTGTGTACACGCCCCTGTCACCACTAAGCGGGTGTGTACACGTCCCTGTCACCACTAAGCGGGTGTGTACACGCCCCTTTCACCATTCAGCGGGTGTGTACACGTCCCTGTCACCACTCAGCGGGTGTGTACACGTCCCTGTCACCACTCAGCGGGTGTGTACACGTCCCTGTCACCACTCAGCGGGTGTGTACACGTCCCTGTCACCACTCAGCGGGTATTTACACGCCCCTGTCACCACTCAGCGGGTGTGTACCTACACTTGCTGCTATTAGATTACTCGTTTCCTGGCTTCCTTACACACGTGACGTCCGACATTCCTGGACCCACATTTGTCGGTGTCATGCCGCAGTCAACTACAGCTTTGGCGATACGCAAAAACTAAGACATGCAACACACAGCCTGGGTTGTTGCAAGACATACAACACACAACCTTGGTTGTTGCAAGACATACAACACACAACCTCGGTTGTTGCAAGACATACAGCACACAACCTCGGTTGTTGCAAGACATGCAACATACAACTTCAGTTGTTGCAATATATGCAACACACAACCTCGGTTGCTGCAAGACATGCAACACACAACCTGGGTTGTTGCAAGACATGCAACACACAACCTGGGTTTTTACAAGACATGCAACACTCAACCACGACAGTAACAAGACATGCAACACTCAACCACGACAGTAACAAGACATGCAATCAACACACAGCCTCGACCTCTTCAAGACATACAACACACAGCCTCGGTTGTTGCAAGACATACAACACACAGCCTCGGTTGTTGCAAGACATACAACACAGAGCCTCGGTTGTTGCAAGACATATAACACACAACCTCGGTTGTTGCAAGACATGCAACATACAACTTCAGTTGTTGCAATATATGCAACACACAACCTCGGTTGCTGCAAGACATGCAACACACAACCTCGGTTGTTGCAAGACATACAACAAATAAAACAGACAAGAACTCTCTCATGTCAACCGATGCTCAACAGCAGGGGCCACCAGGTCGCGATGTTCTATCATCCGCCGACATTAAGTTACACATAGTCACTGAGAATCTGAATGGTCTGTCCCAGACTTACCAAATGGAAGAGGTCTGTCCCAGACTTACCAAATGGAAGAGGTCTCTCCCAGACTTACCAAATGGAAGAGGTCTGTCCCAGACTTACCAAATGGAAGAGATCTGTCCCAGACTTACCAAATGGAAGAGGTCTGTCCCAGACTTACCAAATGGAAGAGGTCTCTCCCAGACTTACCAAATGGAAGAGGTCTGTCCCAGACTTACCAAATAGAAGAGGTCTCTCCCAGACTTACCAAATGGAAGAGATCTGTCCCAGACTTACCAAATGGAAGAGGTCTGTCCCAGACTTACCAAATGGAAGAGGTCTGCCACAGACTTACCAAATAGAAGAGGTCTACCACAGACTTACCAAATGGAAGAGGTCTGCCACAGACTTACCTAATGGAAGAGGTCTGCCACAGACTTACCAAATGGAAGAGGTCTGCCACAGACTTACCAAATGGAAGAGGTCTGCCACAGACTTACCAAATGGAAGAGGTCTGCCCCAGACTTACCAAATGGAAGAGGTCTGCCTCAGACTTACCAAATGGAAGAGGTCTGCCACAGACTTACCAAATGGAAGAGGTCTGCCACATACTTACCAAACAGAAGAGGTCTGTCCCAGCATTACCAAATGGAAGAAATCTGTCCCAGACTTACCAAATGGAAGAGGTCTGTCACAGACTTACCAAATAGAAGAGGTCTGTCACAGACTTACCAAATAGAAGAGGTCTGTCACAGACTTACCAAATGGAAGAGGTCTGTCACAGACTTACCAAATAGAAGAGGTCTGTCACAGACTTACCAAAAAGAAGAGGTCTGTCACAGACTTACCAAATAGAAGAGGTCTGTCACAGACTTACCAAATAGAAGAGGTCTGTCACAGACTTACCAAATAGAAGAGGTCTGTCTAATTTCAGCTTCAAGGAATAGTTGAGACTAAGGTCAACCTCACAAAAGGTGGGGACTTTGATCAGCTTCAAATAGGAGTTAGATCAAAGGGCGATTTAATGAAAAATTTGGATTAAGGACATTCACATCCCAAGGGTCGACCATGAAAAAGATGGATGGATGGAATATTAGAAACACTAGGAAACATAACAGCAGGAGAGGTCAACAGAAGAGTAAAAGATGGATGGATGGAATATTAGAAACAATAGGAAACATAACAGCAGCAGAGGTCAACAGAAGAGCAAAAGATGGATTGATGGAATATTAGAAACACTAGGAAACATAACAGCAGGAGAGGTCAACAGAAGAGCAAAAGATGGATTGATGGAATATTAGAAACGCTAGGAAACATAACAGCAGGAGAGGTCAACAGAAGAGTAAAAGATGGATGGATGGAATATTAGAAACACTAGGAAACATAACAGCAGGAGAGGCTAACAGAAGAGCAAAAGATGGATGGATGGAGTATTAGAAACACAACAGCAGGAGAGGTCAACAGAAGAGTAAAAGATGGATGGATGGAATATTAGAAACACTAGGAAACATAACAGCAGGATAGGTCAACAGAAGAGCAAAAGATGGATGGATGGAATATTAGAAACACTAGGAAACATAACAGCAGGAGAGGACAACAGAAGAGCAAATGATGGATGGATGGAATATTAGAAACACTAGGAAACATAACAGCAGGAGAGGCTAACAGAAGAGCAAAAGATGGATGGATGGAGTATTAGAAACACTAGGAAACATAACAGCAGGAGAGGTGAACAGAAGAGTAAAATATGAATGGATGGAATATTAGAAACACTAGGAAACATAACAGCAGGAGAGGTCAACAGAAGAGCAAAAGATGGATGGATGGAATATTAGAAACACTAGGAAACATAACAGCAGGAGAGGTCAACAGAAGAGCAAAAGATGGATGGATGGAATATTAGAAACACTAGGAAACATAACAGCAGGAGAGGCCAACAGAAGAGCAAAAGATGGATGGATGGAGTATTAGAAACACTAGGAAACATAACAGCAGGAGAGGTGAACAGAAGAGTAAAAGATGGATGGATGGAATATTAGAAACGCTAGGAAACATACCAGCAGGAGAGGGCAACAGAAGAGCAAAAGATGGATGGATGGAATATTAGAAACACTAGGAAACATAACAGCAGGAGAGGGCAACAGAAGAGTAAAAGATGGATGGATGGAATATTAGAAACACTAGGAAACATAACAGCAGGAGAGGGCAACAGAAGAGCAAAAGATGGATGGATGGAATATTAAAAACACTAGGAGACATAACAGCAGGAGAGGTCAACAGAAGAGCAAAGGATGGATGGATGGAATATTAGAAACACTAGGAAACATAACAGCAGGAGAGGGCAACAGAAGAGTAAAAAATGGATGGATGGAATATTAGAAACACTAGGAAACATAACAGCAGGAGAGGGCAACAGAAGAGTAAAAAATGGATAGATGGAATATTAAAAACACTAGGAAACATAACATCAGGAGAGGTAAACAGAAGAGTAAAAGATGGATGGATGGAATATTAGAAACACTAGGAAATATAACAGCAGGAGAGGTGAACAGAAGAGTAATAGATGGATGGATGGAATATTAGAAACACTAGGAAACATAACAGCAGGAGAGGTGAACAGAAGTGTAATATATGAATGGATGGAATATTAGAAACACTAGGAAACATAACAGCAGGAGAGGTCAACAGAAGAGTAAAAGATGGATGGATGGAATATTAGAAACACTAGGAAACATAACAGCAGGAGAGGTCAACAGAAGAGCAAAAGATGGATGGATAGAATATTAGAAACACTAGGAAACATAACAGCAGGAGAGGGCAACAGAAGAACAAAAGATGGATGGATGGAATATTAGAAACACTAGGAAACATAACAGCAGGAGAGGCCAACAGAAGAGCAAAAGATGGATGGATGGAATATTAGAAACACTAGGAAACATAACAGCAGCGGAAGCGAACAGAAAAACAAAGGACAGCAAATTATATCTCCTCGCGACGGTGAAAGGCAAATTAGGAAAACATAGAAGTAATCAATGTAAGGACAGTCTCACAGAAGTTATCAATGTTAGGACAGTCTCACAGAAGTTATCAATGTAAGGACAGTCTCACAGAAGTTATCAATGTAAGGACAGTCTCACAGAAGTTATCAATGTTAGGACAGTCTCACAGAAGTTATCAATGTAAGGACAGTCTCACAGAAGTTATCAATGTTAGGACAGTCTCACAGTAGTTATCAATGTTAGGACAGTCTCACAGAAGTTATCAATGTAACGACAGTCTCACAGAAGTTATCAATGTTAGGACAGTCTCACAGAAGTTATCAATGTAACGACAGTCTCACAGAAGTTATCAATGTTAGGACAGTCTCACAGAAGTTATCAATGTAAGGACAGGCTCGCAGAAGTGATCAATGTAAGGACCGCATCATAGAAGTGATCAGTGTAAGGACAGGCTCACAGAAGTGATCAATGTAAGGACAGGCTCACAGAAGTGATCAATGTAAGGACATGCTCACAGAAGTGATCAATGTAAGGACAGGCTCACAAAAGTTATCAATGTTAGGACAGTCTCACAGAAGTGATCAATGTAAGAACAGTCTCACAGAAGTTATCAATGTAAGGACAGTCTCACAGAAGTTATCAATGTAAGGACAGTCTCACAGAAGTTATCAATGTTAGGACAGTCTCACAGAAGTTATCAATTTTAGGACAGTCTCACAGAAGTTATCAATGTTAGGACAGTCTCACAGAAGTTATCAATGTAACGACAGTGTCACAGAAGTTATCAATGTTAGGACAGTCTCACAGAAGTTATCAATGTAACGA
The DNA here is from genome assembly GCA_032433765.1 of Megaustenia siamemsis. Lineage (NCBI taxonomy): Eukaryota > Metazoa > Mollusca > Gastropoda > Stylommatophora > Ariophantidae > Megaustenia > Megaustenia siamemsis. The sequence continues at coordinate 86,926,296 of JAVIAB010000156.1, read as the reverse complement.
CAGTCTCACAGAAGTTATCAATGTTAGGACAGTCTCACAGAAGTTATCAATGTAAGGACAGGCTCTCAGAAGTGATCAATGCAAGGACCGCATCATAGAAGTGATCAGTGTAAGGACAGGCTCACAGAAGTGATCAATGTAAGGACAGGCTCACAGAAGTGATCAATGTAAGGACATGCTCACAGAAGTGATCAATGTAAGGACAGGCTCACAGAAGTGATCAATGTAAGGACAGGCTCGCAGAAGTGATCAGTGTAAGGACAGTCTTACAGAAGTGATCAATGTAAGGACAGGCTCACAGAAGTGATCAATGTAAGGACAGGCTCGCAGAAGTGATCAGTGTAAGGACAGGCTCACAGAAGTGATCAGTGTAAGGACGATCTCACAGAAGTGATCAATGTAAGGACGGTCTCACAGAAGTGATCAGTGTAAGGATGGTCTCACAGAAGTGATCAGTGTAAGGACGGTCTCACAGAAGTGATCAATGTAAGGACAGGCTCACAGAAGTGATCAATGTAAGGACAGACTCACAGATGTGATCAATGTAAGGACAGGCTCACAGAAGTGATCAATGTAAGGACAGGCTCACAGAAATGATCAATGTAAGGACAGGCTCACAGAAGTGATCAATGTAAGGACAGGCTCACAGAAGTGATCAGTGTAAGGACAGTCTCACAGAAGTTATCAATGTAAGGACAGACTCACAGAAGTGATCAATGTAAGGACAGTCTCACAGAAGTGATCAATATAAGGACAGTCTCACAGAAGTGATCAATGTAAGGACAGACTCACAGAAGTGATCAGTGTAAGGACAGGCTTACAGAAGTGATCAATGTAAGGACAGGCTCACATAAGTGATTAGTGTAAGGACAGACTCACAGAAGTAATCAGTGTAATGAGAGTCTCACACAAGTGATCAATGTAAGGACAGGCTCACAGAAGTGATCAATGTAAAGACAGTCTCTCAGAAGTGATCAATGTAAACTCAGTCTCACAGAAGTGATCAGTGTAAGGACAGTCTTACAGAAGTGATCAATGTAAGGAAGGTCTTACAGAAGTGATCAGTGTAATGAGAGTCTCACAGAAGTGAACAATGTAAGGACAGTCTCACAGAAGTGATCAATGTAAGGACAGTCTTACAGAAGTGATCAGTGTAATGAGAGTCTCACAGAAGTGATCAATGTAAGGACAGTCTTACAGAAGTGATCAGTGTAATGAGAGTCTCACAGAAGTGAACAATGTAAGGACAGTCTCACAGAAGTGATCAATGTAAGGACAGGCTCACAGAAGTTACCAATGTTAGGACAGTCTCACAGAAGTGATCAATGTAAGGACAGTCTCACCAAGGTGATCAATGTAAGGACAGTCTCACAGAAGTGATCAATGTAAGAAGAGCCTCACAGAAGTGATCAGTGTAAGGAGAGCCTCACAGAAGTGATCAATGTAAAGACAGTCTCACAGAAGGGAACAATGTAAGGACAGTCTCACAGAAGTGATCAATGTAAGGAGAGCCTCACAGAAGTGCGGAATGTAATGACAGTCTTACAGAAGTGATCAGTGTAAGGAGAGCCTCACAGAAGTGATCAATGTAAGGAGAGCCTCACAGAAGTGATCAATGTAAGGACAGTCTCACTGAAGTTATCAATGTAAGGACAGCATCATTGAAGTGATCAATGTAAGGACAGCATCATTGAAGTGATCAATGTAAGGACAGTCTCACTGAAGTGATCAATGTAAGGACAGCATCATTGAAGTGATCAATGTAAGGACAGTATCATAGAAGTGATCAATGTAAGGACAGTCTCACTGAAGAGATCAGTGTAAGGACAGCATCATAGAAGGGATCAATGTAAGAACAGTCTCACTGAAGAGATCAGTGTAAGGACAGCATCATAGAAGTGATCAATGTAAGGAAAGCATCATAGAAGTGATCAATGTAAGGACAGTCTCACCGAAGAGATCAGTGTAAGGACAGCATCATAGAAGTGATCAATGTAAGGACAGCATCATAGAAGTGATCAATGTAAGGACAGTCTCACAGAAGAGATCAATGTAAGGACAGCATCATAGAAGTTATCAATGTAAGGACAGTCTCACAGAAGTTATCAATGTAAGGACAGTCTCACAGAAGTTATCAATGTAAGGACAGTCTCACAGAAGTGATCAATGTTAGGACAGGCTCACAGAAGTGATCAATGTTAGGACAGTCTCACAGATGTTATCAATGTAAGGACAGTCTCACAGAAGTTATCAATGTAAGGACAGTCTCACAGAAATGATCAGTGTAAGGACAGTCTCACAGAAGTTATCAATGTTAGGACAGTCTCACAGAAGTTATCAATGTAAGGACAGTCTCACAGAAGTTATCAATGTTAGGACAGTCTCACAGAAGTTATCAATGTAAGGAAAGTCTCACAGAAGTTATCAATGTAAGGACAGTCTCACAGAAGTGATCAATGTAAGGACCGCATCATAGAAGTGATCAGTGTAAGGACAGGCTCACAGAAGTGATCAATGTAAGGACAGCTTTACAGAAGTAATCAATGTTAGGACAGCCTTAAAGAAGTGATCAATGTAAGGACAGCCTTACAGAAGTGATAAATGTAAGGTCAGCATCACAGAAGTGATCAATGTAAGGACAGCCTCACAGAAGTGATCAATGTAAGGACAGCCTTACAGAAGTGATCAATGTAAGGACAGCCTTACATAAGTGATCAATGTAAGGACAGTCTTACAGAAGTGATCAATGTAAGGACAGCATCACAGTAAAGGCCGCAAATTTTTCTTGAAGTCCAACGGGTTTAACTAGGCTTAACGATGCACTGTTTTGGCAACCTGGTTAACTAGACTTAATGATGCACTGTTTGTTGGCAACCTGGTTAACTAGACTTAACGGTGCACTTCTGTCTCACACAATCAGTCACTCTACTCATTAGCAGACTGTTCCTGCACTATTGTCACAAAATCTCACTCCTCTCGTGTGTCTGCCTCATTTCTCCTCCTCACAGCTATATATGCATTTCTGTTATAAATGTATCCTCACTTTCCCTCTTCCTGTCTCACCCTCTCTTTCACTCTTAATTGCCTCCGTGTCTCCTGGCCTCGCCCGTCCAGTGATCACCACATGAGACTCTCCCACTGATTTCTTTCATGTCCAATCTTTGATACACAGCTGCACTCTTACCTCCTGCAATCTCTCTCGTCTCCTGTGTCTGTGTCAACGATCATCTATTCGTGTCTGTGTCAACGATCATCTATTCGTGTCTGTGTCAACGATCATCTATTCGTGTCTGTGTCAACGATCATCTATTCGTGTCTGTGTCAACGATCATCTATTCGTGTCTGTGTCAACGATCATCTATTCGTGTCTGTGTCAACAATCATCTATTCGTGTCTGTGTCAACGATCATCTATTCGTGTCTGTGTCAACGATCATCTATTCGTGTCTGTGTCAACGATCATCTATTCGTGTCTGTGTCAACGATCATCTATTCGTGTCTGTGTCAACGATCATCTATTCGTGTCTGTGTCAACGATCATCTATTCGTGTCTGTGTCAACGATCATCTATTCGTGTCTGTGTCAACGATCATCTATTCGTGTCTGTGTCAACGATCATCTATTCGTGTCTGTGTCAACGATCATCTATTCGTGTCTGTGTCAACGACCATCTATTCGTGTCTGTGTCAACGATCATCTATTCGTGTCTGTGTCAACGACCATCTATTCGTGTCTGTGTCAACGATCATCTATTCGTGTCTGTGTCAACGACCATCTATTCGTGTCTGTGTCAACGATCATCTATTCGTGTCTGTGTCAACGATCATCTATTCGTGTCTGTGTCAACGATCATCTATTCGTGTCTGTGTCAACGATCATCTATTCGTGTCTGTGTCAACGATCATCTATTCGTGTCTGTGTCAACGATCATCTATTCGTGTCTGTGTCAACGACCATCTATTCGTGTCTGTGTCAACGATCATCTATTCGTGTCTGTGTCAACGATCATCTATTCGTGTCTGTGTCAACGATCATCTATTCGTGTCTGTGTCAACGATCATCTATTCGTGTCTGTGTCAACGATCATCTATTCGTGTCTGTGTCAACGATCATCTATTCGTGTCTGTGTCAACGATCATCTATTCGTGTCTGTGTCAACGATCATCTATTCGTGTCTGTGTCAACGATCATCTATTCGTGTCTGTGTCAACGATCATCTATTCGTGTCTGTGTCAACGATCATCTATTCGTGTCTGTGTCAACGATCATCTATTCGTGTCTGTGTCAACGATCATCTATTCGTGTCTGTGTCAACGATCATCTATTCGTGTCTGTGTCAACTATCATCTATTCGTGTCTGTGTCAACGATCATCTATTCGTGTCTGTGTCAACGATCATCTATTCGTGTCTGTGTCAACGATCATCTATTTGTGTCTGTCATCATCGTGTTGCTTGTTGGGCTTATATTTCTGGTCACATACGATGTAACTTAATACCGACCACATTACCCCAAAAATCATGTGCCGAAGGTCTGTAAAATTTATGGTCACTAACACCATATTCCTTATACGCCACTTGGCGTGACGGGGGTACTTTTTTTTTACATACGATCTAACTATTTATATATTATGGATTTTAATTCGTTTGCAGTGATACCAGTGCCTTCCATAACCAAATAACGATCTAACTACCCGTGTCTGTGACATGGTCTCACAGGGGTCACGGCGGTGGGTGTGTCGGGGTCAAGGTCAAGCTGCTCTATCAGTCTGTGGTGGCTGTATCAATGTGTGTGTGTGTTTTTTTTTTCTACGTAATTCTCCAATTTGACTGCGTGTGCGACTGTATGTCCATGTGTGACAGTGTGTGTTACTGGGTATGTGTAACTCTGCCTATGTGTGTGACTATGCGTGTGTGACTGAATATGTGTAACTGTGTGTGTGTGACTATGTATGTAACTGCATACGTGGATGTGACTGTGTGTGTGTGTGTCTGTGTGTGCCTGTGTGTGTGACTGTTTGTGTGACTGTTTGTGCGACTGTGTGTGTGACTGTGTGTGTGAATGTGTGTGTGACTGTGTGTGTGTGACTGTTTGTGTGACTGTTTGTGTGACAGTGTGTGTGACAGTGTGTGACTGTGTGTGTGTTTGTGCGACTATTTGTGTGACTGTGTGTGTGACTGTTGGTGTGACTGTGTGTGACTGTGTGTGTGAATGTGTGACTGTGTGTGTGACTGTTTGTGTGACTGTTTGTGTGACTGTGTGTATGTGACTGTTTGTGTGACTGTATGTGACTGTGTGTGACTGTTTGTGTGATTATGTTTGTTACTGTGTGTGTGACTGTTTGTGTGACTGTTTCTGTGATTTTGTGTGTGACTGTTTGTGTGACTGTTTGTGTGACTGTTTGTGTGACTGTTTGTGCTACTGTTTGTGTGACTGTGTGTGTGTGATTATGTTTGTTACTGTGTGTGTGACTGTTTGTGTGACTCTGTGTGTGACTGTTTGTCAGGCTGTGTGTGACTGTTTCTGTAATTGTTTGTGTGACTGTGTGTATGACTGCGTGTGTGGCTGTGTGTGACTGTTTCTGTGGTTGTTTGTGTGACTGCTTGTGTGGTTGTGTGTGACTGTTTGTGTGACTGTTTGTGTGACTGTGTGTGTGACTGTTTGTTTGGCTGTTTCTGTGAATGTATGTATGACTGTGTATGAGACTGCTTGTGTGAATGTTTGTGTGGCTGTGTGTGACTGTTTGTGTGGATCTGTGTGACTACTTGTGTTATTTTGTGTGTGACTGTTTGTGTGGCTGTGTCTGTGAGTGCCTGTGTGTGTGACTGTGTGTGTGACAGTTTGTGTGACTGTTTGTGTGACTGTGTGTGTGACTGTTCGTGTGACTGTTTGTGTGACTGTGTGTGACTGTGTGTGAATGTGTGTTACTGTTTGTGTGACAGTGTGTGACAGTGTGTGTGACTGTGTGTGTGACTGTTTGTTTGACTGTTTGTGTGTGACTGTGTGTATGTGCCTGTGTGACTATGTGTGTGAATGTGTGTTACTGTTTATTTGACTTTTTGTGTGTCTCTGTGTGTGTGACTGTTTGTGTGATTGTGTTTGACTGTGTGTGTGAGTGACTGTGTGTTACTGTTTGTGTGACTGTGTGTGACTGTTTGTATGTGACTGTTTGTGTGACTGTGTATGACTGTTTGTTTGGCTTTTTGTGTAACTGTGGGTGTGAATGTTTTTCTAACTGTTTGTGTGACTGTATGTAACTGTGTGTGACTGTTTGTTTGACTGTGTGTGACTGTTTGTGTGACTGTTTGTGTGATTGTTTGTGTGACTGTGTGTGTGATTGCTTGTGTGGCTGTGTGTGAGTGTTTCTGTGACTATTTGTGTGACTGTGTGTGTGACTGCTTGTGTGTGACTGTTTGTGTGACTGCGTATTGTGTGGTTGTATGTGACTCTTTGTGTGACTGTTTCTGTGACTGTGTGTATGACTGTGTATGTGAATGCTTGTGTGAATGTTCGTGACTGTTTGTGTGGCTCTGTGTGACTGCTTGTGTGATTTTTAGTGTGACTGTTTGTGTGGCTGTATGTGACTGTTTGTGTGGCTCTGTGTGACTGCTTGTGTGATTTTTTTGTGTGGCTGTGTGTGTGACTGTGTGGGACTGTTTGTGTGGCTTTGTGTGACTGTTTGTGTGATTTTTTGTGTGGCTGTGTGTGTGACTGTGTGTGACTGCTTGTGTGATTTTTTGTGCGACTGATTGTGTGACAGTTTGTGTGACTGTTTGTTTGACTGTGTTTGTGACTATTTGTGTGACTGTTTCTGGGGCTGTGTGTTTGACTGTGTATGACTGTTTGTTTGACTGCTTGTGTGACTGTGTGTATGACTGTGTATGACTGTTTGTTTGACTGTTTGTGTGACTTTGTGTGTGACTGTGTGTATGTGACTGTTTGTGTGACTGTGGGTGTGACTGTTTGTTTGACTGATTGTGTGACTGTTTGTGTGACTGTTTGTTTGACTGTTTCTGTGACTGATTCTGTGACTGTTTCTGCGAATGTTTCTTTGACTGTGTGTGTGACTATGTGTGTGACTGTGTGTGTGACTGTGTGTGTGACTATGTGTGTGACTGTGTGTGTGACTATGTGTGTGACTGTGTGTGCAATTGTTTGTGTAAATGTTTGTGTGACTGTTTGTGTGACTGTTTGTGTGACTGTGTGTGTGATTCAGTGTGAATCTGTGTGTGTGTGTGTGTGTGTGACTGTGTAGTCACCGATCAGACCTGGTTTGTGACACACAGTAGATGACCTGTGCGACCTTCACTTGAAGGTCACAGACCGGATGCCGGCACCAACAACAAGGATGAATGATCATGTCACGTGACCCGCTCGGCTCGGATTGGATTTCTTGTCTTGTTGATGAGACAACGTGACTCGGTGTAAATAAGGCTGGATGTAAGAAGAACCAATATATGCCTGCTTTATAGACTACACCAAAGCTTTCGATAGAATACACCATAATCAACTTATAGACTGCCTAAAGGATATAAATCTAGACGACGCAGACATACGACTAATATGTAATTTGTACTGGGAGCAAACAGCAATAATAAAATATAACAAGGAGAACTCGACACCCATGGACATAAAAAGAGGAGTAAGACAAGGATGCATCCTATCACCAAGCTTGTTTAATCTATACACTGAGCAAATCTTTAAAAACATCTCAGAGATACCAGGCCTAAACATTAATGGGAAGATAATCAATAACCTGTGATATGCTGGTGATACTGTTCTACTAGCAGAAAATCCTAAAGACCTACAACAATTGCTTAATGTGATAAACATAACAAGCAAAAAATATGGACTAGAAATGAATATCAAAAAGACTAAAACTATGATCATAAACAAAGAAAATTCTCAAGACCTACAATTAAATATCACAGTTGAGGGAATAAAGCTGGAGAAAGTCCAGAGCTACAACTACCTGGGACATACTATAACCAATGATGGAAAATGTACAACTGAAATAAACAAACGAATAGGTATGGCAAAAAGTAATTTTAATGCCATGAAAAATATACTAACATCAAAACAAATATCAGCAGGGCTGAAACTAAGAAATGCAGAAACATGGACATTAGACAAGAAAACAGAACAGAAAATTGAAGCCTTTGAAATGTGGATTTATAGAAGAATAGGTAGAATTGGATGGAAACAAAAGATAACAAACGATGAAGTTTTAAAACAACTGAAAATAAAAAGAGAACTGCTGAACACAATTAAGACAAGACAAATGAAATTTTTTTGGCATGTTAAAAGACACAACAGACTACTAAAAGTAATATTGGAAGGAAAAATACAAGGTAAAAGAGGTAGAGGCAGACCAAGACTAACATGGACGAGTAACATCAAAAGATGGACAAGTCAATCTATGTCAGCCTGCACCACCAAAGCAAGAAACAGAGTAGAATGGCGATCCATGTTAGCCAACCTTCGTTGCGGAGAGGGCACACGATGATGATGATGATGATGTAAGAAGAGCAAACAAATAAGGGAACCAATTGGGAATGTTTCAACAAATAAAACAGGGTGTTAGACAAGGTTGTGTGCTGTCACCAGATATGTTTAATATTTATAGTGAGGTTATTTGAAGATCCATAAGGGGCATACCTGGAATAACAATTGGAGGTCATAATATAAATAATCTAAGGTATGCAGATGATACCGTATTAATCACTAAGAGTGAAAAAGAGTTACAAGAAATGTTGGACATTATAGTGAAGGAAAGCAAAAATAAAGGACTCAGCCTTAATAGCAGAACAACAAAAGTAATTGTAGCAACAAAGAAAAAGACATTACCGCAATGCACAGTAAAGACAAGTGGAACAATATTAAAACAGGTAAATAGATTTAAATATTTGGGAACTTTGTTAACCTCAGACGGAAGATGTACAAAAGAGGTGAGATGTAGAATGGCTCAGGCAAAAGCAGCTTTCCAAAAAATAAGGAAGATACTATGCAATCCATTTTTTACAATAGAAACAAAAGAAAAAGAGTTCTTAAATGTTATGTAGAGCCAGTCTTAACATATGGAAGTGAATCATGGACAATAGTTTCCAATATTAGGAAATAACAATCATCATTTTTGACCATGTAATGAGAAGAGAACAACTAGAATATATTGTAACAACTGGGAAAATTAAGGGACGAAGAGATAGGGGAAGCAAAGAGAAAAGATACCAGACAGCTTAAGAGAATGGTTTGGCAGAAGGTCAACAACAGAAATGATAAATAGATGTCGAGATCGAAAGTTGTGGAGAGACATGATCACCTACGCCAGCACCCCAGGTACTTGGTGAATGTAACAAAAGAAAACAAATAAAGATGACTGAAACAATAGGGAACAAATAAAGGTGAATGTAACAAGGGAGAACAAATAAAGGTGACTGTAACAAGGGAGAACAAATAAAGGTGACTGTAACAAGGTAGAATAAATAAAGGTGACTGTAACAAGGGAGAACAAATAAAGGTGACTGTAACAAGGGAGAACAAATAAAGGTGACTGAAACAAGGGAGAACAAATAAAGGTGACTGTAACAAGGGAGAACAAATAAAGGTGACTGAAACAAGGGAGAACAAATAAAGGTGATTGTAACAAGGGAGAACAAATAAAGGTGACTGAAACAAGGGAGAACAAATAAAGGTGACTTTAACAAGGGAGAACAAAAAAAGGTGACTGAAACAAGGGAGAACAAATAAAGGTGACTGTAACAAGGGAGAACAAATAAAGGTGACTGTAACAAGGGAGAACAAATAAAGGTGAGTGAAACAAGGGAGAACAAATAAAGGTGACTGAAACAAGGGAGAACAAATAAAGGTGACTGTAACAAGGGAGAACAAATAAAGGTGATGAAACAAGGGAGAACAAAAAAAGGTGACTGTAACAAGGGAGAACAAATAAAGGTGACTGTAACAAGGGAGAACAGATAAAGGTGACTGAAACAAGGGAGAACAAAAAAAGGTGACTGAAACAAGGGAGAACAAATAAAGGTGACTGCAACAAGGGAGAACAAATAAAGGTGACTGTAACAAGGGAGAACAAATAAAGGTGACTGTAACAAGGGAGAACAAATAAAGGTGACTGTAACAAGGGAGAACAAATAAAGGTGACTGTAACAAGGGAGAACAAATAAAGGTGACTGTAACAAGGGAGAACAAATAAAGGTGACTGTAACAAGGGAGAACAAATAAGGGTGACTGTAATAAAAGAGATCAAATAAGGGTGACTGAAACAAGGGAGAACAAATAAAGGTGACTGTAACAAGGGAGAACAAATAAAGGTGACTGTAACAAGGGAGAACAAATAAGGGTGACTGTAATAAAAGAGATCAAATAAGGATGACTGGAATCAGAGAAAACAAATAAGAGTTACTGGAACAAGAGAGATCGTATAAAGGTGACTGTAACAAGGAAGATCAAATAAGGGTGACTGAAAATAAATATAGATAAGATCAACATTATGAGAATGAATACATTTGGCAATAACTAAATAACAATAGGAGAAATATCTCTACAAGACGAACAATCTTAAATATCTGGACAGTAATATATAATTTGTTAGGCTTAGGCAGACATCTCTCAACTTGTTAGCAGGCATCTCTAAAATTGTTAGCAGACATCTCTCAACTTGTTAGCAGACAACTCTCAACTTGTTAGGCAGACATCTCTCAACTTGTTAGCAGACATCTCTCAACTTGTTAGCAGACATCTCTCAACTTGTTAGCAGGCATCTCTCAACTTGTTAGGCAGACATCTCTCAACATGTTAGCAGACATCTCTCAACTTGTTAGCAGACATCTCTCAACTTGGCAGCCGAGATCTCTCAACTTGTTAGGCAGACAACTCTCAGCTTGTTAGGCAGACATCTCTCAAATTGTTAGGCAGACATCTTTCAGCTTGTTAGGCAGACATCTCTCAAATTGTTAGGCAGACATCTCTCAACTTGTTAGGCAGACATCTCTCAAATTGTTAGGCAGACATCTCTCAGCTTGTTAGGCAGACAACTCTCAAATTGTTAGGCAGACATCTCTCAGCTTGTTAGGCAGACATCTCTCAAATTGTTAGGCAGACATCTCTCAGCTTGTTAGGCAGGCATCTCTCAACTTGTTAGGCAGACATCTCTCAAATTGTTATGCAGACATCTCTCAGCTTGTTAGGCAGACATCTCTAAAATTGATAGGCAGACATCTCTCAACTTGTTAGGCAAAAATCACTCAACTTGTTAGGGAGACATCACTCAACTTGTTAGGCAGACATCACTCAACTTGTTAGGCAGACATAACTCAACTTGTTAGGCAGACATCACTCAACTTGTTAGGCAGACATCACTCAACTTGTTAGGCAGACATCTCTCAACTTGTTAGTCAGACATCTCTCAACTTGTTAGGCAGACATCACTCAACTTGTTAGGCAGACATCTCTCAACTTGTTAGGCAGACATCTCTCAAATTGTTAGAAAGGCATCTCTCAAATTGATAGGAAGACATCTCTCAAATTGTTAGGCAGACATCTCTCAACATGTTAGGCAGACATCACTCAACTTGTTAGGCAGACATCTCTCAAATTGTTAGCAGACATCTCTCAAATTGTTAGGCAGACATCACTCAACATGTTAGGCAGACATCACTCAACTTGTTAGGCAGACATCTCTCAAATTGTTAGGCAGACATCTCTCAAATAGTTAGGCAGACATCACTCAACATGTTAGGCAGACATCACTCAACTTGTTAGGCAGACATCTCTCAAATTGTTAGGCAGACATCTCTCAAATTGTTAGGCAGACATCACTCAACATGTTAGGCAGACATCACTCAACATGTTAGGCAGACATCTCTCAACTTGTTAGACAGGCATCTCTGAAATTGTTCGGCAGACATCTCTCAACTTTTTCGGCAGACATCTCTCAAATTTTTAGGCAGACATCTCTCAACTTTTAGGCAGACATCTCTCAGCCGGTTAGGCAGACATCTCTCAAATTGTTAGGCAGACATCTCTCAAATTGTTAGGCAGACATCTCTCAACTTGTTAGCAGACATCTCTCAGCCTGTTAGGCAGACATCTCTCAACTTGTTAGCAGACATCTCTCAGCCTGTTAGGCAGACATCTCTCAGCTTGTTAGGCAGAAATCTCTCAACTTTTTGGCCGACATCTCTCAAATTGTTAGACAGACATCTCTCAACTTGTTAGACAGACATCTCTCAACTTGTTAGGCAAACATCTCTCAACTTGTTAGACAGACATCTCTCCACTTGTTAGGCAGACATCTCTCAACTTGTTAGGCAAACATCTCTCAAATTGTTAGACAGACATCTCTCAACTTGTTAGGCAGACATCTCTCAACTTGTTAGGCAGACATCTCTCAACTTGTTAGGCAGACATCTCTCAACTTGTTAGGCAGACATCTCTCAACTTGTTAGACAGAGACCTCTCAACTTGTTAGGCAGACATCTCTCAGCTTGTTAGGCAGACATCTCTCAAATTGTTAGCAGACATCTCTCAACTTGTTAGGCAGACATCTCTCAAATTTTTAGGCAGACATCTCTCAGCTTGTTAGGCAGGCATCTCTCAAATTGTTAGGCAGACATCTCTCTGCTTGTTAGGCAGACATCTCTCAACTTGTTAGGCAGACATCTCTCAAATTGTTATGCAGACATCTCTCAGCTTGTTAGGCAGACATCTCTCAAATTGATAGGCAGACATCTCTCAACTTGTTAGGCAAACATCACTCAACTTGTTAGGCAGACATCACTCAACTTGTTAGGCAGACATCACTCAACTTGTTAGGCAGACATCACTCAACTTGTTAGGCAGACATCACTCAACTTGTTAGGCAGACATCACTCAACTTGTTAGGCAGACATCTCTCAACTTGTTAGGCAGACATCTCTCAACTTGTTAGACAAACATCACTCAACTTGTTAGGCAGACATCTCTCAACTTGTTAGGCAGACATCTCTCAACTTGTTAGGCAGACATCTCTCAGCTTGTTAGGCAGACATCTCTCTACTAGACACGAAAGCTTCCCCTTCAAAGAGTCCGGTGATAGATTGTGTTGACCCGAGGAAGACCTAAAGCCGTACAACAGTTGTAGCACTTGACACTAGAGATGATTTAATCGTTTAGGAAGAGCTGGGGGTGGGGGGGCGTAGTTGCTGCTGGGTTTCCGCAGTGGGAACAATAAGAAATAGTTCCCACTACCATTTTGGTTGTCTGTTGCGGTCTAACATAACCTTACAAGACCTGAAATGAGGTTGAAAGGATCGCGCATCGTCAGGAAGTAGCTAAAATCCCAAAAGCATGGCATTGTGGGCACCAATATTCTTGTTGTGTCAACATGTTTGCGTCTGCTAATCGCCGCCACAGTCCGCCCAGTATCAACATGTTTGTGTCTGTTGATCACCGTCACAGTCCGCCCAGTATCAACATGTTTGTGTCTGTTGATCACCGTCACAGTCCGCCCAGTATCAACATGTTTGTGTCTGTTGATCACCGTCACAGTCCGCCAGTATCAACATGTTTGTGTCTGTTGATCACCGTCACAGTCCGCCAGTATCAACATGTTTGTGTCTGCTGATCGCCGTCACAGTCCGCCAGTATCAACATGTTTGTGTCTGCTGATCGCCGTCACAGTCCGCCAGTATCAACATGTTTGTGTCTGCTGATAGCCGGCACAGTCCGCCCAGTATCAACATGTTTGTGTCTGTTGATCACCGTCACAGTCCGCCAGTATCGACATGTTTGTGTCTGCTGATCACCGTCACAGTCCGCAAAGTATCAACATGTTTGTGTCTGTTGATCACCGTCACAGTCCGCCAGTATCAACATGTTTGTGTCTGTTGATCACCGTCACAGTCCGCAAAGTATCAACATGTTTGTGTCTGTTGATCACCGTCACAGTCCGCCAGTATCAACATGTTTGTGTCTGCTGATCGCCGTCACAGTCCGCCAGTATCAACATGTTTGTGTCTGCTGATCGCCGTCACAGTCCGCCAGTATCAACATGTTTGTGTCTGTTAATCGCCGTCACAGTCCGCCCAGTATCAACATGTTTGTGTCTGTTAATCGCCGTCACAGTCCGCCAGTATCAACATGTTTGTGTCTGTTGATCACCGTCACAGTCCACCCAGTATCAACATGTTTGTGTCTGTTGATAGTCGTCATAGTCCGCCAGTATCAACATGTTTGTGTCTCTTGATCGTCGTCACAGTCCGCTCAGTATCAACATGTTTGTGTCTCTTGATCGTCGTCATAGTCCGCCAGTATCAACATGTTTGTGTCTGCTGATCGCCGTCACAGTCCGGCAGTATCAACATGTTTGTGTCTGCTGATAGCCGGCACAGTCCGCCCAGTATCAACATGTTTGTGTCTGTTGATCACCGTCACAGTCCGCCAGTATCAACATGTTTGTGTCTGCTGATCACCGTCACAGTCCGCAAAGTATCAACATGTTTGTGTCTGTTGATCACCGTCACAGTCCGCCAGTATCAACATGTTTGTGTCTGCTGATCGCCGTCACAGTCCGCCAGTATCAACATGTTTGTGTCTGCTGATCGCCGTCACAGTCCGCCAGTATCAACATGTTTGTGTCTGTTAATCGCCGTCACAGTCCGCCCAGTATCAACATGTTTGTGTCTGTTAATCGCCGTCACAGTCCGCCAGTATCAACATGTTTGTTTCTGTTGATCACCGTCACAGTCCACCCAGTATCAACATGTTTGTGTCTGTTGATAGTCGTCATAGTCCGCCAGTATCAACATGTTTGTGTCTCTTGATCGTCGTCACAGTCCGCCCAGTATCAACATGTTTGTGTCTCTTGATCGTCGTCACAGTCCGCCAGTATCAACATGTTTGTGTCTGCTGATCGTCGTCACAGTCCGCCCAGTATCAACATGTTTGTGTCTCTTGATCGTCGTCACAGTCCGCCAGTATCAACATGTTTGTGTCTGTTGATCACCGTCACAGTCCGCCCAGTATCAACATGTTTGTGTCTGTTGATCGTCGTCAACGTCCGCCAGTATCAACATGTTTGTGTCTGCTGATCGCCGTCACAGTCCGCCCAGTATCAACATGTTTGTGTCTGCTGATCGCCGTCACAGTCCGCCAGTATCAATATGTTTGTGTCTGCTGATCGCCGTCACAGTCCGCCAGTATCAACATGTTTGTGTCTGCTGATCGCCGTCACAGTCCGCCAGTATCAACATGTTTGTGTCTGCTGATCGCCGTCACAGTCCGCCAGTATCAACATGTTTGTGTCTGCTGATCGCCGTCACAGTCCACCCAGTAGCAACATGTTTATGTCTCCTAATCGCCGTCACAGTCCGCCCAGTATCAATATGTTTATGTCTGCTGATCGCCGTCACAGTCCGCCCAGTATAACATGTTTATGTCTGCTAATCGCCGTCACAGTCCGCCAGTATCAACATGTTTATGTCTGCTGATCGCCGTCACAGTCCGCCCAGTATCAACATGTTTATGTCTGCTAATCGCCGTCACAGTCCGCCCAGTATAAACATGTTTGTGTCTGCTGATCGCCGTCACAGTCCACCAGTATCAACATGTTTGTGTCTGTTGATAGCCGTAACAGTCCGCCAGTATCAACATGTTTGTGTCTGTTGATAGCCGTCACAGTCCGCCAGTATCAACATGTTTGTGTCTGCTGATCGCCGTCACAGTACACCAGTATCAACATGTTTGTGTCTGTTGATCGCCGTCACATTCTGCCCAGTATCAACATGTTTGTGTCTGTTAATCGCCGTCACAGTCCGCCCAGTATCAACATTTTTGTGTCTGTTGATCGCCGTCACATTCCGCCCAGTATCAACATGTTTGTGTCTGTTGATCGCCGTCACAATCCGCCCAGTATCAACATGTTTGTGTCTGTTGATCGCCGTCACAGTCCGCCAGTATCAACATGTTTGTGTCTGTTGATCGCCGTCACATTACGCCAGTATCAACATGTATGTGTCTGTTGATCGCCGTCACAGTCCACCAGTATCAACATGTTTGTGTCTGTTCATCGCCGTCACAGTCCACCAGTATCTACATGTTTGTGTCTGTTGATCGCCGTCACAGTCTGCCAGTATCAACATGTTTGTGTCTGCTGATAGCCGTCACAGTCCGCCAGTATCAACATGTTTGTGTCTGTTGATCGCCGTCACAGTCCGCCAGTATCAACATGTTTGTGTCTGTTGATCGCCGTCACAGTCCGCCAGTATCAACATGTTTGTGTCTGTTGATCGCCGTCACAGTCCGCCAGTATCAACATGTTTGTGTCTGTTGATCGCCGTCACAGTCCGCCAGTATCAACATGTTTGTGTCTGTTGATCGCCGTCACAGTCCACCAGTATCAACATGTTTGTGTCTGTTGATCGCCGTCACAGTCCACCAGTTTCAACATGTTTGTTTCTGTTGATCGCCGTCACAGTCCACCAGTATCAACATGTTTGTGTCTGTTGGTCGCCGTCACATTCCGCCCAGTATCAACATGTTTGTGTCTGCTGATCACCGTCACAGTCCGCCCAGTATCAACATGTTTGTGTCTGCTGATCACCGTCACAGTCCGCCCAGTATCAACATGTTTGTGTCTGTTGATCGCCGTCACAGTCCGCCAGTATCAACATGTTTGTGTCTGTTGATCGCCGTCACAGTCCACCAGTATCAACATGTTTGTGTCTGTTGATCGCCGTCACAGTCCACCAGTATCAACATGTTTGTGTCTGTTGATAGCCGTCACATTCCGCCCAGTATCAACATGTTTGTGTCTGCTGATCACCGTCACAGTCCGCCCAGTATCAACATGTTTGTGTCTGCTGATCGTCGTCACAGTCCGCCAGTATCAACATGTTTGTGTCTGTTGATCGCCGTCACAGTCCACCAGTATCAACATATTTGTGTCTGTTGATCGCCGTCACATTCCGCCCAGTATCAACATGTTTGTGTCTGCTGATCGTCGTCACAGTCCGCCCAGTATCAACATGTTTGTGTCTGCTGATCGTCGTCACAGTCCGCCAGTATCAACATGTTTGTGTCTGTTGATCGCCGTCACAGTCCGCCAGTATCAACATGTTTGTTTCTGTTGATCGCCGTCACATTCCGCCCAGTATCAACATGTTTGTGTCTGCTGATCGCCGTCACATTCCGCCCAGTATCAACATGTTTGTGTCTGTTGATCGCCGTCAAAGTCCGCACAGTATCAACATGTTTGTGTCTGTTGATCGCCGTCACAGTCCGCCAGTATCAACATGTTTGTGTCTGTTGATCGCCGTCACAGTCCGCCAGTATCAACATGTTTGTGTCTGTTGATCGCCGTCACAGTCCACCAGTATCAACATGTTTGTGTCTGTTGATCGCCGTCACAGTCCGCACAGTATCAACATGTTTGTGTCTGTTGAACACCGTTAAAGTCCGCCCGTATCAACATGTTTGTGTCTGTTGATCGCCGCCACAGTCCGCCCAGTATCAACATGTTTGTGTCTGCTGATCGCCGTCACAGTCCGCCCAGTATCAACATGTTTGTGTCTGTTGATCGCCGTTAAAGTCCGCACGTATCAACATGTTTGTGTCTGTTGAGCGCCGTCCCCGTCCGCCCAGTATCAACATGTTTGTGTCTGTTGATCGCCGTTAAAGTCCGCCCGTATCAACATGTTTGTGTCTGCTGATCGCCGTCACAGTCCGCCAGTATCAACATGTTTATGTCTGCTGATCGCCGTCACAGTCCGCCAGTATCAACATGTTTGTGTCTGCTGATCGCCGTCACAGTCCGCCAGTATCAACATGTTTATGTCTGCTAATCGCCGTCACAGTACGCCAGTATCAACATTATTGGGTCTGTTGATCGTCGTCACAGTCCGCCCAGTATCAACATGTTTGTGTCTGCTGATCGCCGTCACAGTACGCCAGTATCAACATATTTATGCGTTTTGATCGCCGTCACAGTCCGCCAGTATCAACATGTCTGTGTCTGCTGATCGCCGTCACAGTCCGCACAGTATCAACATGTTTGTGTCTGTTGATCGCCGTCACAGTCCGCCAGTATCAACATGTTTGTGTCTGTTGATCGCCGTCACAGTCCGCCCAGTATCAACATGTTTGTGTCTGTTGATCGCCGTCACAGTTCGCCCAGTATCAACATGTTTGTGTCTGCTAATCGCCTTCACAGTCCGCCCAGTATCAACATGTTTGTGTCTGCTGATCGCCGTCACAATCCGCCCAGTATCAACATGTTGGTGTTTGCTGATCGCCTTCACAATCCGCCCAGTATCAACATGTTTGTGTCTGCTAATCGCCGTCACAGTCCGCCAGTATCAACATGTTTGTGTCTGCTGATCGCCGTCACGGTCCGCCAGTATCAACATGTTTATGTCTGTTGATCACCGTCACAGTCCGCCCAGTATCAACATGTTTGTGTCTGTTGATCGTCGTCAACGTCCGCCAGTATCAACATGTTTGTGTCTGCTGATCGCCGTCACAGTCCGCCCAGTATCAACATGTTTGTGTCTGCTGATCGCCGTCACAGTCCGCCAGTATCAATATGTTTGTGTCTGCTGATCGCCGTCACAGTCCGCCAGTATCAACATGTTTGTGTCTGCTGATCGCCGTCACAGTCCGCCAGTATCAACATGTTTGTGTCTGCTGATCGCCGTCACAGTCCGCCAGTATCAACATGTTTGTGTCTGCTGATCGCCGTCACAGTCCACCCAGTAGCAACATGTTTATGTCTCCTAATCGCCGTCACAGTCCGCCCAGTATCAATATGTTTATGTCTGCTGATCGCCGTCACAGTCCGCCCAGTATCAACATGTTTATGTCTGCTAATCGCCGTCACAGTCCGCCAGTATCAACATGTTTATGTCTGCTGATCGCCGTCACAGTCCGCCCAGTATCAACATGTTTATGTCTGCTAATCGCCGTCACAGTCCGCCCAGTATAAACATGTTTGTGTCTGCTGATCGCCGTCACAGTCCACCAGTATCAACATGTTTGTGTCTGTTGATAGCCGTAACAGTCCGCCAGTATCAACATGTTTGTGTCTGTTGATAGCCGTCACAGTCCGCCAGTATCAACATGTTTGTGTCTGCTGATCGCCGTCACAGTACACCAGTATCAACATGTTTGTGTCTGTTGATCGCCGTCACATTCTGCCCAGTATCAACATGTTTGTGTCTGTTAATCGCCGTCACAGTCCGCCCAGTATCAACATTTTTGTGTCTGTTGATCGCCGTCACATTCCGCCCAGTATCAACATGTTTGTGTCTGTTGATCGCCGTCACAATCCGCCCAGTATCAACATGTTTGTGTCTGTTGATCGCCGTCACAGTCCGCCAGTATCAACATGTTTGTGTCTGTTGATCGCCGTCACATTACGCCAGTATCAACATGTATGTGTCTGTTGATCGCCGTCACAGTCCACCAGTATCAACATGTTTGTGTCTGTTCATCGCCGTCACAGTCCACCAGTATCTACATGTTTGTGTCTGTTGATCGCCGTCACAGTCTGCCAGTATCAACATGTTTGTGTCTGCTGATAGCCGTCACAGTCCGCCAGTATCAACATGTTTGTGTCTGTTGATCGCCGTCACAGTCCGCCAGTATCAACATGTTTGTGTCTGTTGATCGCCGTCACAGTCCGCCAGTATCAACATGTTTGTGTCTGTTGATCGCCGTCACAGTCCGCCAGTATCAACATGTTTGTGTCTGTTGATCGCCGTCACAGTCCGCCAGTATCAACATGTTTGTGTCTGTTGATCGCCGTCACAGTCCACCAGTATCAACATGTTTGTGTCTGTTGATCGCCGTCACAGTCCACCAGTTTCAACATGTTTGTTTCTGTTGATCGCCGTCACAGTCCACCAGTATCAACATGTTTGTGTCTGTTGGTCGCCGTCACATTCCGCCCAGTATCAACATGTTTGTGTCTGCTGATCACCGTCACAGTCCGCCCAGTATCAACATGTTTGTGTCTGCTGATCACCGTCACAGTCCGCCCAGTATCAACATGTTTGTGTCTGTTGATCGCCGTCACAGTCCGCCAGTATCAACATGTTTGTGTCTGTTGATCGCCGTCACAGTCCACCAGTATCAACATGTTTGTGTCTGTTGATCGCCGTCACAGTCCACCAGTATCAACATGTTTGTGTCTGTTGATAGCCGTCACATTCCGCCCAGTATCAACATGTTTGTGTCTGCTGATCACCGTCACAGTCCGCCCAGTATCAACATGTTTGTGTCTGCTGATCGTCGTCACAGTCCGCCAGTATCAACATGTTTGTGTCTGTTGATCGCCGTCACAGTCCACCAGTATCAACATATTTGTGTCTGTTGATCGCCGTCACATTCCGCCCAGTATCAACATGTTTGTGTCTGCTGATCGTCGTCACAGTCCGCCCAGTATCAACATGTTTGTGTCTGCTGATCGTCGTCACAGTCCGCCAGTATCAACATGTTTGTGTCTGTTGATCGCCGTCACAGTCCGCCAGTATCAACATGTTTGTTTCTGTTGATCGCCGTCACATTCCGCCCAGTATCAACATGTTTGTGTCTGCTGATCGCCGTCACATTCCGCCCAGTATCAACATGTTTGTGTCTGTTGATCGCCGTCAAAGTCCGCACAGTATCAACATGTTTGTGTCTGTTGATCGCCGTCACAGTCCGCCAGTATCAACATGTTTGTGTCTGTTGATCGCCGTCACAGTCCACCAGTATCAACATGTTTGTGTCTGTTGATCGCCGTCACAGTCCGCACAGTATCAACATGTTTGTGTCTGTTGAACACCGTTAAAGTCCGCCCGTATCAACATGTTTGTGTCTGTTGATCGCCGCCACAGTCCGCCCAGTATCAACATGTTTGTGTCTGCTGATCGCCGTCACAGTCCGCCCAGTATCAACATGTTTGTGTCTGTTGATCGCCGTTAAAGTCCGCACGTATCAACATGTTTGTGTCTGTTGAGCGCCGTCCCCGTCCGCCCAGTATCAACATGTTTGTGTCTGTTGATCGCCGTTAAAGTCCGCCCGTATCAACATGTTTGTGTCTGCTGATCGCCGTCACAGTCCGCCAGTATCAACATGTTTATGTCTGCTGATCGCCGTCACAGTCCGCCAGTATCAACATGTTTGTGTCTGCTGATCGCCGTCACAGTCCGCCAGTATCAACATGTTTATGTCTGCTAATCGCCGTCACAGTACGCCAGTATCAACATTATTGGGTCTGTTGATCGTCGTCACAGTCCGCCCAGTATCAACATGTTTGTGTCTGCTGATCGCCGTCACAGTACGCCAGTATCAACATATTT
Organism: Megaustenia siamemsis; assembly: GCA_032433765.1. Classification (NCBI taxonomy): domain Eukaryota; kingdom Metazoa; phylum Mollusca; class Gastropoda; order Stylommatophora; family Ariophantidae; genus Megaustenia; species Megaustenia siamemsis. The sequence continues at coordinate 86,904,963 of JAVIAB010000156.1, read as the reverse complement.
ATGCGTTTTGATCGCCGTCACAGTCCGCCAGTATCAACATGTCTGTGTCTGCTGATCGCCGTCACAGTCCGCACAGTATCAACATGTTTGTGTCTGTTGATCGCCGTCACAGTCCGCCAGTATCAACATGTTTGTGTCTGTTGATCGCCGTCACAGTCCGCCCAGTATCAACATGTTTGTGTCTGTTGATCGCCGTCACAGTTCGCCCAGTATCAACATGTTTGTGTCTGCTAATCGCCTTCACAGTCCGCCCAGTATCAACATGTTTGTGTCTGCTGATCGCCGTCACAATCCGCCCAGTATCAACATGTTGGTGTTTGCTGATCGCCTTCACAATCCGCCCAGTATCAACATGTTTGTGTCTGCTAATCGCCGTCACAGTCCGCCAGTATCAACATGTTTGTGTCTGTTGATCGCCGTCACAGTACGCCTGTATCAACATGTTTGTGTCTGTTGATCGCCGTCACAGTCCGCCAGTATCAACATGTTTGTGTCTGCTGATCGCCGTCACAGTCCGCCAGTATCAACATGTTTGTGTCTGCTGATCGGCGTCACAGTCCGCCCAGTAGCAACATGTTTATGTCTGCTAATCGCCGTCACAGTCCGCCCAGTATCAATATGTTTATGTCTGCTGATCGCCGTCACAGTCCGCCCAGTATCAACATGTTTATGTCTGCTAATCGCCGTCACAGTCCGCCAGTATCAACATGTTTATGTCTGCTGATCGCCGTCACAGTCCGCCCAGTATCAACATGTTTATGTCTGCTAATCGCCGTCACAGTCCGCCCAGTATAAACATGTTTGTGTCTGCTGATCGCCGTCACAGTCCGCCAGTATCAACATGTTTGTGTCTGTTGATAGCCGTAACAGTCCGCCAGTATCAACATGTTTGTGTCTGTTGATAGCCGTCACAGTCCGCCAGTATCAACATGTTTGTGTCTGCTGATCGCCGTCACAGTACACCAGTATCAACATGTTTGTGTCTGTTGATCGCCGTCACATTCTGCCCAGTATCAACATGTTTGTGTCTGTTAATCGCCGTCACAGTCCGCCCAGTATCAACATTTTTGTGTCTGTTGATCGCCGTCACATTCCGCCCAGTATCAACATGTTTGTGTCTGTTGGTCGCCGTCACATTCCTCCCAGTATCAACATGTTTGTGTCTGCTGATCGCCGTCACAGTCCACCAGTATCAACATGTTTGTTTCTGTTGATCGCCGTCACAGTCCACCAGTATCAACATGTTTGTGTCTGTTGATCGCCGTCACATTCCGCCCAGTATCAACATGTTTGTGTCTGCTGATCACCGTCACAGTCCGCCCAGTATCAACATGTTTGTGTCTGCTAATCGCCGTCACAGTCCGCCAGTATCAACATGTTTGTGTCTGCTGATCGCCGTCACGGTCCGCCAGTATCAACATGTTTATGTCTGTTGATCACCGTCACAGTCCGCCCAGTATCAACATGTTTGTGTCTGTTGATCGTCGTCAACGTCCGCCAGTATCAACATGTTTGTGTCTGCTGATCGCCGTCACAGTCCGCCCAGTATCAACATGTTTGTGTCTGCTGATCGCCGTCACAGTCCGCCAGTATCAATATGTTTGTGTCTGCTGATCGCCGTCACAGTCCGCCAGTATCAACATGTTTGTGTCTGCTGATCGCCGTCACAGTCCGCCAGTATCAACATGTTTGTGTCTGCTGATCGCCGTCACAGTCCGCCAGTATCAACATGTTTGTGTCTGCTGATCGCCGTCACAGTCCACCCAGTAGCAACATGTTTATGTCTCCTAATCGCCGTCACAGTCCGCCCAGTATCAATATGTTTATGTCTGCTGATCGCCGTCACAGTCCGCCCAGTATCAACATGTTTATGTCTGCTAATCGCCGTCACAGTCCGCCAGTATCAACATGTTTATGTCTGCTGATCGCCGTCACAGTCCGCCCAGTATCAACATGTTTATGTCTGCTAATCGCCGTCACAGTCCGCCCAGTATAAACATGTTTGTGTCTGCTGATCGCCGTCACAGTCCACCAGTATCAACATGTTTGTGTCTGTTGATAGCCGTAACAGTCCGCCAGTATCAACATGTTTGTGTCTGTTGATAGCCGTCACAGTCCGCCAGTATCAACATGTTTGTGTCTGCTGATCGCCGTCACAGTACACCAGTATCAACATGTTTGTGTCTGTTGATCGCCGTCACATTCTGCCCAGTATCAACATGTTTGTGTCTGTTAATCGCCGTCACAGTCCGCCCAGTATCAACATTTTTGTGTCTGTTGATCGCCGTCACATTCCGCCCAGTATCAACATGTTTGTGTCTGTTGATCGCCGTCACAATCCGCCCAGTATCAACATGTTTGTGTCTGTTGATCGCCGTCACAGTCCGCCAGTATCAACATGTTTGTGTCTGTTGATCGCCGTCACATTACGCCAGTATCAACATGTATGTGTCTGTTGATCGCCGTCACAGTCCACCAGTATCAACATGTTTGTGTCTGTTCATCGCCGTCACAGTCCACCAGTATCTACATGTTTGTGTCTGTTGATCGCCGTCACAGTCTGCCAGTATCAACATGTTTGTGTCTGCTGATAGCCGTCACAGTCCGCCAGTATCAACATGTTTGTGTCTGTTGATCGCCGTCACAGTCCGCCAGTATCAACATGTTTGTGTCTGTTGATCGCCGTCACAGTCCGCCAGTATCAACATGTTTGTGTCTGTTGATCGCCGTCACAGTCCGCCAGTATCAACATGTTTGTGTCTGTTGATCGCCGTCACAGTCCGCCAGTATCAACATGTTTGTGTCTGTTGATCGCCGTCACAGTCCACCAGTATCAACATGTTTGTGTCTGTTGATCGCCGTCACAGTCCACCAGTTTCAACATGTTTGTTTCTGTTGATCGCCGTCACAGTCCACCAGTATCAACATGTTTGTGTCTGTTGGTCGCCGTCACATTCCGCCCAGTATCAACATGTTTGTGTCTGCTGATCACCGTCACAGTCCGCCCAGTATCAACATGTTTGTGTCTGCTGATCACCGTCACAGTCCGCCCAGTATCAACATGTTTGTGTCTGTTGATCGCCGTCACAGTCCGCCAGTATCAACATGTTTGTGTCTGTTGATCGCCGTCACAGTCCACCAGTATCAACATGTTTGTGTCTGTTGATCGCCGTCACAGTCCACCAGTATCAACATGTTTGTGTCTGTTGATAGCCGTCACATTCCGCCCAGTATCAACATGTTTGTGTCTGCTGATCACCGTCACAGTCCGCCCAGTATCAACATGTTTGTGTCTGCTGATCGTCGTCACAGTCCGCCAGTATCAACATGTTTGTGTCTGTTGATCGCCGTCACAGTCCACCAGTATCAACATATTTGTGTCTGTTGATCGCCGTCACATTCCGCCCAGTATCAACATGTTTGTGTCTGCTGATCGTCGTCACAGTCCGCCCAGTATCAACATGTTTGTGTCTGCTGATCGTCGTCACAGTCCGCCAGTATCAACATGTTTGTGTCTGTTGATCGCCGTCACAGTCCGCCAGTATCAACATGTTTGTTTCTGTTGATCGCCGTCACATTCCGCCCAGTATCAACATGTTTGTGTCTGCTGATCGCCGTCACATTCCGCCCAGTATCAACATGTTTGTGTCTGTTGATCGCCGTCAAAGTCCGCACAGTATCAACATGTTTGTGTCTGTTGATCGCCGTCACAGTCCGCCAGTATCAACATGTTTGTGTCTGTTGATCGCCGTCACAGTCCACCAGTATCAACATGTTTGTGTCTGTTGATCGCCGTCACAGTCCGCACAGTATCAACATGTTTGTGTCTGTTGAACACCGTTAAAGTCCGCCCGTATCAACATGTTTGTGTCTGTTGATCGCCGCCACAGTCCGCCCAGTATCAACATGTTTGTGTCTGCTGATCGCCGTCACAGTCCGCCCAGTATCAACATGTTTGTGTCTGTTGATCGCCGTTAAAGTCCGCACGTATCAACATGTTTGTGTCTGTTGAGCGCCGTCCCCGTCCGCCCAGTATCAACATGTTTGTGTCTGTTGATCGCCGTTAAAGTCCGCCCGTATCAACATGTTTGTGTCTGCTGATCGCCGTCACAGTCCGCCAGTATCAACATGTTTATGTCTGCTGATCGCCGTCACAGTCCGCCAGTATCAACATGTTTGTGTCTGCTGATCGCCGTCACAGTCCGCCAGTATCAACATGTTTATGTCTGCTAATCGCCGTCACAGTACGCCAGTATCAACATTATTGGGTCTGTTGATCGTCGTCACAGTCCGCCCAGTATCAACATGTTTGTGTCTGCTGATCGCCGTCACAGTACGCCAGTATCAACATATTTATGCGTTTTGATCGCCGTCACAGTCCGCCAGTATCAACATGTCTGTGTCTGCTGATCGCCGTCACAGTCCGCACAGTATCAACATGTTTGTGTCTGTTGATCGCCGTCACAGTCCGCCAGTATCAACATGTTTGTGTCTGTTGATCGCCGTCACAGTCCGCCCAGTATCAACATGTTTGTGTCTGTTGATCGCCGTCACAGTTCGCCCAGTATCAACATGTTTGTGTCTGCTAATCGCCTTCACAGTCCGCCCAGTATCAACATGTTTGTGTCTGCTGATCGCCGTCACAATCCGCCCAGTATCAACATGTTGGTGTTTGCTGATCGCCTTCACAATCCG